>OX424539.1:21819500-22362000 GCA_949152445.1 Cerastis rubricosa | reverse complement strand
CGTCAATAGTAGAGCGCCCATGACGGAACCCAAACTGGCTGTCGTCCAGGTTCGGCCCTTCTGTACACAAGTGGCTGACGAGGCGGTCTGCGATTATTCGCTCCAGCATCTTGCCCGCCTCGTCCAGCAGCACTATGGGCCGATAAGCGGACGACGAGTCCGCCGGGCGCCCTGCCTTCCTGAGCAAGACCAGTCGACCAGTCTTCCACCGGATAGGGAACTGGCCTTGCTCAAGGCATGCCGAGAAGAGTCCTCTCAGTGGGGGCTCCAGCTCCTTCACGGCGAGGACCAGAGCGCGGCCAGGCACTCCATCGGGCCCCGGGGCAGTGTTTTTAGCCCGGAGCCGCAATACGGCCGCGCCCATCTCTGCCTGTGTCACCTCTGGGACGGTTTCGCCTTCATCTTCCTCCGACTCTGCAGCTGTGTGCAGGACCATCGGCGGTGGCTCGTACTCGGCTCTCTCAGGGAAGAGGGCCGAGACCACTCGCTCCAGGAACTGCGGCTCGAGACTTTCCGTTAGCGGGGGCGCCCACGGCCGAAGTTTCCCTCGGACCGACCGGTAAGGGCGCCCAAACGGATCCCCGTCTAAGCTCGCCAGCATTTCCTCCCTGGAGCGTGTCTTCGACTCACCGATGGCCAGCCACAGAGCCAGCTTCGCCGCGCGGTACACCTCATACAGCGCGGCTTCTTCCTCAGGAACCCGTGGACGTCTTCTCCGGCACCGCGTGTACGGGCGTCTGGCGTCCGCGCACTCGACGCGCAGTCGCTCGATCTCGACGCACCACCAGTACAAGCGGCGCCGTGCGGACAGAGAGGAGACGCGTGGCATGCATGCGTCGCAGATCTGCGTCATCGCATCGCCAAACCACTGCGCCTCCCGTTCGACGTCGACGGGACCGACGGTAGCCGACTCCCGGATCCAGGCATGGACTATGGCGGCTTCTTCGAGAGCTTCCCTGTCAAGGCGTTTCAGCGCCCAACGCGGGCCGTCTCTTCGGGGCCCCGATTGGCTACGTCCTCCAGCGGTCTGGGTGGAGACGTCGAAGCGGATGTATCGGTGATCCGATAGCGTCTCCACCTCCACCTCAACGTGCCAATCATGGACACGGTTCACGACAGCGGGACTAGCGAACGAGACGTCCACTATCGACCCGCCCCGCTGCCGTACACACGTGTAGGCGGAACCCCGATTTAAGACGGCCAGGCCCGTCGTTATGGCCCACTCCTCTAGCACTTCGCCTCTCGGGTCCGTGACGGGGGAACCCCAGGCCGCAGACTTGGCGTTGAGGTCACCGAGAAGCAAAATGGGTCGAGGGTGAGACTGGCCGACGACGGCTCCCAACTCGACAAGGAAACTCTCGAAGTCGGCGAGACTCTTGTTGGGCGAAAAATACACCCCAATCGTGACGATCCCGTTCACAAGGGCCGCAACCCAACCGTGACCACGGGATACGTCGACGAGAGTCGCGCCGATGATGGCCACCAGGCCGTCTAGATCCCCTGCCCAGTTATCTCGGGGGGGGATGAAATACGGCTCAGCGACCACCGCCACATTTATCGACCACTGCGCCATGCTCTGGAGAAGGAGATCCTGAGCTCTGGTGCAGTGGTTGATGTTCGCCTGGAGGAAATGGTAGTGTGCCATCACTAGCACTCCATTTCCTCGGCGCTCCGTCCCACCACAGGCCGGGAGTCGGCCGAAGAGGTGCTAGGTTGCGGGGGGGGTGCATCCCCCGCAGCCTTGGCCCATCGCTTGCTGCGCTTTCTGGGCGCGCCGCAGGCTTTACCACCTACTCTGTGCCCCGCGGACTTTCCTGCAGCCGCACACAAACTGCAATGTGGGTCCGCGGAGCACTGGGACGCCTTATGGCCAGGCTGACCGCAGCGATAACATAAATCGCTGCGGTCTGTGTCACAGGTGCACACTGCCCGGACGTGCCCTTTCTCCAGGCACCGGTAGCACTGCATGGCCCTGGGTGCCAGCAGTGTAACTCTAGCTGACACCCAGCCCACCAGAAGACGTCCCGCATCAGCGACCTGCCTCGCCGCCGCTACCGGACACCGCACCCAGATGGTGCCAAGCCCGCCAGCGTTGACGCGGATGCCACCTGCCCGCACATTTTCGGCCGAGCAACCGCCGCTTCGGGCTATAGCCGCCACCACCTCCTCTGGGGTCACGGAGTCGTCCAGCCCGTCGACGCGAACTTCAGCCGTCTTGATGGGCCTGGAGACCCGAGCCTCCTCGGGGTTGAGGACTTCACGAAGCTTTGCTGCTAGAGCGTCCGCTCTGTCAGCACTGCTGGTCCCCGCTAACTCGAACATTTTGGCCCCCGTGGCTGCCGTCCTGAAACGGAAGCCGTCTGGGGTGCCAAAGTCAGCGAAGACCAGTTTGGCCCTCGCCTCCGCCAGTACCTTCTGGTAGGTGACGCCTCTGTCCTTTGCTTCGGGCTGAAGCGTCACCACCACTGCCTCGGAGCGAGGGACGCGGATTTTTGGGGATTTTTGACCGCCCTTGGCGGCCGGCCCCTTGGAACCCGGTTCGGGAGTGCCTTTGCGGCCCCTCTTGCGCCTCTTCTTCCGGCTTTCGGCCGTCGACCAAGCGTTCTCTTTGGGAGGCTGGTCGCTCCCTTCAGTTGGCTTTTTTGCCACTGTCTTCGGCTTTTTAGCCCCTTCTGCAGGCTTTTTGCCCGACGTCGGGGGCTTATTGGCCACCTGTGAGGGGTTTTTGGCCACCTGTGAGGGCGTTTTTGTTGTTGGCGGTGCACTAGTCACCTGTGCCCACGTAGGCCCACTTATTGGAGCGGGCTCCACCCCCTTTTTCCTCTTATCTGCCGCCAGTGGTGGGCGGACATTTATAGGGGGATTGAGCCTAGGCTCTATGCTGTCCAAGCGGGCGGTCATTATTGACAACAGCCGATGAAATTGATCCTCCCCCAAGGATCCATCCTGAGGCAGAGAATGACTAACCGAAGTGGTCGCATTCTGCTGCCGGCTGAAGTCCGCCCTCAAGGCGATGACCTCCCGCTGGAGCTCCTCCATCTTTGCGTGGAGACGGTTATTTTCTTCCTGCAGCTTTGCCGTCTCCTCCGAGGTCGTCCGGTCAAAAAGGACTTCCACCGCCTCCTTTATGCCATCAGCCGCCTCTTTCAGGGCCCGCGTAAACGTGCCCTTTAGGTTGCCCGACTTCGTGGCAACCTTCATGACGACGTCCACGCCGTCCAAGACCTGGCGGCTGAGAGCCTCAGCCGTCAGTCCCTCAGGGCCTGCGGCGGTCTGCAACCGCCGCTCCCTTGCCAGTCGAGCCATCTCAGCGACCTCATCAGTTGCGACGGCCTTCCGACCCTCTCGCCTGGCGGCGTTGAGCTCCGCCTTGGTGCTCACCAATCCGGTGGAGGCCGCGCCACCGGCCTGCTCCACCTGCATGGCCCCTTCGGAGTCACTCACTCCGCTGGCCACTGGCGTATCGGGTCGCTTCAGGAAACGGCCCCGGGTGTCGCGCGACTCTGCCGCTGGAGTGCTGGCACCGGAAGCTGTTCTGCGACCTCTGCCCCTCCTTGCAGTTGTCACTTTGATGGCTGGCAGATTCTCCTCGCTTGAAGAGAGACCCGCCGACAACGCGTCCGATTCATAGCGCGGCCGCTTCCCCCAAAACTTGGAGGGACCGGCCGCAACAATTTGTGGTGCTGTGCCGGATTCCGACAGAACACCCACCCTCTCCAGAACCACTAACGGTTCTGCTGGAGCCCCTGCTCCCGTCTTCAGTGACGCAGTGTCAGAACCTGACGCTGCGTCCGCTTTCTCCACAACTTTTTGATTTTTTAGTTTTTCCATACTATTCCCACGAGTATGGGGGATATAAAATGTCCATCCGGGCAGTGCCCCCTGTACCCGGATAAGCCTTTAACATTTATAACCCGCCAGGGGGTCGGCTGGTACCCTGGCGGGGGTCGCACTAGAGACTGATTGTTCCATGGGAACACCCGTCAGCCATACATCCCCTCACGGTGCGCCGCCGCTTGAGATTCGGGGTAACTTTTTATAGAGGTTTTCTACCTCGCGGTCCGGGCGGTTAAGCCAAGACCCTCGGTCCCGATCGAAGCCGCGAGACGTGATCCACGACACTCCGATGATGGGATTACGAGAACGACGGGGACAGAGAGGGAAGGCGTCCCTCACTGTCGGCTCGGAGGCAGGGTGAGTGCACACCGAGCTCGCCGTTGCTCCTCCGCTGTGCCCTCTGCTTTTCAGAGGGTCACGCGGAACAGCCCCCCGTGGTCCAAGTTGGACCCGCCTCCTATGTCAGAATATTGGCCACAGACAGTAACATTCCCCGAAGAATCAACCTAACCTAACCTAACCTAACCTAACCTAACCTAACCTAACCTAACCTAACCTAACCTAACCTAACCTAACCACGCAAAATGATCCCCACAAGCATCACCACACAAATATTCACGGGGCACGGTGGGTTCTCTGCATATTTGAGTCGTTTCAAGTGTAAGGAGAGCCCATCGTGCGTTTGCGAGCCTGGCAAGGAAGAAACAGTGCTCCACATACTGCTGGAGTGCCCGATCACCACCAAAGCTCGATTTGAGGCAGAGCAACAGCTTGG
This sequence comes from Cerastis rubricosa, assembly GCA_949152445.1. Classification (NCBI taxonomy): domain Eukaryota; kingdom Metazoa; phylum Arthropoda; class Insecta; order Lepidoptera; family Noctuidae; genus Cerastis; species Cerastis rubricosa. The sequence continues at coordinate 22,357,388 of OX424539.1, read as the reverse complement.
TGTTGCGCTCGTGCCGGAAAATGTACCAAACCTGCTTGTCACAAATAAAACTCGTGACAAATTTATGAAATATTGTATAGGAGTTGTAGGCATGGTAATAAATAGAAATAAGTAGCGTTAATAATAATACCTGATTATATAATAAGTATATAGTTTAAGTATTGTGATAAAACCATAAACGTATTTATATTTATTGATAAGTCTAGTATAGTAGAGTATAGGTATAGTTAAAGAAGTTAATAATAAATATTTAAGGCAGTCTCTACCGAGAGGAATAGTCTCTCAGGATTTATTTTATAAAACACTTTTTAAATAACTTGTAAAAAAAAAAAAGTTAATTTGTACAAAACGGCTCTGATCACGTCAGAGGGCACTGGCAAGGCAGGAGTGGTTTTTAGCCGGTTCGAGTCCGGCACTACCTCGACTGTCTCACATGTCGTGAAATAGTCGAGGTGTCCGTGGGGATTTCCCACTCCTGCCAAAAGAAAAGAAAAAAAAAAAAAAAAAAAAAAAAAACCTAACCTAACCTAACCTAACCTAACCTAACCTAACCTAACCTAACCTAACCTAACCTAACCTAACCTAACCTAACCTAACCTAACCTAACCTAACCTAACCTAACCTAACCTAACCTAACCTAACCTAACCTAACCTAACCTAACCTAACCTAACCTAACCTAACCTAACCTAACCTAACCTAACCTAACCTAACCTAACCTAACCTAACCTAACCTAACCTAACCTAACCTAACCTAACCTAACCTAACCTAACCTAACCTAACCTAACCTAACCTAACCTAACCTAACCTAACCTAACCTAACCTAACCTAACCTAACCTAACCTAACCTAACCTAACCTAACCTAACCTAACCTAACCTAACCTAACCTAACCTAACCTAACCTAACCCAAGTTGCACTCGGTCTCTCGAGCAGTAAGCAGCTAAAACCTACGCGCTCCGCACTTAAAAATACAAATTAATTGGTTTTCCTGCTCTAATAGTAACAAGTGAAGTGTCGGTGAATGCGGAAAATTGAGCCGCACAAAGTGCCGTGAAAAAGTATTGTCGGACTTAAGTGACAAAAAAGTTTTCAGCGAGAAACCTCATTTTTAGAGGTTAGGCGGAAAACTCCAAACAGAAAAACGCAAACGCTGCCGAAACCAGATCGACGACCCCCCATTTTTTCACCGGCTTCGTGTGGACATCGTGGTTCCCGACCATCTGGACCGCCAAAAACCACCCTGACGGCTCGCAACTGTGAGTTATTCAGGAAATTGTGAAAACCACGTGCCCTGAAAGAGTGGAAGGAGTGGACCCAGCGGCGTGAAATTTGGCGTCAAATTAGAACACTATCAAAAAAGGCGAGTGCAATGTATTTAGGATTTTTATGACAACTGGTATATTTAATATAACAGTTGAAACTTCGCAACTTTCGACATATATAACTCCGGACAGAGGATCTTCTTGGAAATTTTTCAACTGCAGCCTGGTGCGCGCTCATCAGAACATTAGAAACCCTAAGTTTTAGATTTTTAGTTAAAATAGTTTTAAAATTACACCATATTTTATATAAAAAACACATTTTTAAAAATTTTCGACTTGGTTTTTAGGTTTTTTTAGTTTTTGTTTAGTTTAAATTGTAGCACTATATTTTGAGTATTTTACATAAATTTTTCAGAATTTTTGGACAAGTATTTCCAAAGATATTGAATTTTTACTGTTTTTCGACCATAATTCAAAATTTAATAGAAATAATTCATTTTTGACCCCAGGGCAGGGTCCAATATACCATCTGTGACCAAATTAAGCCCAAACTCGGGCTATATATCTTGTACTTTGGCCGTTTTTGTAAAAAAGCACCATCTTGGTTTTTTGGTTTAAATTTTCAAGACAGGATATCTAGAGAACCGCTGTCCCGTTCTTATTTTCCACAGTGGCCAGTAGTTTTTAGTTAAGTTTAAGTGTATCTGGTTTTCAGCCTGTTTCAGGCTATACAAATTTTAGCAGCTGAAAGTGCTTTCAGGAGATACCCGAAGTGACGCTGACCTGTACATCCAAAACCCCGTCCCTCTGCGACGTGGGGTTCCGAAGATACGGACATTTTTAATTGACCTTTGACAGTTCGGCGGCCATTTTGTTTAGCTTCAAACCGCCATAACTCCTGAACCGGAGGTCGTGGGAGATCGTGGTTTTTGATTTTAAGGGCAGGGACTCACTGTCCTACATACCCCACAATTTCAGGCGGTTTAGAGCTGAAAATTTTCGGGACCCTGAAAGCGGTTTCAGCGGACAGCGGAGCTTGGGCCGAGTTGGGAGAGCCCAAACTCGAGGTGTCTGCGGCTTTCCAGAGGGAAGTTATCCTCGGTCAAAGACTGACTTTGACAGCACCGCGGCCATTTTGTGAAATCTTGTAACTTCCATAACTTCCCAACGGACAGTCGTAGAGGGCTGGGGTCTTCGCTGGGCATACCAGTAGGGCTTAGGGTACAAGATAGGACGACTTTCAGGCGTTTTCAGGAAGCTGAGATTTTTCAGCCTGAAAACCATTCCGGTGGATCGGTCTCACCGAGCCAACTTTGGAAAGCCCAAACACCGGGGTTTTAGGACCGGTGGTGGCGGAGATATCCTCTTGTAACCACTTTGGGTTTTTTATTCTTGAAAAAACCCAAATTTTTAGGTTAGGATATCTCCGAGACCCCTTGGTGTAACCGTACCGAGTTTGGGTTCATCTGGGAGGGCTCGGTGTGAGCTATCTACTGAAACTGACAAAACGACTCTACATAGAGCCATTTCTGAAGTCGCTATATTTTGGCAGTTTTTTGACTTGCGAGAGTTTTTCTCGTCTGCTTTCGGTGCTTGACCCGTTTACTGAACAGAAGGCTGACTGTTATCAGCACTTAATAGAGTTCCGACTTGTCAAAATTTTATAATCTTATCTTTTCTACATTTAAGTTTAATTTTAGTTATACATTTTTACTTTTTGTTTGTTTTGTACCGTTTTATACTTTGACGCGAACCTCCAGAGACGATGAATGCATTCAGGACCCCACTTAAGGCGAAGCCGACTGAGGGTGACAAGTCACCAATAGCAACAAAGTCGCCTCCGAATGTCAGGCGCAGCGTCGCGGAATTGGAGGCCGCCGGGCCCTCCACCGCGAACCCTGCCCCCCCCCCGCTTTCACTAGTCACTAAGACGGCGCAGGCTGGCCCTGCGAAACCTTCACAGAAGCCTCCGCAATCAAATTTTTTACAGGTGCACTCGCCGCCAAAACCCCACTACGTGGACCGAACGGCAGAGGCAAAGGCCTGTGTGACCAAGGCTAAGGTATTGCTAGGCACCTCCAGAAATACCAAAAACGAAATAAAAACCGGTATTACTGAGGCGCTCGACCGGTTGTATGCACTAGTTAAGGAGGCTGAAAAACCAGCTAAGATAAAAAGTGTGGGGCCTGAAAATACGCAGCCCGAAGGTGTCGCCAACCTCACCTTCACTAGCATAGCTGACCCAAGCCAGAGCAACAGCCAACTCGAGGCTCAAATAAGGAGCCACTCATTGCTGCTAGAAAGCCACTCCAAGGGGATGGAGGAGCTCAAGGTAGCAATCGAGCAGCACAAAGAGAGTTTACAGAGCGGTGCTGCCATTAACACTTATGCGAGTGTAACCCACAGCGGAAAAGCGAACCTAGTGCGAAGTACGCTCCACTCCATAGTGGTTACCTCCAAAGACGAGACGGAGTCTGGGGACGAAGTCATGGAGAAAGTGCGGAAGGCAGCAGACGCAAAGGAAGGCTGGGTAAAGGTGGAAAAGGTGAGAAAAGCGAAAGACAGGAAAATTATTATGGGCTTCCAAACCACCGAGGAAAGGGATAAGCTCAAGGATAAGTTAATAAGAGATAGGCAGGACCTCCATGTCGAGGAAGTGAAAAACAAGGACCCCATGTTGATCCTCAGGAGCGTCTTCTCTGTTCATTCAGATGAAGACATTATCAAGGCTCTGAGGAATCAGAATCGAGATGTTTTTCGCAACCTCGACAAGGAGGAGGACAGGGTAGTGGTGAAGTTCCGGAGGAGGACCAGGAACCCACACCAGTGCCACGTTGTGGTCAGCGTCTCGCCGATCATCTGGAGACGAGCAACGGAACTCGGATGCCTACACGTAGATCTCCAGCGCGTAAAGGTCGAAGACCAGACCCCACTGGTGCAGTGCACGCGCTGCCTAGGCTATGGCCATGGCAGACGTTACTGCAAGGAACCGGCTGACCTGTGCAGTCACTGCGGCGGGCCGCATCTGAGATCGGATTGTGCCGACTTTCTAACGGGTGCCCCGCCAAAGTGCCGGAACTGCACAAGAGCCAAGCTCGGGGACGCTGGCCACAACGCCTTCAGCTCGGAATGTCTGACACGCCACAGGTGGGACGAAATAGCAAGAGCTACTGTAGCATATTGCTAAGGGCACCCACGGAAACCCAAACCCCTACAGACTGGTCCAGGCCAACCTCCAGCGGAAAAGACTGGCGACCAACGAGCTTCTTATCGAAGCGGAAAAGCGCGGTATCGCCATCGCTCTCCTCCAGGAACCATACGTGGGCGGGGCCAAAGTAATGAGGAGTCATAGAGGCGTCCGGATCTTCCAGAGCACGGACACCGGAGATGGGACTGTTAAGGCCGCAATAGCGGTCTTCGACCAAGACCTCATCGTCGAACAGTACCCGAAACTCACCACGAACAACATCACCGTGGTGGGGATCCGAACCAGTGCCTGGAAGATCACACTAGTCTCCTTTTACTTCGAGCCAGACCAGCCAATTGAACCATACCTCGACCACCTCAAACGTGTTGGGGAGGAGGTAGGTTCCAGAATGTGGATTATTGGAGGAGATTCAAACGCAAAAAGTACCTGGTGGGGAAGCCTGACCATCGACCGCAGAGGCGAAGAGGTGTCTGGAGTTCTCGATGAGCTGGACCTGAACATACTCAACAGAGGGGAAATTCCGACCTTCGACACGATCAGAGGAGGCATTAGGTACTGCAGCCACGTCGACATAACGGCATGCTCGACGGATATCCTAGACCTGATAGACGACTGGAGGATAGACGAGGGCCTCACGAGCTCGGACCACAACGGCATTGTATTTAACATCAAAGTAAAGAGATCGAAAGGTATCCAAATTAGCAGAACAACCAGAATTTTTAACACTAAAAAAGCAAATTGGCCTGAGTTTCATGAGAAACTCGGCCAATTAATGCAAGCAAGCAATATTAATAAAGTAGTTATAGATAAATTAAACACAGTCGAACAATTAAATTCAATAACCAAATTATATATAAAGTCAATTACAGAAGCATGCACTTCGTCAATGCCGGCGAAGAAAACAAACGAAGTGTTTACCTTGCCGTGGTGGTCCGAGAAACTCGATGGGATGAAGAAAAAGGTCACAACCTATAAAAACAGAGTAAGGAATGCTGCACCAGTTCGAAGATCGAAGGTCGTCGATGAGTACCAGAAACTGAAAGTTGAGTATGAGACGGAAGCAGCCAAGGACGAAGTCGAGAGTTGGAAGAACTTCTGCTCAAGACAGGACAGAGAGGGGGTTTGGGAAGGAATTTATCGGGTGATAGGGAGGACTAAGGGAAGAGGAGTGGATCAGCCGTTGGTGAAGAACGGTGAGGTATTAGACGCAAAGGGGTCGGTAGAGCTCCTGGCGAAAACCTTTTATCCGGAAGACCAAACAGACACCGACAACACCTGCCACCGCCAAGTTAGAGAAAAGGCCGATGTCGTGAATGCTGGGGCACAAGGTGAACCTTGTGAGCCGTCATTCACGATGGCCGAGCTGATGGCAGCGTGTGAGTCGTTCAATGTTAAAAAAGCGCCAGGAGCAGACGGCCTCACTGCCGACATTTGTAACCAGGCTATTAGAAGTGCCCCTGAGATAGCTTTGGCTCTCCTCAACGGCTGCCTGAGAAACCACCTCTTCCCTGAAATCTGGAAGGAGGCGATAGTCATTATCTTAAAAAAGCCTGGGAAAGCAGACTACGGCAACCCGAAGGCGTACAGACCAATCGGCCTTTTACCCATCTTCGGTAAAATATTTGAGAAGATGTTGGTGGCCCGCCTCAAGTTTCATCTGATCCCCAGGATGAGTACTCGTCAGTACGGATTTATGCCCCAGAGAAGCACCGAGGACTCCCTCTATGCACTAATGCAGCACATACGTGGCAAGCTGGCACTAAAGAAAATAACAGTACTGGTATCATTGGACATAGAGGGAGCCTTCGACAGCGCGTGGTGGCCAGCCATAAGAGTCCGTCTGGCTGAGGAACAGTGTCCAGTAGGCCTGAGGAGGGTCATCGACAGCTACCTCTACAACAGAAGGGTCAGGGTCAGATACGCAGGTGAAGAGTACTGCAAGGCCACAAGCAAGGGCTGCGTCCAGGGATCCATCGCGGGACCAATCTTTTGGAACTTGGTACTGGACCCGCTTCTTAAGAGCTTGGAAGCTAGGGGTGACTACTGCCAGGCTTTTGCAGACGACGTTGTGCTGCTTTTCGATGGTGACACTGCGTTGGAGATCGAGGGACGTGCCAATGCCGCTCTCGAACATGTTCGGGCGTGGGGTGTCGAAAACAAGCTTAAATTTGCTCCGCACAAAACCAATGCGATGGTTATAACGCGCAAACTGAAATACGACACCCCGCGCTTAAGCATGGGCGGGACTGACATTGCCATGTCTAACGAGATCAAAATCCTGGGTGTCACCATCGACAAGCAGCTGACTTTCAACGCGCACGTCGCGAACGTATGCAGAAGGGCAGTAGGCATCCATAAGCAATTAACAAGGGCAGCAAAAACCAGCTGGGGGCTTAACCCTGAAGTCATTAGAATAATATATGTGGCCACCGTCGAACCCGTCATCTTGTATGCCGCCAGCGTATGGGCTCCGGCCGTCGATAAGCTGGGCGTCCAGAAGCAGTTGGGAGCGGTCCAGCGTGGTATCGCACAGAAGCTGTGCAAGGGATACCGGACGGTCTCCTTAAACTCCGCGCTAGTGCTGGCTGGGATACTTCCTCTCGACCTGCGAGTCCGCGAAGCGGCATCGCTATACGAGGCTAGGAGGGGAGTGCCCCAGCCAGCACTTGGTGACAGGAGCGTTGAGCAGACCGCCTCGGCAATGGAGGCTCCTCACCCAGCTGAGCGCGCTGAGCTAGAGCTCATAAGCCTGGTAAATCAAGAGCAACTAGATGCCCAGAGCGAACTTGAAGTTCGTATCTTTACGGACGGGAGCAAGATTGGGGGCAAGGTTGGAGCGGCACTATCCGTATGGAGCGGTGACGCCGAAACCAAAACCCTCAAGCTTGCTCTCCCACACTACTCCACTGTTTACCAGGCCGAGCTTCTGGCAATATGCGTCGCAACCAGGGAGATCCTAAAGCATAGAGCGCAGTCGTTTGGAATCTTCAGTGACTCTATGGCGGCCCTCCAAACAATCCAAAATTACGATCGACACCACCCCCTGGCAGTAGAAACAAGGGCCAATCTTAGGTCCCTGTCGATCCAAAACAAGGCCGTAACCTTGTTTTGGATCAAAGCCCATGTGGGGTTGGAAGGAAATGAGAGGGCCGATGAATTAGCCAAAAGTGCCGCTGAGGGTTCCAAGCGAAAGCCCGACTATGACCCGTGTCCGGTTTCATACGTCAAGCGATGCATCCGAACGGCAACTCTTGACGTGTGGAATCGGAGATACTGCACTGGAGGAACGGCCTCTGGGACGAAATTGTTTTTCCCGGATGCGGTGGCGGCGTACGGGATAGTCAGGAAGATGAAAATTGGCAATGTGATCACTCAGATCATTACGGGGCACGGCGGGTTCTCTGAATACTTGAATCGCTTCAAGTGTAAGGAGAGCCCCTCGTGCATCTGCGATCCCAACATTGCAGAAACGGTGCCACATATATTATTCGACTGTCCCGTCTTCGATCAGCAAAGACTTGCGGCCGAGCACGTACTCGACACCAAACTGGATGCCGAAAACCTGTGGCTAATAATGAAAGGGAAAAAAAGAGAGGTGTTCTTAGAATTCTGTATAAAGATTTGTGAAAAAGTAATAAAGAGAAATAAAACGGGTTAAGTAAAGATGTTTTACATAATATTTATATAATATTAAGGTCAAGCATTGAAGGTAGACGTAGTAAACTGCTAAGAAACACCAGAAAACTTGAATAATATAATATAATGCCATAAATTAAAGTGTAAAAAGATGATGATAAGAACTGTCCTAGAACTGATGATAGATAAATAAGATTTCTGATCGAATTACTGTAATTCAAGAATGTTTTAGAATAAAGAAATAGAAGATAATAATAGCCGTAAGAAATATGTAACTATTATTAAGAGTAGTATATAAGCTAGATGTAAAATAGAAATAGCTGTAACAATTAAAAATAACCAGGAAAAAGAATAAATTGTAATATGTTGTAAAAAGTTGAAAAGAAGCATGTACTAGAATTAAGTATTAAAATAAGAATCACTGTGTGTAGAGAAAATTAATAAAAGTATTTGTGTCAATGTGTTACCCGATACCCAAAATAAAAAGAAAGAACTGGAATAGATTACAGAATAGGAACCAGTAGAAGGGTGTCCTACCCTGATAGACAGAAAGATGATGAATGATAGAAAGACAAAGTATGAAGAATAAAAGTACGAGAGGAATAACTGCGAGAACTAGTATGAATGATAAGCCTAGCACAGGCTCCAATTACGTTGGAGGTAGTAGTAAAAAAAAAAAAAAAAAAAAAAAAAAAAAAAAAAAAAAAAAAAACCTAACCTAACCTAACCTAACCTAACCTAACCTAACCTAACCTAACCTAACCTAACCTAACCTAACCTAACCTAACCTAACCTAACCTAACCTAACCTAACCTAACCTAACCTAACCTAACCTAACCTAACCTAACCTAACCTAACCTAACCTAACCTAACCTAACCTAACCTAACCTAACCTAACCTAACCTAACCTAACCTAACCTTTTTTTTTTTTTTTTTTTTATTAAGTGGTGAAAAATGCCTAACGCATACCGCCCCGTCCGGGGAGACGGTTTGGCTATGTGGGGCTTGCACCCACTAAAAAACACCACCGTGAGCCTACTGTCGCCTTGGTGGATGGGCCACGAGAACTGCTACGCATGACGTTCGCGACCCACCCAGCGCAGCCCGCTTCCGGGCACCAACTCCTTTGACGATGTCCGGGCTCACCTGAGACATCGCCACCGCTCGCGAGGGCCGTGCAATGCGACAGCGATAGACTCCCCGATCTATCGCCCGCTGGCACCTCCTAGGGCGGCATCAAGTCGCCATGGCGCCTCCTACGCCGCCCTGTCCTCCTCCTGCGACGAATCGCGTCAGCGAGGGCGTCCTCCTCCCTGACGCGCTCCGCCGCTTCCTTCTGCGAGATGACGTCCTCGCAGAAGGATGCCACTGCCTCCCAAGCCCCCCCACTGTCGACCATGGCCTTGGCCACAGCCGGCAAGGAGAGGTCTGCCCCGATTGCTGCTGCGAGAGCCCGGCGCTGCAGCACCCAAGCAGGACAATGCTCGAGGGTGTGAAGGGCCGTGTCCTCGCTGCAGCCACACTGGTGACACACGGGAGTCGCCTCCCGTCTAGCCACTTTGTGCAGGTATTTGCCGAAGCAGCCATGCCCTGACAACACCTGCACTAGACGGAAGGTCAACGTCCCGTGTCGCCTCCGTACCCACTGTTCCAGGATCGGCTGGATAGCCCCCACGGTCCAGTGTCCTGCGCTCGGCGTCTCCAGCCTCACCTTCCACAGCCTCAGGGTTTGGGACTGAGCCTCCCTGCGCCACCTCGTGACCAGCTCAGGCGGCGGACGTCTGCCACTCTCCGCCTGCATATCTGCGCCTCGCCGGTAGACTTCGGCGAGCACTTGGGCCTCCAAATCCCACGGGGGTGTGCCCGCAAGGGCGCATGCCGCTTCCGTGGACACAGTGCGGTATCCGCGTATGACCCTGACCGCCATGACTCTCTGTGGCCTCCGCAGTAGAGCCATGTTCTGGGCGGACAGGGACTCCGCCCACACCGGGGCCCCGTATAGCGCAACCTAACCTAACCTAACCTAACCTAACCTAACCTAACCCGATATCTTCGCCATTAAGGGTGCGTTTTTGACGCTGTTTTCAGCATTTTAAGACTTTAGTGGGCCTCCGCCTACGTTCTGACCATATTGCACCACCCTGCAAGCGTTTTCAAAAAACCTCCCTTCCGACACTTAGAAAATTTTTAGAATTTCAGATAAAATCTTCTTAATTTAGTGTTTTTCCAAATTTTCCTTCAGAATTGACTTTGGATTATAGTTGCAATAGTACTTACCTACCATCCCTGTGTTCCGGTGCGCGTTTCGTGTCCCGGAGTCCAGGTTGGAGGTTGAAAACCTAAATTTTTTGAGTCAAAAACTGGTTTTTTGACCAAAACCCAAAATTTTTATTCGGCACCCATCTTGTTTTATTTCGTAGTTAGCTAGCCCGCGCGAAGACGCGTCTCTGGACACCTCACTCGCGGGTCTAGCTCAAATAAAACTTGCAATTTTTCCAAAAATATTTAATTTCTATTAGTTTCTGCTTGTACCCAAATCCACTTAAGGGATCACGCTTTAGACAAAAACGTTGATATCTTCGCCATTAAGGGTGCGTTTTTGACGCTGTTTTCAGCATTTTAAGACTTTAGTGGGCCTCCGCCTACGTTCTGACCATATTGCACCACCCTGCAAGCGTTTTCAAAAAACCTCCCTTCGGACACTTAGAAAATTTTTAGAATTTCAGATAAAATCTTCTTAATTTAGTGTTTTTCCAAATTTTCCTTCAGAATTGACTTTGGATTATAGTTGCAATAGTACTTACCTACCATCCCTGTGTTCCGGTGCGCGTTTCGTGTCCCGGAGTCCAGGTTGGAGGTTGAAAACCTAAATTTTTTGAGTCAAAAACTGGTTTTTTGACCAAAACCCAAAATTTTTATTCGGCACCTACCTTGTTTTGTTTCGTAGTTAGCTAGCCCGCGCGAAGACGCGTCTCTGGACACCTCATTCGCGGGTCTAGCTCAAATAGAACTTGGCATTTTTTCAAAAAATATTGTTTTTAATTAGTTTCTGCTACCACCAAAATCCACCTAAGGGATCACGCTAAACACTAAATCGTTGATATCTTCGACATTAAGGGTGAGTTTTTGACGCTGTTTTCAGCATTTTTAGACTTTAGTGGGCCTCCGCCTACGTTCTGACCACATTGCACCACCCTGCAAGCGTTTTCAAAAAACCTCCCTTCCAACACTTAAAACATTTTTAGAATTTCATATAAAATCTTCCAAATTTAGTGTTATTTCAAATTTTCCCACAGATTTGACATTAGTTTATAGTTGCAATAGTACTCACCTACCATCCCTGTGTTCCGGTGCGCGTTTCGTGTCCTGGAGTCCAGGTTGGAGGTTGAAAACCTAAATTTTTTGAGTCAAAAACTGGTTTTTTGACCAAAACCCAAAATTTTTATTCGGCACCTACCTTGTTTTGTTTCGTAGTTAGCTAGCCCGCGCGAAGACGCGTCTCTGGACACCTCATTCGCGAGTCTAGCTCAAATAGAACTTGGCATTTTTTCAAAAAATATTGTTTTTAATTAGTTTCTGCTACCACCAAAATCCACCTAAGGGATCACGCTAAACACTAAATCGTTGATATCTTCGACATTAAGGGTGAGTTTTTGACGCTGTTTTCAGCATTTTTAGACTTTAGTGGGCCTCCGCCTACGTTCTGACCACATTGCACCACCCTGCAAGCGTTTTCAAAAAACCTCCCTTCCAACACTTAAAACATTTTTAGAATTTCATATAAAATCTTCCAAATTTAGTGTTATTTCAAATTTTCCCACAGATTTGACATTAGTTTATAGTTGCAATAGTACTCACCTACCATCCCTGTGTTCCGGTGCGCGTTTCGTGTCCTGGAGTCCAGGTTGGAGGTTGAAAACCTAAATTTTTTGAGTCAAAAACTGGTTTTTTGACCAAAACCCAAAATTTTTATTCGGCACCTACCTTGTTTTGTTTCGTAGTTAGCTAGCCCGCGCGAAGACGCGTCTCTGGACACCTCATTCGCGAGTCTAGCTCAAATAGAACTTGGCATTTTTTCAAAAAATATTGTTTTTAATTAGTTTCTGCTACCACCAAAATCCACCTAAGGGATCACGCTAAACACTAAATCGTTGATATCTTCGACATTAAGGGTGAGTTTTTGACGCTGTTTTCAGCATTTTTAGACTTTAGTGGGCCTCCGCCTACGTTCTGACCACATTGCACCACCCTGCAAGCGTTTTCAAAAAACCTCCCTTCCAACACTTAGAACATTTTTAGAATTTCATATAAAATCTTCCAAATTTAGTGTTATTTCAAATTTTCCCACAGATTTGACATTAGTTTATAGTTGCAATAGTACTCACCTACCATCCCTGTGTTCCGGTGCGCGTTTCGTGTCCTGGAGTCCAGGTTGGAGGTTGAAAACCTAAATTTTTTGAGTCAAAAACTGGTTTTTTGACCAAAACCCAAAATTTTTATTCGGCACCTACCTTGTTTTGTTTCGTAGTTAGCTAGCCCGCGCGAAGACGCGTCTCTGGACACCTCACTCGCGGGTCTAGCTCAAATAAAATTTTGCCCACCCACCCGCCCTATTGTGTATAGGAAGGCCGGAGTGGGAATTTCGACAAAATTTTATTTTTTGTTTTTTACTTTTTTAGACTAGATTAAGCCGGTAGATAAGGTTTTGGAAGGAAGTAGCGCGTTTTTAACCCATTGACTGAGCCTGCAAGGTTCACACTAATTATATATTGTATTTTATATTATTTAATTGATTAATAAGACTGACAATTGACGATTTTAATTTGATTTAGATTACTTACTTACTTCTGTGTTGCCCCCTTTACAGGAACACAAAGTACCAGTGTCCATAAAACTCACCTCTTAAGTGATACTGCTAGGCTTATCTCCTCTATACAGGGATTCGCTTAATTCGTTCACTTCCAAAACTTAAAATGTTCCGCACCCCATCTAGCACCGTGAGGACACAAGGCTCTAGTGGCTCGCCGCGATCGGTGGAGAAAGCGGGTCCTTCGCTTACCGAGGCGAGAAGGAGAATCTCTTTCGGAGACGACACTCCTTCCGCCTCCGGGGAGGGGCCTGCCACTCTGGGGACGCGCCGAGCTGCTACAGATGCCCCAAAACCGCTCAAGAAGCCTGAGGCCGGGTACCCTAGTCGGACTGCGGAGGCGAGGGCTTGCCTAAATAAGGCCAAGGTCAATTTGGGCAACTCTCGCAACCTCAAGACAGATATTAAGGCTGCGGTGCTCGAAGCCATTAACAGGCTTTTTGAGCTGGTGAAGGAGGCCGAGCTGGATAGGGTTCCTCTCGCACCTTCAGCCGTACCGGTTGTCGCGTCCGCCGCTGACTGCTATCCCCAGTCCAGTCCCACGTCACATGTTAGTCAGATTGAGCTCGTGAGCACAATGAAGGAGCACATGGCCTTGATTAAGGAAAACTCCGACGAATTGGCAAAACTCCGAGACAGTCTGGCTAGCAGGGTGAGTGTTGAGGAGAAAACCTACGCGAGTGTAGCGTCGTTGAGTAAGAGCCACACGAGGGCTCAGGTTCCGGAGCGACCGACGCTGCACTCCGTGGTTGTCTCCTCGACACAGGCGACCGACACTGGGGACGAAATCCTGGAAAGGGTTCGGAAAGTGGTGGACGCGAAGGAGGGCTGGGTGCGAGTCGAAAGAGTAAGAAAGGCAAAGGACCAGAAGGTTATAATGGGGTGCGCCACAAAAGAAGAGAGGGAGAAGGTCAAGAGACGATTGGAGGCTGCCGGAGAGAACCTCGTTGTCGAGGCCGTAAAGAACAAGGACCCGCTTCTGATTCTTAGGGACGTACTGTCAGTTCACAGTGACGAAGAAGTGTTGAGGGCCCTTAAGAATCAGAACCAGGAGATCTTCGACGGCCTCGGCAGCGAGGAACTTAGGATGGCTATTAAATATAGGAAGAAGGCGAGAAACCCGCATACTGGCGGCATTGTGCTGAGTGTTTCCCCAGCGATCTGGAGGCGGGCACTCGAAGGAGGCAGACTTAGGATTGACCTCCAGAGAGTGCGCGTCGAGGACCAGTCGCCTCTGATGCAGTGCACCCGCTGTCTGGAGTTCGGCCATGGAAAGCGCCACTGTTACCAGGAGGCTGACGTGTGCAGCCACTGCACCGGTAAACATCTGGTTAAGGACTGCCCAGAAAAGTACATGGCCGAGCCCGCGATGTGCGCAAACTGCATCAGAGGCGGCCTGGAGGCGACCTCGCACAATGCCTTCAGTAAAGATTGCCCAGTACGTCGGAAGTGGGACGCATTCGCTAGAGCAACAACAGCTTATTGCTAAAGTTGTAGGTGCGCCCACTTCCGAGTACATAGTAACGACCACTTTGGCACAATATAGCAGACGCTTTGAGCGGACCACTGGGGTTGGCTTAAGGGATGACGGAGATTGGAGCCACTTTCATGAGAAAGTGGCTAGAATTATACTGGACCGTAAGTCAACTCTGGTGGGCTCGTCAACTTTTGTCGAAGTGGGTGTAAAACTAGCATTTTGCAAATTAGTGAAACAGTATATAGGCCGTAAAATAAACTATTTAGATGATATTATATCCAAGTATATACTAAGTATATAGCGTATATATCATAAAAATAGAAACAAAAATCTCAATTTTAGTATAGAAGAAAACGATATAAGAACAGAACACTGTCACTATGGGCATCATTATAAGGGTTATTGCAAATATTTGATAAAATCCTAACATAAACTCAAAAGCTTAAACTATAAAAGTTAAAACAAATTAAATACACTAAAGATGGAATTAATTAAGTATATTAAAGTTAAAATAAAATAAGTACATTAAAGTTAAAATAAATGAAGTACATAAAAGTTAAAATAAAATGAGTAAGCATAATAAAGTTAAAATAAAATAAGTATAATAAAGTTAAAATAAATTCAGTATCTTAAAGTTAAAATAAATTAAGTACACAAAAGTTAAAATAAATTAAGCAAGCATATTATTGAAGTTAAAATAAATTAAGTACATAAAGTTAAAATAAAATAAGTAAGCATAATAAAGTTAAAATAAAGTAAGTATAATAAAGTTAAAATAAATTAAGTATCTTAAAGTTAAAATAAATTAAGTACAACAAAGTCAAAATAAATTAAGCAAGCATATTATTGAAGTTAAAATAAATTAAGTACATAAAAGTTAAAATAAATTAAGTAAGCATATTATTAAAGTTAAAACAAATTAAGTATATTACAGTGTATGAAAAGTAATAAAGCCATAAGATAAAACAAGCAAATTGAGTACGGTCTCTTTGGCCTCCCAACAAATCGTCGCTAAACAAGGCACAAAAAGCGTAGACAAGGTCTCTGATCCTCATGTCAGAGGGACACTGAGCAGGCAGGAGTGGTTTTTAGCCGGTTCGATTCCGGCACTACCTCGACTGTCTCGCAAATCGTGAGATAGTCGAGGTGTCCGTGGGGATTTCCCACTCCTGCCCAAACAAAAAAAAAAAAAAAAAAAAAAAAAACCTAACCTAACCTAACCTTTTTTTTTTTTTTTTTTTTTTTTTTTTTTTTTTTTTTTTTTTTTTTTTTTTTTTGTTGTCGCTGCGAAAAAATGCATTACGCACACCCTCCCATCGGGGGATGGAAGGGTAGTGTGGGACTCCCCGGTCTGAGACCGGTATACCCACTAAAACGACCCAGCGGCATTCCCGCTTCGTCCTAGTGGCGGGGACTGGGAAACCGGCACAGCCTTTACTTCCAGTCCTCCGCCGACGATGACCCGCACAGCGGACCTCACGCCCCCCCCGTGGGGAGGGGGACGGGCCCGGGAATGACAGACGAAGGTGGTGACGGGTGCAATGCGGGCGAAGGCACCCCCGCGCCTGTCGCCCGCCCGTCGCCACCATGAAGAGGGAGACCGCGTCTTCTCCGACCTCTTCTTCTTCTGCGGAGCGGCGCTGCGAGAGGGTCTTCTTCCCGCGCGCACTCCGCCGCCTCCTTTTGTGACACTACGTCCTCGCAAAAGGAGGCGACCGCTGACCAGGCCTCCTCGCTCCCCAGCATGGCGTTGACCACACCGGGAAGCGAGAGGTCCTGTCCGATCTCCGCGATCAGACTGCGGCGCGGCTCGGACCAAGCTGGGCACACCTCGAGGGTGTGCTGCGCCGTGTCCTCCGCCGCGCCGCAGTCGTGGCACGCCGGGGTTTCCTCCCTCCCGATCCGGTGCAGGTACGTTCCGAAGCAGCCATGCCCGGACAACACCTGCACCAGACGGAACGAGAGGAAACCATGGGACCGCTCGAGCCAGGCCCGGAGGACCGGACCGAGCGCGTCCAACGTCCGGCGGCCAAAGGCGGCGGTGGCGAGGTCCTCCGTCCAATGGAGGACGATGGCGTCCTTCGCCTCCCGCCGCACGGCCTCCCGCTCCTCGGCGACGGGGCGCTCCCCGAGCGCCCTGCGATGCGCCGTCCACTCATACACCCTGGCCAGCACCCAAGCCTCCAACTCCCAAGGAGGGGTGCCGGCCAGAGCGCACGCCGCCGAAAAACCCACCGACCGGTAGGCCCTCGCCACCCGCAGTGCAATGGCCCTTTGGGGCTTGCGGATGGCGGTCGCGTTCTCCCTCCTGTGGAGGGAGTCCGCCCAAATGGGGGCCCCGTACAGGGCCATGCTCCGCAAGATGCCGGCATAGAGGCGCCGGCATTTCGCCTTGGGCCCCCCCAGGTTCGGGAGGAGCCACGAGAGGGCGTCCGCGGCCTTCAACAGGCGCGTCGACAGCCCGCTGAAATGTGGGCCGAAGCGCCACCTGTCGTCCAGCACCAGGCCCAGATATTTCATCCGGGGCTGGACCTCTATACGGACGCCCTCCACGACGATGTGGGCGTCGGGTAGGCAGCGCTGCCGAGGCCCGCGAAAGAACACGGCCTCGGTCTTGTGCAGCGCCACCTTCAATCCCAGGCGGCGGATCCTCTCTGCAACCAAGGATCCGCCAGCCGAGGCCAGACAGGCCGCGTCCGCGAAACTCCTCCCCCGGGCAGTAAGCAGGGTGTCATCCGCGTAGCAGATGACACTCGTGCCCGGGAGGAGGGCTCCCCGCAGCAGCCAATCGAACCCGATGTTCCACAGCGGGGGCCCAAGCACCGACCCCTGTGGAACACCGGACTCTGCGCCGTACCGCCTCACTGTGGCCGTCTTGTCTACGAGGAGGACCTCTCGGTCCTCCAAGTAGCTGGCCAGGAGGCTCCGCAGATATTGGGGCACTCCGTGATACCGGAGCGCCTCCAATATCGTCGAGTGGGGCACGGAGTTGAAGGCATTGGCAATGTCGAATGACACCGCCAGCACTCCGTCCCCCGCCTCGATTGCCTCCTTCACCTGGCCCTTGAGTAGGGCCAGCGCGTCGATCGTCGAACGCCCACGACGGAAACCGAATTGGGCGTCCGACAGATCCGGCCCGACATCCCGCAGATGACTCCCGAGCCGGGCGGCGACTATCCCCTCGAACAATTTGCCGACCTCATCGAGCAACACGACGGGCCGGTATGCCGAGGGGGAGTCCACCGGGCGTCCCGCCTTTCGGAGGAGGCAAAGCTGCCCCTCCTTCCACAGTTTCGGGAACTTCCCAGCCGTAAAGCACGCGCTGAAAAGGTCCCGAAACCTGTCCTCCATCTCGGAGGCAGCTATTGCCACCACCCGTGCGGGGACGCCGTCCGGCCCGGGGGCCGTCTTCTTGGCGCGGAGGGTGAGTATCCCCGCGTAGATCTCCGCCGCCGTCACCGGGGGGACCTCCTCCTCCGGCGAAGCCGCCCCTTGCGGGGGATCCATTGTTGGTGGGGCGAAGACGGTCCTGCGCGGAAACAGGGACCGGACCACCCCATCCAGCAGTGCTGGCTCGAGGGTCTCCGACAGTGGGGGACCATAGGGGCGGAGCTGGTTCCGCGCCGCCTTGTATGGCCTCCCATAGGGATCCCTGTCGAGACCCTCCAGCATTTCGGCCCTCGCCGAGTCTTCTGCAGCGCCCATTGCAGACTTGAGGACCGTCGTCGCCTCTCGATAGCAGGCGTATAGGCGGTCCTCTTCTGCCCGGACTCGGTTCTGGGCGCTGCGCCGTCGACTCCGCGCGTAAGCCCTTCTGGCCGCCACGCAGTTGGCCCGGAGTTCCGACAGTTCCTCCGTCCACCAATAAACGGCGCGACGGGGAGGCGGACGGCGAGACCGAGGCATGCTGGAATTGCACACCTCGGTCAGGGCCCCTCTGAGCCGAACCGCTGCGGCGTCTACGTCCTGTACCTCAACAGGGGGCGACAACCAGTCCTGGAGGAAAGCCGCCTCCTTGGCTGCCTCCCGGTCCAGGCGGGTGAGTGCCCACCGCGGGAAGGGAGATTGCCCAGCGCGGGCCATCCCCCCCCCCTGGGTGGAGATGTCGAACCGCACGTATCGGTGGTCCGACAAGGTCTCCACCATCTCAACCCGCCAGTTCACGACGCGAGCGGCCAGCGCAGGGGTGGCGAACGTGACGTCCACCACCGACCCACCCTGTTGCCGCACACACGTGTGGACCGTCCCCCTGTTGAGGAGGGACATACCGCTTGAGGCCGCCCAGAACTCAACGGCGCGTCCCCGGACGTTGCACCCGGCGGCCGGGTTGCCCCAGGCCGCCGACTTGGCGTTCAGGTCGCCCAACACCACGACCTGGCGAGGCGCCGCCCTCCCTACGACTGCAGTGAGGACCTCCAGGAAATCCTCAAAGTCCGAGAGAGGGCGGTTTGGGGAGAAATAGACCCCGACCAGGGCCATGTCCCCCCCCCACGCGGCGGCCACGTATCCCGGTCCCCTCTCTAAGAGCGAGAGGGGAGGGGAGTCCGTGGAAGACCGCGCCACCAACGCCACCAGGCCGTCCCGGTCACCCAGCCAACGGCCAGGGACCGAGTAAGGCTCGGCGACCACCGCCAAGTCCACCAACCACTCAGCCATTGTCTGCATCAGCAGATCTTGGGCTGCCCTGCAGTGGTTGGCGTTCGCCTGAAGGATGCGATGTTTGACTATATCCATCAGTCGGACATCGCACCCCCCTCCGCAGCCGCCGCAGGAACGGCGGTACCGGCAGCGGCAACAGGCCCGGTTGGCGCCTGTACTTTGCCACGCTTAGGGGGAGGATTGCAGTTCCTCCCCTTCATCACGTGGTCCGCTTGGCTGCCACTGGCAGCACAGACCGAGCAGTGCGGCGTGGCGACCTTACAGGAGGCGGCTTGGTGGCCCCCCATGCCGCAGCGGTAGCAGGTGTCTGACCTGTCCACCGCGGACGGACACAGCGGCCGGGTGTGGCCGATGCCGAAGCACCGGAAACACCTCAGCGGCTGGTCCTCGAGTGCCCTGACCGCACCCGAGCTGAAGCCGACCGTCAGCCGGCCCTTCGCCAGGGCGGCTCTGGCAGCGGGAACCGGGCACTCAAGGCGGACGGTGCCCATGCCACCGCGGCCGGGCCTTATGTCCCGACTCTGGACCGCCGCGACGTCGCAGCCCCCTAACGCTGCGACCGCCTCCACCACCTCCTCCTTGGTGACGGAATCGTCGAGATCCGTCACCTCAAGTGTCACCAACTTTACCGGTCGGGCCACCTTGGCGGAGTCCGCGATGACCTCCCGCAGCTTAGCTGCAAAGAGGTCCGCGCGGGCTCCCCCCTCTGCCCCCGGGAACTCGAATAATCGAGCCCCGGCTTGGGTCCGCCGGCAAGACACACTGCCGATCCCCAATTGAGTGGGATCGGCATTGCTACGCGCCCGCACTAAAATTGACGCGTACGTCTCCCCTCGCTCCGCCGCCTCCGCGGTGAGGGTCACCACGACGGCCGCGGTTTTTGGGGAGACTAGCTGCCCCTTTCCCCTCGCTCTACCTCTACCTGCCCGCTTCCCCCCCTCTCTGCCGGTCGTCTGCGACTGGCTGGGAGCAGGGACGGCTGGGGCGGCAGCCGCCGACGTTTTGGCTTTGCCCTTCCTCCTCCCGACCACTTCCGTCCACTCATTGGACGGGGTGGTCGAGGGGAGAAGGGCGTCCTCCTGGACCTGGGATGAGGTGGACGGCCCCGGCTCGGAGGGCCCCTTATCCGCCGCAAGCGGCGGTCGGAGGCGCTTTTCCGGCAGGAGCCGGTCCTCTATTCCTGCCAGGCAGGCTCGCGTGAAGGCCCGCTCCTCCATTACCACCTTGCGGATTATGTCCTCAAGATTGGAGTTGGAGGAGGGGCTCTCTGCCGCAGGACTCGTCTTCTTAGACGTCGATGTCGAAGGCGTTGATGACGTCCTCGTCGTCTCGGCAGGGGCCTGCTGCGGGCGGGCCGTGGCTTCAGCCAGCTTGCGATGAAGCTCACTGACTTCCACCTGCAGGCGATCCACCCTCGCCTGCAGTTGCCGTGTCTCGTCAGTGGCCTTCCGCTGCACCAGCTCCTTGACCACACCAAGCAAGCTCGCGGCCCGACATTTGAGGGCCTTCTGGAAGGTCCCCTTCAGGTTTGAGGACTTTGAGGCAACCTCCAAAATTTCCTCCTCGTCCTCCTCCGCCATTTGTTCCAGCTCCAGCAGGGAGTGGTCCGCGTAGAGCACACGGGACGCACCGTACCCGGACTTTGCTCGGGTGACGTGCGCCCGCCTCTCCCTCGCGGCAACCCGCTCCTCAAGCTCCTGCTGGAGCTGCGCCCGCTGCGCAAGATCCAACTTACGTTGGGCGTCCGCGAGCCCAACGACGTGGGTGTCCGCGGCCGTCGGCTTTTTAGCCTTTGTCAGCCTCGCCGACCCTGACGCCGAGGAGCCCTCGGACCCATCCCGCAGGAAGGCCCGCTTTCGCGACTGCGAGTCGCCTGCACCCGACACGCCAACCATTGACTCATCGTCGGAGTCAGACAAATCCGACAAGTCGGTTCTTCCGAAGAAGCTAGCCGCAGACGGCGCGCGGCTAGCCTCTGACGCCGAAGCGTCGGTTTGGCCCTGAAAAGGACCTTTGGGTTGGCCCTGAGAAGGGCCTTTGGGTTGGCCCTGAGAAGGGCCTTTGGGTTGGCCCTGAGAAGGGCCTTTGGGTTGGCCCTGAGAAGGGCCTTTGGGTTGGCCCTGAGAAGGGCCTTTTGGTTGGCCCTGAGAAGGGCCTTTGGGTTTAAAATACCGCCCGCAGGCATCCCGCGTAGGTTTAGGCATAATATCCTCCGCAGGTTCGTACTCTCAAGGCAAGATGAGCTACGATAATCACAGTGCACTTTGGCCGAGCCCAGTCTGCCACTCCGTTACGGTGGTCAAACTGGGTCGTTTCCAGGGGACGCGACGTGGACGCAAGCACTGTGGGGTGGTCCCCCAACCTAACCTAACCTAACCTAACCTTTTTTTTTTTTTTTTGTTGACGATGTGGAAATCCGCACGGATGTCCTCCGCCTGGGGAAGGCGGAGGGGTCTGTCAGACTCCAACTGACTAAAACCACACCGGTGTTCCCTCGCACACTTGCGTCGGGGGGCAGCGGGAACGAATGTGACTTCCGCTGCCCCGGACTAGTGCCGGCCCGCTTGACCAGTGCGGGCCTCATCCCTGGGGGGAGTGAGGTGTACTCCCCCCGATACGTCATGAGAGGCGCGCGTGGAACACTACGCGCCGCCGTCTCGGGTCCATTGAGATGGGGGGCGACGGATGTCCCCGAATCCGTCGCCCCTGGACCTGTTTAGGGGGGCCGGAAGAGGGCGTTGTCCGCCCTCTGCCGACGCCCGGTGCGTCTGCTGCGGGATGGGAAAGAGCTCGATATCTCCCTCTCCCTTTCCGCAGCCTCCTTCTGCGACATGACGGTTTCGCAGAAGGACACCACCGCGTCCCAGGACTCTGTGCTGCCGACCATAGAGCGAGCAACGGCCGGCAGCGACAGGTCTGCTCCTACCTCAGTCACAAGAGCACGGCGCGGCTCATCCCACGCGGCACATTCCGCCAGCGTATGCCGCGCCGTGTCCTCCAGACAGTGGACGCAGTGATGGCACCGAGCGTCCGGCTCCCTGCTTATGCGACACAGGTACTTCCCGAAGCAGCCGTGCCCCGAGAGCACCTGCGTCGCCCGAAACGTCAGGGAGCCGTGCTTCCTCCCGAGCCAGTCTTCGAGTACTGGCCGGATCGCCTCGATTGTGTCGAGGCCGGCGGAGGGATGGTCAAGCCTCCTCCGCCATTCTGCCACCATGACCTGTCGGAGCTGAGACCGGTGCAGCGTAATCTGTCGCTGCACCAGCCTTTCGCCCCGATCCCTGGTGTCCTCGCGCCACCGATGCAGTGTCGCGAGGGCTTTCGCCTCCAGGTCCCATGGTGGGGATCCGGCCAGTAAACAAGCCGCCTCGTAGGAGATCGTGCGATATCCCCGTATGACCCTGACGGCCATCGCTCTCTGCGGTTTCCGCAGGACTGCGATAGTGCGGGCCGTCAGGTCCGTCGCCCATACTGGGGCCCCATACAGGGCCATGGATCGCACGATCCCTACGTACAACCGCCTACAGGCGGTGCTCGGGCCCCCCAAATTGGGAAGCAGCGTTGACAGCGCGCCCGCCGCGCCCATCAACTTGGGCACCAGCCGCTGAAAGTGGGGTCCGAAGTCCCAACGGCTGTCGAGCACCAATCCCAGGTACTTCATGGTTGACTCGACAGCAATCCGGGCCCCTCCGACCACAATATGTGATCCCAGTGGCGGCGCCCGTCGGGGGCCATGAAACGCAATGGCCTCCGACTTGTTGAGGGCCACCTCCAGGCCCAGGCGTCGTATGCGGCTCACCACCTGCGAGACCGCAGCCGTAGCCAGCAACGCTGCCTCCCTGTACGAGCTCCCCCGGGCAATGACCAGCGTGTCGTCCGCATAACACGTCAGGTTCACTCCCGGTGGAAGCTCGCACCGCAAAACCCAGTCGTAACCGATGTTCCACAAGGGAGGGCCCAGAACCGACCCCTGTGGAACACCGCACGACATCTCGCGACGGCCATCGCCGTCGCGTCCCATGTAGGTGACACACCTTCCCGACAGATAAGCCCCCACAATGTTGCGGAGGTAGAGAGGCACCCGGTGGTAGCGCAGGGCCTCCCTAATGCAACCCCAGGGCAGGGTGTTGAAGGCGTTGGAGATGTCCAAGGACACCGCCAGCACCACCCCGCCCCGAGACACTGCTTCCTCCGCCAGGACTCTTACCCTCATTATGGCGTCAATGGTAGAGCGCCCACGACGGAACCCAAACTGGCTGTCGTCCAGGTTCGGCCCTTCTGTACACAAGTGGCTGACGAGGCGGTCTGCGATTATTCGCTCCAGCATCTTGCCCGCCTCGTCCAGCAGCACTATGGGCCGATAAGCGGACGACGAGTCCGCCGGGCGCCCTGCCTTCCTGAGCAAGACCAGTCGACCAGTCTTCCACTGGGTAGGGAACTGGCCCTGCTCAAGGCATGCCGAGAAGAGTCCTCTCAGTGGGGGCCCCAGCTCCTTCATGGCGAGGACCAGAGCGCGGCCAGGCACTCCATCGGGCCCCGGGGCAGTGTTCTTAGCCCGGAGCCGCAATACGGCCGCGCCCATCTCTGCCTGTGTCACCTCTGGGACGGTTTCGCCTTCATCTTCCTCCGACTCTGCAGCTGTGTGCAGAACCATCGGCGGTGGCTCGTACTCGGCTCTCACAGGGAAGAGGGCCGAGACCACTCGCTCCAGGAACTGCGGCTCGAGACTTTCCGTTAGCGGGGGCGCCCACGGCCGAAGTTTCCCTCGGACCGACCGGTAAGGGCGCCCAAACGGATCCCCGTCTAGGCTCGCCAGCATTTCCTCTCTGGAGCGTGTCTTCGACTCGCCGATGGCCAGCCACAGAGCCAGCTTCGCCGCGCGGTACACCTCATACAGCGCGGCTTCTTCCTCAGGAACCCGTGGACGTCTTCTCCGGCACCGCGTGTACGGGCGTCTGGCGTCTGCACACTCGACGCGCAGTCGCCCGATCTCGACGCACTACCAGTACAAGCGGCGCCGTGCGGACAGAGAGGAGACGCGTGGCATGCATGCGTCGCAGATCTGCGTCATCGCATCGCCAAACCACTGCGCCTCCAGTTCGACGTCGACGGGACCGACGGTGGCCGACTCCCGGATCCAGGCCTGAACTATTGCGGCTTCTTCGAGAGCTTCCCTGTCGAGACGTTTCAGCGCCCAACGCGGGCCGTCTCTTCGGGGCCCCGACTGGCTACGTCCTCCAGCGGTCTGGGTGGAGACGTCGAAGCGGATGTATCGGTGATCCGATAGCGTCTCCACCTCCACCTCAACGTGCCAATCACGGACACGGTGCACGACAGCGGGACTAGCGAACGAGACGTCCACTATCGACCCGCCCCGCTGCCGTACACACGTGTAGGCGGAACCCCGATTTAAGACGGCCAGGCCCGTCGTTATGGCCCACTCCTCTAGCACTTCGCCTCTCGGGTCCGTGACGGGGGAACCCCACGCCGCAGACTTGGCGTTGAGGTCACCGAGAAGCAAAATGTGTCGAGGGTGAGACTGGCCGACGACGGCTCCCAACTCGACAAGGAAACTCTCGAAGTCGGCGAGACTCTTGTTGGGCGAAAAATACGCCCCAATCGTGACGATCCCGTTCACAAAGGCCGCAACCCAACCGTGACCACGGGATACGTCGACGAGAGTCGCGCCGATGATGGCCACTAGGCCGTCTAGATCCCCTTCCCAGTTATCCCGGGGGGGTATGAAATACGGCTCAGCGACCACCGCCACATTTATCGACCACTGCGCCATGCTCTGGAGCAGGAGATCCTGAGCTCTGGTGCAGTGGTTGATGTTCGCCTGGAGGAAATGGTAGTGTGCCATCACTAGCACTCCATTTCCTCGGCGCTCGGTCCCACCACAGGCCGGGAGTCGGCCGAAGAGGTGCTAGGTTGCGGGGGGGGTGCGTCCCCCGCAGCCTTGGCCCATCGCTTGCTGCGCTTTCTGGGCGCGCCGCAGGCTTTACCCCCTACTCTATGCCCCGCGGACTTTCCTGCAGCCGCACACAAACTGCAATGTGGGTCCGCGGAGCACTGGGACGCCTTATGGCCAGGCTGACCGCAGCGATAACATAAATCGCTGCGGTCTGTGTCACAGGTGCACACTGCCCGGACGTGCCCTTTCTCCAGGCACCGGTAACACTGCATGGCCCTGGGTGCCAAGAGTTTTACTCTCGCCGACACCCAGCCTACCAGCAGACGTCCCGCGTCAGCAACCTGCTTGGCCGCAACAACTGGACACCGCACCCAGATGGTGCCAAGCCCGCCAGTATTTACGCGGATACTACCCGCCTTTACATTGTCGGCTGAGCATCCACCGCTTCGGGCTATGGCCGCCACCACCTCCTCTGGGGTCACTGAGTCGTCCAGTCCATCGACTCGTACCTCAGCAGTCTTCATGGGCCTGGACACCCGCGCCTCCTCGGGGTTGAGGACGTCCTTCAGTTTTGCAGCCAGAGCGTCCGCCCGCTCAGCACTGCTGGTCCCCGCCAACTCGAACATTTTGGCCCCCGTGGCTGCCGTCCTGAAACGGAAGCCGTCTGGGGTGCCGAAGTCAGCGAAGACCAGTTTGCCCCTCGCCTCCGCCAGTACCTTCTGGTAAGTGACACCCCTCTCTTTGGCTTCGGGCTGCAGCGTGACCACTACAGCCTCTGAGCGAGGGACGCGTATTTTTGGGGCGCTCTGGCCACCCCTGGCGGTTTGCCCCCCCGAGCCCGGTGCGGCCTTGCCCTTGCGGCTCCTCTTCTTTCTCTTCTTACGGCTTTCGGCCGTTTTCCAGTCACCTTCTTTGGGGGGCGAGCTGCTCCCCTCAGTGGGCTTTTCCGTCTCCTTAACGGCTTTCTTGGCCCCCTCCGTGGGCTTTTTAGGCGTTTGCGTGGGAGTTTTTGGAGGTGGTGCTTTAGCCACCTGTGCCCACGTAGGCCCAGCCACAGTTGGAGCAGGCTCCAACGCCTTCTTCCGCTTGTCCGCTGCCAGCGGCGGACGAACATTAACAGGGGGGTTGAGCCTGGGTTCTAGGCTGTCCAAGCGGGCGGTCATAATGGCCAACAGCCGGTTGAACTGGTCTTCCCCCAAAGACCCGTTCTGTGGCAGAGCGCGACTGTCCGATGTCACACCCTGCTGCTGGCTGAAGTCCGCCCTCAGGGCGCTGACCTCCCGCTGGAGCTTCTCCATCTTCGTATGGAGACGATGATTTTCCTCTTGGAGCTTCACCGTCTCCTCCGAGGTCGTTCGATCAAGGAGGACTTCCACAGCCTCCTTGATTCCCTCCGCTGCCTCCTTAAGGGCCCGCGTAAATGTGCCCTTCAGGTTGCCCGATTTTGTGGCAACCTTCAGGACGACGTCCACGCCGTCCAAAACCTGGCGGCTGAGGACCTCAGCCGTCAGACCCTCAGGGGCTGTGGCAGTTTGCAACCGCCTCTCCCTTGCCTTCCGAGCCAACTCGGCGACTTCGTCAGTCGCTGTGGCCTTCCGGCCCTCTCGCCTGGCGGCGTTGAGCTCCGCCTTGGTGCTCACCAATCCGGTGGAGGCTGCGGAATCACCCTTCTCCACCAGCATGGCCCCGTCGGAGTCACTTACTCCGCTGGCTATCGGCGTATCGGGGCACTTCAGGTAGCGGCCCCGCGAGTCACGTGCCTCCGCCCCCGAAGTTTTGGCTCCGGAAGGTGACCCACGACCTCTGCCCCTTCTTGCAGTCGCCACCTTAGCGGCCGGCAGGTTCTCCTCACTTGAGGAGAGACCCGCCGACAACGCGTCCGACTCAAAGCGCGGTCGCTTCCCCCAAAACTTGGAGGATACCGGCCGCACCTATTTGTGGTGCTTTGCCGGATTCCGACAGAACACTCACCCTCTCCAAAACCACTAACGGTTCTGCTGGAGCCACTGCTCCCGTCTTTAGTGACGCAGTGCCAGAATTTGACGCTGCGTCCGCCTTCTCCACAACTTTTTTATTTTGTTCAATATCCATGTGATTCCCACGAGTATGGGGGATATAAAACGTCCATCCGGGCAGTGCCCCCTGTACCCGGATAAGCCTTTAACATTTATAACCCGCCAGGGGGTCGGCTGGTACCCTGGCGGGGGTCGCACTAGAGACTGATTGTTCCATGGGAACACCCGTCAGCCATACATCCCCTCACGGTGCGCCGCCGCTTGAGATTCGGGGTAACTTTTTATAGAGGTTTTCTACCTCGCGGTCCAGGCGGTTAAGCCAAGACCCTCGGTCCCGATCGAAGCCGCGAGACGTGATCCACGACACTCCGATGATGGGATTACGAGAACGACGGGGACAGAGAAGGAAAGCGTCCCTCACTGTCGGCTCGGAGGCAGGGTGAGTGCACACCGAGCTCGCCGTTGCTCCTCCGCTGTGCCCTCTGCTTTTCAGAGGGTCACGCGGAACAGCCCCCCGTGGTCCAAGTAGGACCCCCCTCCTATGTCAGAATATTGGCCACAGACAGTAACATTCCCCGAAGAATAAGAATCTCTTCCCATTCCTTGAGGAAGGCTACTGCCCGCGCCCAGGGTGCACCGTCCCAGCCAGCTGCTGTTCCCTCCAAACGTATCGAGAGGGACCGGCAGCCGTCAGGCCCACGAGGAGGTTTTCTGACCCAGCACCCCAAACCTAACCTTTTTTTTTTTTTTTTTTTTTTTTGTTGACGATGTGGAAATCCGCACGGATGTCCTCCGCCTGGGGAAGGCGGAGGGGTCTGTCAGACTCCAACTGACTAAAACCACACCGGTGTTCCCTCGCACACTTGCGTCAGGGGGCAGCGGGAACGAATGTGACTTCCGCTGCCCCGGACTAGTGCCGGCCCGCTTGACCAGTGCGGGCCTCGTCCCTGGGGGGAGTGAGGTGTACTCCCCCCGATACGTCATGAGAGGCGCGCGTGGAACACTACGCGCCGCCGTCTCGGGTCCAGTGAGATGGGGGGCGACGGATGTCCCCGAATCCGTCGCCCCTGGACCTGTTTAGGGGGGCCGGAAGAGGGCGTTATCCGCCCTCTGCCGACGCCCGGTGCGTCTGCTGCGGGATGGGAGGGAACTAGAGATCTCCCTCTCCCTTTCCAACCTAACCTTTTTTTTTTTTTTTTTTTTTTTTTTTTTTTTTTGTCGCTGGGAAAAAATGCATTACGCACACCCTCCCATCGGGGGATGGAAGGGTAGTGTGGGACTCCCCGGTCTGAGACCGGTATACCCACTAAAACGACCCAGCGGCATTCCCGCTTCGTCCTAGTGGCGGGGGACTGGGAAACCGGCACAGCCTTTACTTCCAGTCCTCCGCCGACGATGACCCGCACAGCGGACCTCACGCCCCCCCCGTGGGGAGGGGGACGGGCCCGGGAATGACAGACGAAGGTGGTGACGGGTGCAATGCGGGCGAAGGCACCCCCGCGCCTGTCGCCCGCCCGTCGCCACCATGAAGAGGGAGACCGCGTCTTCTCCGACCTCTTCTTCTTCTGCGGAGCGGCAGCAGGTGTCTGACCTGTCCACCGCGGACGGACACAGCGGCCGGGTGTGGCCGATGCCGAAGCACCGGAAACACCTCAGCGGCTGGTCCTCGAGTGCCCTGACCGCACCCGAGCTGAAGCCGACCGTCAGCCGGCCCTTCGCCAGGGCGGCTCTGGCAGCGGGAACCGGGCACTCAAGGCGGACGGTGCCCATGCCACCGCGGCCGGGCCGTATGTCCCGACTCTGGACCGCCGCGACGTCGCAGCCCCCTAACGCTGCGACCGCCTCCACCACCTCCTCCTTGGTGACGGAATCGTCGAGATCCGTCACCTCGAGTGTCACCAACTTTACCGGTCTGGCCACCTTGGCGGAGTCCGCGATGACCTCCTGCAGCTTAGCTGCAAAGAGGTCCGCGCGGGCTCCCCCCTCTGCCCCCGGGAACTCGAATAATCGAGCCCCGGCTTGGGTCCGCCGGCAAGACACACTGCCGATCCCCAGTTGAGTGGGATCGGCATTGCTACGCGCCCGCACTAAAATTGACGCGTATGTCTCCCCTCGCTCCGCCGCCTCCGCGGTGAGGGTCACAACGACGGCCGCGGTTTTTGGGGAGACTAGCTGCCCCTTTCCCCTCGCTCTACCTCTACCTCCCCGCTTCCCGCCCCCTTCTCTGCCGGTCGTCTGCGACCGGCTGGGAGCGGGGACGGCTGGGGCGGCAGCCGCCGACGTTTTGGCTTTGCCCTTCCTCCTCCCGACCACTTCCGTCCACTCATTGGACGGGGTGGTCGAGGGGAGAAGGGCGTCCTCCTGGCCCTGGGATGAGGAGGACGGCCCCGGCTCGGAGCGGCCCTTATCCGCCGCAAGCGGCGGTCGGAGGCGCTTTTCCGGCAGGAGCCGGTCCTCTATTCCTGCCAGGCAGGCTCGGGTGAAGGCCCGCTCCTCCATTACCACCTTGCGGATTATGTCCTCAAGGTTGGAGTTGGAGGAGGGGCCCTCTGCCGCAGGAATCGTCTTCTTAGACGTCGACGTCGAAGGCGTTGATGACGTCCTCGTCGTCTCGGCAGGGGCCTGCTGCGGCCGGGCCGTGGCTTCAGCCAGCTTGCGATGAAGCTCACTGACTTCCACCTGCAGGCGATCCACCCTCGCCTGCAGTTGCCGTGTCTCGTCAGTGGCCTTCCGCTGCACCAGCTCCTTGACCACACCAAGCAAGCTCGCGGCCCGACATTTGAGGGCCTTCTGGAAGGTCCCCTTCAAGTTTGAGGACTTTGAGGCAACCTCCAAAATTTCCTCCTCGTCCTCCTCCGCCATTTGTTCCAGCTCCAGCAGGGAGTGGTCCGCGTAGAGCACACGGGACGCACCGTACCCGGACTTTGCCCGGGTGACGTGCGCCCGCCTCTCCCTCGCGGCAACCCGCTCCTCAAGCTCCTGCTGGAGCTGCGCCCGCTGCGCAAGATCCAACTTACGTTGGGCGTCCGCGAGCCCAACGACGTGGGTGTCCGCGGCCGTCGGCTTTTTTGCCTTTGTCAGCCTCGCCGACCCTGACGCCGAGGAGCCCTCGGACCCATCCCGCAGGAAGGCCCGCTTTCGCGACTGCGAGTCGCCTGCACCCGAGACGCCAGCCATTGACTCGTCGGAGTCAGACAAATCCGACAAGTCCGTCCTTCCGAAGAAGCTAGCCGCAGACGGCGCGCGGCTAGCCTCTGACGCCGAAGCGTCGGTTTGGCCCTGAGAAGGGCCTTTGGGTTGGCCCTGAGAAGGGCCTTTGGGTTGGCCCTGAGAAGGGCCTTTGGGTTGGCCCTGAGAAGGGCCTTTGGGTTGGCCCTGATAAGGGCCTTTGGGTTTAAAATACCGCCCGCAGGCATCCCGCGTTGGCTTAGGCATATCCTCCGCAGGTTCGTACTCTCCAACCTAACCTAACCTAACCTTTTTTTTTTTTTTTTTTTTTTTTTTTGTTGCGGGGTGGAAAATCCGCCCGGATGTCCTCCGCCTGGGGAGGGCGGAGGGGTCTGTCAGACTCCAACTGACTAAAAACCACCCCGGTGTTCCATCTCTCACCTACACCAGGGGTCGCGGGAACGTACGACTCTTCCGCAACCCCCGGCTGGTGCCGGCCCGCTATGGCCTCATCTCGGGTTGAGGGGGGAGTGAGGTGTTTGACTCCCCCCGCGACGTCTCAGAGGGGCGCGCGTGGAACACTACGCGCCGCCACCTCGGGTCCGATGTATAGGGGGCGACGGACGTCCCCACGTCCGTTGCCCCTGGACCCATTTAGGGGGGCTGGAAGAGGGCGTTGTCCGCCCTCCGCCGACGCCCGTTGCGCCTGCTGCGGACTGGATGAGAGGTCGTGATCTCCCTCTCTCTTTCCGCAGCCTCCTTCTGCGAGATGACTGTTTCACAGAAGGAAACCACTGCGTCCCAGGACTCCCCGCTACCGACCATCGAGTTCACGACGGCCGGCAGCGAGAGGTCGTTGCCTACTCCTGAGATGAGAGCACGGCGCGGCTCCTCCCAAGCGGCACACTCTACCAGCGTATGCCGCGCCGTGTCCTCCCGACAGTCAACGCAGTGGTGGCACCGAGCGTCCGGCTCCCTGTTTATGCGACACAGGTACTTCCCGAAGCAACCATGCCCCGAGAGCACCTGCGTCACCCGAAACGACAGGGAGCCGTGCCTCCTCCCGAGCCAGAGGTCGAGCACTGGCCGGATCGCCTCGATGATGTTGAGGCCGGCGGTAGGGCGTGAAAGCCTGTCCCGCCATTCCGCCACCAGGACCTCGCAAAGCTGTGACCGACGCTGCTCCAGCTGTCGCTGCATCGGTCGCTCGCCTCGCGCCCGCATTTCCTCGCGCCACCGATACAGCGACGCGAGAACTTTCGCCTCCAGGTCCCAGGGCGGGGATCCGGCCAGTGCGCAAGCCGCCTCGTAGGAGATCGTGCGATATCCCCTGATGACTCTGACGGCCATCGCCCGCTGCGGTCTCCGCAGGACTGCGATGCTGCCGGCCGTCAGGTCAGCCGCCCAGATCGGGGCCCCGTACAGGGCCATCGATCGCACGATCCCCACGTAGAGCCGCCTACAGACGGCGCTCGGGCCCCCCAGATTGGGAAGCAGCGTTGACAGCGCCCCAGCCGCGCCCAACAACTTGGGCGCCAGCCGCCGGAAGTGGGGTCCGAAGTCCCACCGGCTGTCGAGTACCAGTCCTAGGTACTTCATGGTAGCCTCGACAGCGATCCGAACCCCCCCGACCACTATGTGTGATTCGGCCGGCGGCGCCCGCCGGGGACCATGGAACACCATGGCCTCCGACTTGTTGAGGGCCACCTCCAGGCCAAGACGCCGTATGCGGCCCACCACCTGTGAGACCGCAGCCGTCGCCAGCAACGCTGCCTCCCTGTGTGAACTCCCCCGGGCCGTGACCAGCGTGTCGTCAGCGTAACACGTCAGGTCCACGCCCGGCTGGAGTTCACCCCTCAGCACCCAGTCGTACCCGATGTTCCACAAGGGAGGGCCCAGAACCGACCCCTGCGGAACACCGCACGACATGCGGCGCTGGTTAACGCCATCACGTCCCACATAGGTGACACACCTCTCCGACAGATAAGCCCCAACGATTCGGCGGAGGTAGAGAGGCACCCGGTGGTACCGCAGTGCCTCCAGGATACAACCCCAGGGCAGGGTGTTGAATGCGTTGGAGATGTCCAACGACACCGCCACCATCACCCCGCCCCGAGACACCGTTTCCTCCGCCAGGACTCTTACCCGCGACACAGCGTGTATCGTGGAGCGCCCGTACCGAAACCCGAATTGACACTCGTCCAGGTCCGGCCCTTCTCCGCTCAAGTGGCCGACGAGGCGGGCTGCTATTATACGCTCAAACAGCTTAGCCACCTCGTCGAGCAATACTATGGGCCGGTACGCAGATGGCGAGTCGGCCGGGCGCCCTGCCTTCCTGAGCAGGACCAGACGACCATTTTTCCACAGAGTGGGAAACTGGCCCTGCTCTAGACACGCCGTGTAGAGTCCTCTTAGCTGGGGCTCCAGCTCCTTCAGAGCGAGGGCAAGCACCTGGCCGTGGATTCCGTCAGGCCCCGGAGCCACGTTCTTGGCCCGGAGCCGCATCACGGCCGCCCTCATCTCTGCCTGTGTCACCTCTGGGACGCTGATGGCGCTCTCATCTCCTTCAGGCTCTGCGGCTGTGGGCAAAGCCATCGGCGGCGGGGTATGCTCCGCTCTAGCTGGGAAGAGGGCTGCGACCACCTCCTCCAGCAGCTCGGGTTGGAGACTCTCTGTGATCGGAGGCGCCGCGGCTCTGAGGTTTCCTCGAACCGCTCGATACGGGCGCCCCCACGGATCTCCGTCTAGAGTCTCCAACATCTCCTCCCTGGCTCGCGTCCTCGCCTCAACGATGGCCAGCCACAGAGCCTGCGTCGCCGCGCGGTACACCTCATACAGCGCGGCTTCTTCGTCAGGGACCCGACGACGTCTCCTCCGGTATCGGGTGTACTGGCGCCTAACCGCTACGCACGCGACTCGTAACTGTGCGATCTCGGCGGACCACCAGTACACCTGGCGTCTTGCTGACTGTGTGTGGACCCGGGGCATCGACGCGTCGCAAATCATCACCATCGCCCCGCGGAACCACAGCGCCTCCTGTTCGACGTCGACGGGTCCGGTCGTTGGCGACTCCCGGAACCAGGCCTGGACAATCGCGGCCTCCTCGAGAAGTTCCCTGTCGATGCGTTTGCGCGACCAGCGCGGGCCGTCCGTTCGTGGGGCCGATGAACTCAGGCCGCCGGCAGTCTGGGCGGAGACGTCGAAACGGATATATCTGTGATCCGACAACGTCTCCACCTCCGCAGCGACACGCCAGCCGCGAACACGGCTCGCGACAGCAGGGCTAGCAAACGAGACGTCCACTATTGAGCCGCCCCGCTGCCGCACGCACGTGTATACCGAGCCCCGGTTCAGGACGACCAGGCGAGTCACGATTCGCGAGGAAATAGGCCCCACAAGGATTCTTATTGGCGGCGACGCCAACGCCAAGAGCGCCTGGTGGGGCAGCCTGGTAACCGACAGTAAGGGTGAGGACATGTCGGGAACCCTGGATGAAATGTGCTTGCAGATACTCAACGTTGGTAACACACCGACCTTCGACACCGTCAGAGGAAACACCTTGTACAGCAGCTTCGTTGACGTAACAGCCTGTTCAGCGGACTTGCTGGACTTGGTGGAGGACTGGCGGGTTGAGGAAGGACTCACGAGCTCGGATCATAACGGTATTATTTTCAAAATTAATCTCAGAACAGCTAAAGGAATTAACGTAAATAGGACCACGAGAATTTATAACACGAAAAAAGCAAATTGGAGTCAATTTCATACGAAATTGGCCCAATTAAAAGCTGAAGCAATGTTAAATTCAACCGAAATTTCAAAAATTAGTAACAAATTAGAGTTAGAAGATAATGTAAATAAATATTTGGCTAGTATAATACAAACTTGTGACGAAGAACTTTTCAAAATTGCTAATAAAGATATACTTACCATACCGTGGTGGTCCAAAAAGCTCGCTGATATGATGTCGGAGGTAAACACTCGGAGACGTCGAATCCGATGCGCCGCACCAATCCGTAGACAAAAAGTCATCGATGAGTACCTGCAAGCAAAAATAAACTATGAGGCCCATGCTAATAAGGCAGCGACGGAAGGATGGAAAGGCTTCTGTGGAAGACAAGACAGGGAAGGAATGTGGGAAGGGATTTATAGGGTCATAGGACGGACCGCCAAAAGGCAGGAGGACTTGCCGTTGGTTAAGGATGGGGTGCCACTGAGCGCACAGGAATCGGCTTTGCTGCTAGCCGAGACGTTCTACCCGGAAGACCTAGAGGAGGGTGAAACTGAAGACCACCGTCGGACACGTGAAGCGGCCAGTCGTGTAAACGATTGGGCGCATGATGAACAACATGACCCACCGTTTACACTTCAGGAGCTGAAAACCGCGGTGGAAAGTTTCAACCCGAAGAAGGCACCCGGGGCAGACGGTCTCACAGCCGATATCTGTGCCCAGGCCATATCCCGGGACCCAGGGACGTTCCTTGCACTGGCCAATAAGTGCCTGGAGCATGGACACTTCCCTGGGGCCTGGAAAGTGGCCACGGTGGTAGTCCTCCGCAAGCCCGGCAAGGATTCCTACACCACCCCTAAGTCGTACCGACCGATCGGCCTCCTGCCAGTCTTAGGCAAAACGCTTGAAAAGATGCTGGTAGCTAGGCTCAAGTGGCACCTAGTCCCGCGGTTTAGTACTCGCCAGTTTGGTTTCATGCCACAGAGAAGCACCGAGGACTCCCTCTACACCATGATACAACACATCAAAGGAAAGCTAAGTGAGAAGAAGCTGATCACTGTTGTATCGCTGGACATAGAGGGAGCCTTCGACAGCGCATGGTGGCCGGCCATCAGGACCAGACTGGCTGAGGAAAAGTGCCCGGTGAACTTAAGAAGGTTGCTCGACAGCTACTTGACTGGTAGGAGTGTCCGAGTAAGGTACGCGGGCGCGGAGTGCCGGAGGGAAACAAATAAGGGGTGTGTTCAAGGGTCCATTGGCGGTCCGATCCTGTGGAACCTGATCCTGGATCCCTTGCTGAAAGGGCTGGAGGAGAAAGGCGTACACTGCCAAGCGTTCGCCGATGATGTTGTGATGATCTTCGACGGTGACACAGCGTTGGAAGTCCAGAGGCAGGCCAATGCCGCCCTCGAGTATGTTCGGGTGTGGGGCATTCGTAACAAGCTGAAGTTTGCACCGCAAAAAACTTGTGCAATGGTGATTACTAGGAAGCTTCGTTACGACGTCCCACTCTTGACCATGGGCGGGGTAGACATTGGAATGTCTAAGGAAATCAAAATACTGGGGCTCACCGTCGACCATCAGCTCACTTTCAACACCCACGTCGCAAACGTTTGCAGAAAAGCTGTAAACATCTACAAACAGCTGGCACGTGCGGCCAAAGTGAGCTGGGGCCTTAACCCGGAGATCATCCGCATAATTTACACGGCAGCAGTGGAGCCGGTGATTATGTACGCAGCGAGCGCCTGGGCGCCGGCAGCCAAGAAGATCGGAGTGCAGAAAAGCCTCAACACGGTCCAACGAGGATTCGCGCAGAAAATCTGTAAATCCTACCGCACCGTTTCGCTGAACGCGTCCCTGGTGCTGGCTGGGATACTCCCACTTGACCTCCGAATACAGGAAGCAGCCGCTCTGTATGAGGCAAAGAGAGGGGTGCCCCAGCCGGCACTTGCGGGCAGGGAGGTGGAGCGGGTGGTGGCATTTACGGAAACTCCGCACCCGGCGAAACAGACGACCATGGAGTTCGTGTGCCTGGAGGACCAGACGCTTGTGGAGACCCACAACCGTCAAGCAGTCAGGGTGTTTACGGACGGCAGCAAGATTGTCACAAAACAAGGTTCCCTCCACGCTTTGGCCGTGGAGACGAGAGCGAACGTTGCCGTGGCTTTGTCTCAGGGCAAAGATGTGTCTTTGTTCTGGGTAAAGGCACACGCTGGTCTAGAGGGCAACGAACGAGCGGACCACCTCGCGAAGGAGGCTGCACTCCGGTCCAGGAAGAGGCCGGACTACGACCGCTGCCCGGTTTCATTCGTCAAGCGGCAGATCCGTATGGGGTCGCTCGACGAATGGAACCGGAGGTACCAGAACGGAGAAACGGCCTCTGTAACGAAATCATTCTTCCCAGATGCGATCGACGCCCACAAGATTGTTTTGAAGATCAAACCGGCTGGTATAATCACGCAAATCTTGACGGGGCACGGTGGGTTCTCCGAATACCTGCACCGTTTCAAGTGTAAGGAGAACCCATGGTGCATCTGCGAGCCGGATCAAGTGGAGTCGATCGCACACATCCTCACAGAATGCCCAGTTTTTGAAATGGAACGACACGATGCCGAACAGAGATTGGAGACAGCTATTAATACAGATAACATACAAAAATTAATGTCAGAAACCAAAAGTAGAAAAATTTTATTAGAATACTGCTTAACAGTTGCAACAAAAGTGATCAACAGGAATAAATAAAAGTAAGGATCGATGTGGCACGTGGGTGGCGTTGCACGACGACCGGCCGGATCGACTATCCACTCACAAATTGGTGCACCAAAGTCTGTACTGCCCTACATGAGCCTTCAGGAGTCACAATTAGTCCAGATGAAAGCCGTTTAAAGACGATTAACCCTTATCCCAAGGATTTTAACCGGGAGCGCGCACTTAGGCAACTGCAAAAGATGAAGCAGGAAGTCACAACTAGGAAATGTAGAATCGGGAACGCAGCACCTATACGAAAACAAGGAGTATACGACGCTTACATAGAAGCCAGAAATGAGTATGAAACGAGAGCAATGGAGGCCCAGATCAACAGTTGGAAGCAATTCTGTGGCAAACAGGACAACGAAAATTTGTGGGAGGGGATTTATCGGGTTATAGGGAGAACGGCCAAGAGGGAGGAAGACATACCCCTGGAAGATGGTGGCATCATCCTTGACGCAAAAGGCTCTGTGGAATTGCTTGCTAGAACATTCTACCCAGAAGACCTTGAGGAGAATGATAACCAGACGCATCGAGACATAAGGAACCGAGCATCATTAGTGAACCTCCAAACATCTGAGGGACAGGACGATCCTCCGTTCACAACGACAGAATTGCTCAGCGCACTGGATTCCTTGAACCCCAAGAAAGCGCCTGGTGCCGACGGTTTCACAGCTGATATATGTAGCCATGCCGTAAAAAGTGACTCTAAACTTTTCCTGGGAGTACTCAATAAATGCCTCGAGCTACATTATTTCCCAGCTGTCTGGAAGGAAGCGACAGTCATAGTGCTAAGGAAACCGGGAAAAGAAACGTATACGACCCCAAAGTCATACCGCCCCATAGGACTGTTACCGTTACTAGGCAAGGTATACGAGAAGATGCTGGTCGCCAGGCTCAAACATCACCTTCTGCCGAGACTGAATCAAAACCAGTTTGGATTCATGCCCCAAAAGAGCTGCGAGGACGCCCTATATAAACTAATGCAGCATATAAACAAGAAACTGGACGAAAAGAAAATCATAACCGTCGTATCACTGGATATAGAGGGCGCTTTCGACAGCGCCTGGTGGCCAGCGATTAGAGTCCAATTGGCTAAAGGAAACTGCCCCTTGAACATCAGAAAAGTAATCGACAGTTACCTCGACCAAAGGAAAGTCACGGTCAGATACAATGGGGAAACATTTACAAAGGCGACCAATAAAGGATGCGTCCAAGGGTCTATAGGTGGGCCCATCCTGTGGAATGTTTTACTGGACCCTCTGCTGGATACGCTCGAAGGCGAAAATCACTATGTGCAGGCGTTCGCCGATGACGTCGTCATGGTTTTTGATGGTCACACGGCACAGCAGGTGGAAAGACAGGCCAATGCCGCTCTTGAACTGGTTCGGGTGTGGGGTGTCAAAAAAAAACTCAAATTTGCGCCACATAAAACAAGCGCAATGGTCATCACGCGCAAGCTTAAGTTCGACAACCCACGCTTGTGCATGGGCGGGGTTGACATTGTCCTGTCTAAGCAAATTAAGATGTTGGGTGTGACTTTTGACGACAAGCTCACTTTCAACGCACATGTATCAAATGTTTGTAAGAAGGCCATAAACGTATATAAGCAGCTAGCAAGGGCAGCAAAGGCAAGTTGGGGCCTCCACCCGGAAGTTATACGCACAATTTACACCGCGACCATCGAGCCCATCATTTTGTATGCGGCGAGCGTCTGGGCACCGGCCGCTGAAAAAATTGGTGTGCAGAAACAGCTGGGAGCCGTACAGAGAGGCTTCGCGCAAAAAATGTGTAAGGCTTACCGCACGGTTTCCCTGAACTCAGCGCTGGTTCTGGCAGGAGTGCTCCCACTGGATCTTCGCGTACGCGAGGTAGCCTCGCTATACAGGATCAGGAAGGGGGCGCCCCTGCCCGAACTGGGGGACAGAGAGATCGAGCGACTAATGCCCGCAACAAAAGCGCCACACCCTGCAGCTCTCAAGGACTTGGAACTGAAATGCCTGAAGGACAGGAGCGACATGGAAGCCAACATTAGCTGTGCAGTGAAAATTTTTACAGACGGCAGCAAGTTTGGCGGAGGGGTTGGCGCAGCGCTGTCCATTTGGGAGGGCGAAGCAGAGACCAAAGC
Source organism: Cerastis rubricosa (assembly GCA_949152445.1). Taxonomy (NCBI): domain Eukaryota; kingdom Metazoa; phylum Arthropoda; class Insecta; order Lepidoptera; family Noctuidae; genus Cerastis; species Cerastis rubricosa. The sequence continues at coordinate 22,318,578 of OX424539.1, read as the reverse complement.
CGTCAAACTTTGCTTGCCGTCATACTGCACCGTATACCAGGCGGAATTGCTGGCCGTTTGCGAAGCTACGAGGCAAATAAAGAAGAACAAAGCACTCACTTTCGGCATTTACAGCGACTCAATGGCGGCGCTGCAAACGGTCACAAATCTCGGCTCCCTCCATCCACTAGCGGTAGAAACTCGCGAGAACCTTACAGAGATATCTCTACAGAACAAAGCTGTGTCTTTGTACTGGATTAAAGCACACGCAGGATTGGAGGGTAACGAGAGCGCAGACCAACTTGCCAAGGAGGCCGCCTCTGCGTCAAAGAAGAGAAAACCCAACTATGATTCGTTCCCCGTCTCATTCGCGAAGCGGCAGCTTCGGATGGAGTCGATTCGCGAATGGGACGCGAGATACAAATCCGGAGAAGTTGCCGGCATCACAAAGATCTTCTTCCCGGATGTGGAGACAGCTTACAAAGTTATCCGTAAGTTCGAGCCAACATACCTGAGCACCCAACTGTTAACCGGTCATGGGGGATTTTCAGAGTACTTATGCCGCTTTAAGCGCAAGGAGAGTCCTTCGTGCAATTGTGACCCCAGCGTGAAAGAAACTGTACCCCACATAATATTAGAATGCCCAGTGTTTGGATGTGAGAAATACGAAATTGAGCAACTACTGGATATCAAAATAACGACAGATAGCATAAAATCTATAATGTTGGGCAAAAGTAGACAGGAGTTCATGAACTACTGCTTAAAAATAATAGAAACAGTCGTAAAAAGAAATAAGCAATAATAAGTATGATGACCGTATATTATGTAATATATAGCGTACATCATACACTAAAATTGATCAAGATTCTTGTAATTAAAAGTAGAAACAAGCATAGTTTAAGATATAAAATAGGCCTTAGAAGTAACTAGACATGCAAGGAAATTGTTTAAAAATGTATACTGGGCATGACATAATTTAAAGATAATAATACTGTTAACATTAAAATGTGAATAAAAACTAAAAAGTAAGAAAGCTATGTAAACATTTGGGCATTAATAAAATAAAGAAAATTTGTGTATGGCGTAAACCCGCAACCCAAAAATAAAGAATTGTTCTAAAGAGAGTAGATAGTTTAGACCGAAATCCCACCGGGAAAATAGCATGATGTATACAGATATAGAAAGAAAGAAAGACAAAGTATGAGGAATAAACGTACGAGAGGAATAATTGATAGAACTGGAATGAAAGAGTAACACTAGATAAAATAGGCTTCGATCTGTATCGTAATGCATTTTTTCCCAGCGACAACAAAAAAAAAAAAAAAAAAAAAAACCTAACCTAACCTAACCTTTTTTTTTTTTTTTTTTTTGTTGTCGCTGGGAAAAAATGCATTACGCACACCCTCCCATCGGGGGATGGAAGGGTAGTGTGGGACTCCCCGGTCTGAGACCGGTATACCCACTAAAACGACCCAGCGGCATTCCCGCTTCGTCCTAGTGGCGGGGGACTGGGAAACCGGCACAGCCTTTACGTCCAGTCCTCCGCCGACGATGACCCGCACAGAGGACCTCACGCCCCCCCCGTGGGGAGGGGGACGGGCCCGGGAATGACAGACGAAGGTGGTGACGGGTGCAATGCGGGCGAAGGCACCCCCGCGCCTGTCGCCCGCCCGTCGCCACCATGAAGAGGGAGACCGCGTCTTCTCCGACCTCTTCTTCTTCTGCGGAGCGGCGCTGCGAGAGGGTCTTCCTCCCGCACGCGCTCCGCCGCCTCCTTTTGCGAGACTACGACCTCGCAAAAGGAGGCGACCGCAGACCAGGCCCCCTCGCTCCCCAGCATGGCGTTGACCACACCGGGAAGCGAGAGGTCCTGTCCGATCTCCGCGATCAGACTGCGGCGCGGCTCGGACCAAGCTGGGCACACCTCGAGGGTGTGCTGCGCCGTGTCTTCCGCCGCGCCGCAGTCGTGGCACGCCGGGGCTTCCTCCCTCCCGATCCGGTGCAGGTACGTTCCGAAGCAGCCATGCCCGGACAACACCTGCACCAGACGGAACGAGAGGAAACCATGGGACCGCTCGAGCCAGGCCCGGAGGACCGGACCGAGCGCGTCCAACGTCCGGCGGCCAAAGGTAGCGGTGGCGAGGTCCTCCGTCCAATGGAGGACGATGGCGTCCCTCGCCTCCCGCCGCACGGCCTCCCGCTCCTCGGCGACGGGGCGCTCCCCGAGCGCCCTGCGATGCGCCGTCCACTCATACACCCTGGCCAGCACCCAAGCCTCCAACTCCCAAGGAGGGGTGCCGGCCAGAGCGCACGCCGCCGAAAAACCCACCGACCGGTAGGCCCTCGCCACCCGCAGTGCAATGGCCCTTTGGGGCTTGCGGATGGCGGTCGCGTTCTCCCTCCTGTGGAGGGAGTCCGCCCAAATGGGGGCCCCGTACAGGGCCATGCTCCGCAAGATGCCGGCATAGAGGCGCCGGCATTTCGCCTTGGGTCCCCCCAGGTTCGGGAGGAGCCACGAGAGGGCGTCCGCGGCCTTCAACAGGCGCGTCGACAGCCCGCTAAAATGCGGGCCGAAGCGCCACCTGTCGTCCAGCACCAGGCCCAGATATTTCATCCGGGGCTGGACCTCTATACGGACGCCCTCCACGACGATGTGGGCGTCGGGTGGGCAGCGCTGCCGAGGCCCGCGAAAGAACACGGCCTCGGTCTTGTGCAGCGCCACCTTCAATCCCAGGCGGCGGATCCTCTCTGCAACCAAGGATCCGCCAGCCGAGGCCAGACAGCCCGCGTCCGCGAAGCTCCTCCCCCGTGCAGTGAGCAGGGTGTCATCCGCGTAGCATATGACACTCGTGCCCGGGAGGAGGGCTCCCCGCAGCAGCCAATCGAACCCGATGTTCCACAGCGGGGGCCCAAGCACCGACCCCTGTGGAACACCGGACTCTGCGCCGTACCGCCTCACTGTGGCCGTCTGGTCTACGAGGAGGACCTCTCGGTCCTCCAAGTAACTGGCCAGGAGGCTCCGCAGATATTGGGGCACTCCGTGATACCGGAGCGCCTCCAATATCGTCGAGTGGGGCACGGAGTTGAAGGCATTGGCAATGTCGAATGACACCGCCAGCACTCCGTCCCCCGCCTCGACTGCCTCCTTCACCTGGCCCTTGAGTAGGGCCAGCGGATTGGGCGTCCGACAGATCCGGCCCCACATCCCGCAAATGGCTCCCGAGCCGGGCGGCGACTATCCCCTCGAACAATTTACCGACCTCATCGAGCAAAACGACGGGCCGGTATGCCGAGGGGGAGTCCACCGGGCGTCCCGCCTTTCGGAGGAGGCAAAGCTGCCCCTCCTTCCACAGTTTCGGGAACCTTCCAGCCGTAAAGCACGCGCTGAAAAGGTCCCGAAACCTGTCCTCCATTTCGGAGGCAGCTATTGCCAGAACCCGTGCGGGGACGCCGTCCGGCCCGGGGGCCGTCTTCTTGGCGCGGAGGCTGAGTACCCCCGCGTAGATCTCCGCCGCCGTCACCGGGGGGACCTCCTCCTCCGGCGAAGCCGCCCCTTGCGGGGGATCCATTGTTGGTGGGGCGAAGTCGGTCCTGCGCGGAAACAGGGACCGGACCACCCCATCCAGCAGTGCTGGCTCGAGGGTCTCCGACAGTGGGGGACCATAGGGGCGGAGCTGGTTCCGCGCCGCCTTATATGGCCTCCCATAGGGATCCCTGTCGAGACCCTCCAGCATTTCGGCCCTCGCCGAGTCTTCTGCAGCGCCCATTGCAGACTTGAGGACCGTCGTCGCCTCTCGGTAGCAGGCGTATAGGCGGTCCTCTTCTGCCCGGACTCGGTTCTGGGCGCTGCGCCGTCGACTCCGCGCGTAGGCCCTTCTGGCCGCCACGCAGGCGGCCCGGAGTTCCGACAGCTCCTCCGTCCACCAATAAACGGCGCGACGGGGAGGCGGACGGCGAGACCGAGGCATGCTGGAATTGCACACCTCGGTCAGGGCCCCTCTGAGCCGAACCGCTGCGGCGTCTACGTCCAGGACCTCAACAGGGGGCGACAGCCAGTCCTGGAGGAAAGCCGCCTCCTTGGCTGCCTCCCGGTCCAGGCGGGTGAGTGCCCATCGCGGGAAGGGAGATTGCCCAGCGCGGGCCATCCCCCCCCCTTGGGTGGAGATGTCGAACCGCACGTATCGGTGGTCCGACAAGGTCTCCACCATCTCAACCCGCCAGTTCACGACGCGGGCGGCCAGCGCGGGGGTGGCGAAAGTGACGTCCACCACCGACCCACCCTGTTGCCGCACACACGTGTGGACCGTCCCCCTGTTGAGGAGGGACATACCGCTTGAGGCCGCCCAGAACTCAACGGCGCGTCCCCGGACGTTGCACCCGGCGGCCGTGTTGCCCCAGGCCACCGACTTGGCGTTCAGGTCGCCCAACACCACGACCTGGCGAGGCGCCGCCCTCGTACGGAAAGGCATCTCGCCATACTTAATATCATAATTCGAAACACCAAACTTCCAAGACTCCTGCTGAATAGAAGAACCACAATAAATATACTTCATAGAACGCCCCGGCACAGACATAACACTTCTAACAGGTGGCCCACGAGATGCCACATTACGACGAAATCGCCGACGAGGTCGCCTCATCTTCCGACGATAAACATATCGTCTCTTGCGAACAAAAGGGCGTCTCCTCTTCCAACTTCGGTACGCACGTGCGTACCGCCTCCCAAAACGGTTCCAAGGCACTAACAAACAATAAACGATTCTTTAAAGCATCATCCATACTATCATCCAACTCATTAGACACAAATATAATTGGACCTTTGAATGCCAACAACATATCACATTCACACTTAACAGGATAAGCATACTTTCGGCCTTCTAACAACCGCTTCAACATACTGGGTACGCAAAACTTATAAGAAAACTCTTCAAATAAAATAACCTTATGATATCAGCCCCGTACCCGGACTTTGCTCGGGTGACGTGCGCCCGCCTCTCCCTCGCGGCAACCCGCTCCTCAAGCTCCTGCTGGAGCTGCGCCCGCTGCGCAAGATCCAACTTACGTTGGGCGTCCGCGAGCCCAACGACGTGGGTGTCCGCGGCCGTCGGCTTTTTAGCCTTTGTCAGCCTCGCCGACCCTGACGCCGAGGAGCCCTCGGACCCATCCCGCAGGAAGGCCCGCTTTCGCGACTGCGAGTCGCCTGCACCCGACACGCCAACCATTGACTCATCGTCGGAGTCAGACAAATCCGACAAGTCGGTTCTTCCGAAGAAGCTAGCCGCAGACGGCGCGCGGCTAGCCTCTGACGCCGAAGCGTCGGTTTGGCCCTGAGAAGGACCTTTGGGTTGGCCCTGAGAAGGGCCTTTGGGTTGGCCCTGAGAAGGGCCTTTGGGTTGGCCCTGAGAAGGGCCTTTGGGTTTAACATACCGCCCGCAGGCATCCCGCGTTGGTTTAGGCATAATATCCTCCGCAGGTTCGTACTCTCAAGGCAAGATGAGCTACGATAATCACAGTGCACTTTGGCCGAGCCCAGTCTGCCACTCCGTTACGGTGGTCAAACTGGGTCGTTTCCAGGGGACGCGACGTGGACGCAAGCACTGTGGGGTGGTCCCCCAACCTAACCTAACCTTTTTTTTTTTTTTTTTTTTGTTGACGATGTGGAAATCCGCACGGATGTCCTCCGCCTGGGGAAGGCGGAGGGGTCTGTCAGACTCCAACTGACTAAAACCACACCGGTGTTCCCTCGCACACTTGCGTCAGGGGGCAGCGGGAACGAATGTGACTTCCGCTGCCCCGGACTAGTGCCGGCCCGCTTGACCAGTGCGGGCCTCGTCCCTGGGGGGAGTGAGGTGTACTCCCCCCGATACGTCATGAGAGGCGCGCGTGGAACACTACGCGCCGCCGTCTCGGGTCCAGTGAGATGGGGGGCGACGGATGTCCCCGAATCCGTCGCCCCTGGACCTGTTTAGGGGGGCCGGAAGAGGGCGTTATCCGCCCTCTGCCGACGCCCGGTGCGTCTGCTGCGGGATGGGAGGGAACTAGAGATCTCCCTCTCCCTTTCCGCAGCTTCCTTCTGCGACATGACGGTTTCGCAGAAGGACACCACCGCGTCCCAGGACTCTGTGCTGCCGACCATCGTGCGAACAACGGCCGGCAGCGACAGGTCTGCTCCTACCTCTGTGACAAGATCACGGCGCGGCTCATCCCACGCGGCACATTCCGCCAGCGTATGCCGCGCCGTATCCTCCAGACAGTGGACGCAGTGATGGCACCGAGCGTCCGGCTCCCTGCTTATGCGACACAGGTACTTCCCGAAGCAGCCGTGCCCCGAGAGCACCTGCGTCGCCCGAAACGTCAGGGAGCCGTGCTTCCTCCCGAGCCAGTCTTCGAGTACTGGCCGGATCGCCTCGATTGTGTCGAGGCCGGCGGAGGGATGGTCAAGCCTCCTCCGCCATTCTGCCACCATGACCTGTCGGAGCTGAGACCGGTGCAGCGTAATCTGTCGCTGCACCAGCCTTTCGCCCCGATCCCTGGCGTCCTCGCGCCACCGATGCAGTGTCGCGAGGGCTTTCGCCTCCAGGTCCCATGGTGGGGATCCGGCCAGTAAACAAGCCGCCTCGTAGGAGATCGTGCGATATCCCCGCATGACCCTGACGGCCATCGCTCTCTGCGGTTTCCGCAGGACTGCGATAGTGCGGGCCGTCAGGTCCGTCGCCCATACTGGGGCCCCATACAGGGCCATGGATCGCACGATCCCTACAACCTAACCTAACCTAACCTAACCTTTTTTTTTTTTTTTTTTTTGTTGACGATGTGGAAATCCGCACGGATGTCCTCCGCCTGGGGAAGGCGGAGGGGTCTGTCAGACTCCAACTGACTAAAACCACACCGGTGTTCCCTCGCACACTTGCGTCGGGGGGCAGCGGGAACGAAAGTGACTTCCGCTGCCCCGGACTAGTGCCGGCCCGCTTGACCAGTGCGGACCTGTTTAGGGGGGCCGGAAGAGGGCGTTATCCGCCCTCTGCCGACGCCCGGTGCGTCTGCTGCGGTATGGGAGGGAACTAGAGATCTCCCTCTCCCTTTCCGCAGCTTCCTTCTGCGACATGACGGTTTCGCAGAAGGACACCACCGCGTCCCAGGACTCTGTGCTGCCGACCATCGTGCGAACAACGGCCGGCAGCGACAGGTCTGCTCCTCCCTCTGTGACAAGATCACGGCGCGGCTCATCCCACGCGGCACATTCCGCCAGCGTATGCCGCGCCGTATCCTCCAGACAGTGGACGCAGTGATGGCACCGAGCGTCCGGCTCCCTGCTTATGCGACACAGGTACTTCCCGAAGCAGCCGTGCCCCGAGAGCACCTGCGTCGCCCGAAACGTCAGGGAGCCGTGCTTCCTCCCGAGCCAGTCTTCGAGTACTGGCCGGATCGCCTCGATTGTGTCGAGGCCGGCGGAGGGATGGTCAAGCCTCCTCCGCCATTCTGCCACCACGACCTGTCGGAGCTGAGACCGGTGCAGCGTAATCTGTCGCTGCACCAGCCTTTCACCCCGATCCCTGGCGTCCTCGCGCCACCGATGCAGTGTCGCGAGGGCTTTCGCCTCCAGGTCCCATGGTGGGGATCCGGCCAGTAAACAAGCCGCCTCGTAGGAGATCGTGCGATATCCCCGTATGACCCTGACGGCCATCGCTCTCTGCGGTTTCCGCAGGACTGCGATAGTGCGGGCCGTCAGGTCCGTCGCCCTGTGGAGGCCGCGGAATCGCTCTGTTCCACCTGCATGGCCCCCTCGGAGTCGCTCACTCGGCTGGCCACCGACGTATCGGGGCGCTTCAGGTAGCGGCCTCGCGTGTCACGTACCTCCGCCCCCGAAGTTTTGGCTCCGGAAGGTGACCCGCGACCTCTGCCCCTCCTTGCAGTCGGCACCTTAGCGGCCGGCAGGTTCTCCTCACTTGAGGACAAACCTGCCGACAACGCGTCCGACTCAAAGCGTGGCCGCTTCCCCCAAAACTTAGAGGGGCCGGCCGCAACTATTTGTGGTGCTTTGCCGGATTCCGACAGAACATCCACCCTCTCTAGAACCACTAGGGGCTCTACTGGAGCAACTGCTCCCGTCTTCAATGACGCAGTGCCATCTGACGCTGCGTCCTCCTTCTCCACAACTTTTTTATTTTGAATAATATCCATGTAATTCCCACGAGTATGGGGGATATAAAATGTCCATCCGGGCAGTGCCCCCTGTACCCGGATAAGCCTTTAACATTTATAACCCGCCAGGGGGTCGGCTGGTACCCTGGCGGGGGTCGCACTAGAGACTGATTGTTCCATGGGAACACCCGTCAGCCATACATCCCCTCACGGTGCGCCGCCGCTTGAGATTCGGGGTAACTTTTTATAGAGGTTTTCTACCTCGCGGTCCGGGCGGTTAAGCCAAGACCCTCGGTCCCGATCGAAGCCGCGAGACATGATCCACGACACTCCGATGATGGGATTACGAGTACGACGGGGACAGAGAGGGAAGGCGTCCCTCACTGTCTGCTCGGAGGCAGGGTGAGTGCACACCGAGCTCGCCGTTGCTCCTCCGCTGTGCCCTCTGCTTTTCAGAGGGTCACGCGGAACAGCCCCCCGTGGTCCAAGTTGGACCCCCCTCCTATGTCAGAATATTGGCCACAGACAGTAACATTCCTCGAAGAATAGGAATCTCTTCCCATTCCTTGAGGAAGGCTACTGCCCGCGCCCAGGGTGCACCGTCCCAGCCAGCTGCTGTTCCCTCCAAACGTATCGAGAGGGACCGGCAGCCGTCAGGCCCACGAGGAGGTTTTCTGACCCAGCACCCCAACCTAACCTTTTTTTTTTTTTTTTTTTTTTTTTTTTTTTTTTTTTTTTTTTTTTTTTGTCGCTGGGAAAAAATGCATTACGCACACCCTCCCATCGGGGGATGGAAGGGTAGTGTGGGACTCCCCGGTCTGAGACCGGTATACCCACTAAAACGACCCAGCGGCATTCCCGCTTCGTCCTAGTGGCGGGGGACTGGGAAACCGGCACAGCCTTTACGTCCAGTCCTCCGCCGACGATGACCCGCACAACGGACCTCACGCCCCCCCCGTGGGGAGGGGGACGGGCCCGGGAATGACAGACGAAGGTGGTGACGGGTGCAATGCGGGCGAAGGCACCCCCGCGCCTGTCGCCCGCCCGTCGCCACCATGAAGAGGGAGACCGCGTCTTCTCCGACCTCTTCTTCTTCTGCGGAGCGGCGCTGCGAGAGGGTCTTCCTCCCGCGCGCGCTCCGCCGCCTCCTTTTGCGAGACTACGTCCTTGCAAAAGGAGGCGACCGCTGACCAGGCCCCCTCGCTCCCCAGCATGGCGTTGACCACACCGGGAAGCGAGAGGTCCTGTCCGATCTCCGCGATCAGACTGCGGCGCGGCTCGGACCAAGCCGGGCACACCTCGAGGGTGTGCTGCGCCGTGTCCTCCGCCGCGCCGCAGTCGTGGCACGCCGGGGCTTCCTCCCTCCCGATCCGGTGCAGGTACGTTCCGAAGCAGCCATGCCCGGACAACACCTGCACCAGACGGAACGAGAGGAAACCATGGGACCGCTCGAGCCAGGCCCGGAGGACCGGACCGAGCGCGTCCAACGTCCGGCGGCCAAAGGCGGCGGTGGCGAGGTCCTCCGTCCAATGGAGGACGATGGCGTCCCTCGCCTCCCGCCGCACGGCCTCCCGCTCCTCGGCGACGGGGCGCTCCCCGAGCGCCCTGCGATGCGCCGTCCACTCATACACCCTGGCCAGCACCCAAGCCTCCAACTCCCAAGGAGGGGTGCCGGCCAGAGCGCACGCCGCCGAAAAACCCACCGACCGGTAGGCCCTCGCCACCCGCAGTGCAATGGCCCTTTGGGGCTTGCGGATGGCGGTCGCGTTCTCCCTCCTGTGGAGGGAGTCCGCCCAAATGGGGGCCCCGTACAGGGCCATGCTCCGCAAGATGCCGGCATAGAGGCGCCGGCATTTCGCCTTGGGCCCCCCCAGGTTCGGGAGGAGCCACGAGAGGGCGTCCGCGGCCTTCAACAGGCGCGTCGACAGCCCGCTGAAATGCGGGCCGAAGCGCCACCTGTCGTCCAGCACCAGGCCCAGATATTTCATCCGGGGCTGGACCTCTATACGGACGCCCTCCACGACGATGTGGGCGTCGGGTGGGCAGCGCTGCCGAGGCCCGCGAAAGAACACGGCCTCGGTCTTGTGCAGCGCCACCTTCAATCCCAGGCGGCGGATCCTCTCTGCAACCAAGGATCCGCCAGCCGAGGCCAGACAGGCCGCGTCCGCGAAACTCCTCCCCCGGGCAGTGAGCAGGGTGTCATCCGCGTAGCAGATGACACTCGTGCCCGGGAGGAGGGCTCCCCGCAGCAACCAATCGAACCCGATGTTCCACAGCGGGGGCCCAAGCACCGACCCCTGTGGAACACCGGACTCTGCGCCGTACCGCCTCACTGTGGCCGTCTTGTCTACGAGGAGGACTTCTCGGTCCTCCAAGTAACTGGCCAGGAGGCTCCGCAGATATTGGGGCACTCCGTGATACCGGAGCGCCTCCAATATCGTCGAGTGGGGCACGGAGTTGAAGGCATTGGCAATGTCGAATGACACCGCCAGCACTCCGTCCCCCGCCTCGACCGCCTCCTTCACCTGGCGCTTGAGTAGAGCCAGCGCGTCGATCGTCGAACGCCCTCGACGGAAACCGAATTGGGCGTCCGACAGATCCGGCCCCCGAGGCAAATGGCTCCCGAGCCGGGAGGCGACTATCCCCTCGAACAATTTACCGACCTCATCGAGCAACACGACGGGCCGGTATGCCGAGGGGGAGTCCACCGGGCGTCCCGCCTTTCGGAGGAGGCAAAGCTGCCCCTCCTTCCACAGTTTCGGGAACTTCCCAGCCGCAAAGCACGCGCTGAAAAGGTCCCGAAACCTGTCCTCCATCTCGGAGGCAGCTATTGCCACCACCCGTGAGGGGACGCCGTCCGGCCCGGGGGCCGTCTTCTTGGCGCGGAGGCTGAGAACCCCCGCGTAGATCTCCGCCGCCGTCACCGGGGGGACCTCCTCCTCCGGCGAAGCCGCCCCTTGCGGGGGATCCATTGTTGGTGGGGCGAAGTCGGTCCTGCGCGGAAACAGGGACCGGACCACCCCATCCAGCAGTGCTGGCTCGAGGGTCTCCGACAGTGGGGGACCATAGGGGCGGAGCTGGTTCCGCGCCGCCTTGTATGGCCTCCCATAGGGATCCCTGTCGAGACCCTCCAGCATTTCGGCCCTCGCCGAGTCTTCTGCAGCGCCCATTGCAGACTTGAGGACCGTCGTCGCCTCTCGATAGCAGGCGTATAGGCGGTCCTCCTCTGCCCGGACTCGGTTCTGGGCGCTGCGCCGTCGACTCCGCGCGTAGGCTCTTCTGGCCGCCACGCAGGCGGCCCGGAGTTCCGACAGCTCCTCCGTCCACCAATAAACGGCGCGACGGGGAGGCGGACGGCGAGACCGAGGCATGCTGGAATTGCACACCTCGGTCAGGGCCCCTCTGAGCCGAACCGCTGCGGCGTCTACGTCCTGGACCTCAACAGGGGGCGACAGCCAGTCCTGGAGGAAAGCCGCCTCCTTGGCTGCCTCCCGGTCCAGGCGGGTGAGTGCCCACCGCGGGACCCCAACCTAACCTAACCTAACCTTTTTTTTTTTTTTTTTTTTTTTTTTTTTGTTGCGGGGTGGAAAATCCGCCCGGATGTCCTCCGCCTGGGGAAGGCGGAGGGGTCTGTCAGACTCCAACTGACTAAAAACCACCCCGGTGTTCCATCTCTCACCTACACCAGGGGTCGCGGGAACGTACGACTCTTCCGCAACCCCCGGCTGGTGCCGGCCCGCTATGGCGGGCCTCATCTCGGGTTGAGGGGGGAGTGAGGTGTTTGACTCCCCCCGCGACGTCTCAGAGGGGTGCGCGTGGAACACTACGCGCCGCCACCTCGGGTCCGATGTATAGGGCGACGGACGTCCCCACGTCCGTTGCCCCTGGACCCATTTAGGGGGGCTGGAAGAGGGCGTTATCCGCCCTCCGCCGACGCCCGGTGCGCCTGCTGCGGACTGGATGAGAGGTCGTGATCTCCCTCTCTCTTTCCGCAGCCTCCTTCTGCGAGATGACTGTTTCGCAGAAGGAAACCACTGCGTCCCAGGACTCCCCGCTACCGACCATCGAGTTCACGACGGCCGGCAGCGAGAGGTCGTTGCCTACTCCAGAGATGAGAGCACGGCGCGGCTCCTCCCAAGCGGCACACTCTACCAGCGTATGCCGCGCCGTGTCCTCCCGACAGTCGACGCAGTGGTGGCACCGAGCGTCCGGCTCCCTGTTTATGCGACACAGGTACTTCCCGAAGCAACCATGCCCCGACAGCACCTGCGTCACCCGAAACGACAGGGAGCCGTGCCTCCTCCCGAGCCAGAGGTCGAGCACTGGCCGGATCGCCTCGATGATGTTGAGGCCGGCGGTAGGGCGTGAAAGCCTGTCCCGCCATTCCGCCACCAGGACCTCGCGAAGCTGTGACCGACGCTGCTCCAGCTGTCGCTGCATCGGTCGCTCGCCTCGCGCCTGCATTTCCTCGCGCCACCGATACAGCGACGCAAGAACTTTCGCCTCCAGGTCCCAGGGCGGGGATCCGGCCAGTGCGCAAGCCGCCTCGTAGGAGATCGTGCGATATCCCCTGATGACTCTGACGGCCATCGCCCGCTGCGGTCTCCGCAGGACTGCTATGCTGCCGGCCGTCAGGTCAGCCGCCCAGATCGGGGCCCCGTACAGGGCCATCGATCGCACGATCCCCACGTAGAGCCGCCTACAGACGGCGCTCGGGCCCCCCAGATTGGGAAGCAGCGTTGACAGCGCCCCAGCCGCGCCCAACAACTTGGGCGCCAGCCGCCGGAAGTGGGGTCCGAAGTCCCACCGGCTGTCGAGCACCAGTCCTAGGTACTTCATGGTAGCCTCGACAGCGATCCGAACCCCCCCGATCACTATGTGTGATTCGGCCGGCGGCGCCCGCCGGGGACCATGGAACACCATGGCCTCCGACTTGTTGAGGGCCACCTCCAGGCCAAGACGCCGTATGCGGCCCACCACCTGTGAGACCGCAGCCGTCGCCAGCAACGCTGCCTCCCTGTGTGAACTCCCCCGGGCCGTGACCAGCGTGTCGTCAGCGTAACACGTCAGGTCCACGCCCGGCTGGAGTTCACCCCTCAGCACCCAGTCGTACCCGATGTTCCACAAGGGAGGGCCCAGAACCGACCCCTGCGGAACACCGCACGACATGCGGCGCTGGTTAACGCCATCACGTCCCACATAGGTGACACACCTCTCCGACAGATAAGCCCCAACGATTCGGCGGAGGTAGAGAGGCACCCGGTGGTACCGCAGTGCCTCCAGGATACAACTCCAGGGCAGGGTGTTGAATGCGTTGGAGATGTCCAACGACACCGCCACCATCACCCCGCCCCGAGACACCGTTTCCTCCGCCAGGACTCTTACCCGCGACACAGCGTGTATCGTCGAGCGCCCGTACCGAAACCCGAATTGACACTCGTCCAGGTCCGGCCCTTCTCCGCTCAAGTGGCCGACGAGGCGGGCTGCTATTATACGCTCAAACAGCTTAGCCACCTCGTCGAGCAACACTATGGGCCGGTACGCAGATGGCGAGTCGGCCGGGCGCCCTGCCTTCCTGAGCAGGACCAGACGACCATTTTTCCACAGAGTGGGAAACTGGCCCTGCTCTAGACACGCCGTGTAGAGTCCTCTCAGCTGGGGCTCCAGCTCCTTCAGAGCGAGGGCAAGCACCTGGCCGTGGATTCCGTCAGGCCCCGGAGCCACGTTCTTGGCCCGGAGCCGCATCACGGCCGCCCTCATCTCTGCCTGTGTCACCCCTGGGACGCTGATGGCGCTCTCATCTCCTTCAGGCTCTGCGGCTGTGGGCAAAGCCATCGGCGGCGGGGTATGCTCCGCTCTAGCTGGGAAGAGGGCTGCGACCACTTCCTCCAGCAGCTCGGGTTGGAGACTCTCTGTGATCGGAGGCGCCGCGGCTCTGAGGTTTCCTCGAACTGCTCGATATGGGCGCCCCCACGGATCTCCGTCTAGAGTCTCCAACATCTCCTCCCTGGCTCGCGTCCTCTCCTCAACGATGGCCAGCCACAGAGCCTGCGTCGCCGCGCGGTACACCTCATACAGCGCGGCTTCTTCGTCAGGGACCCGACGACGTCTCCTCCGGTATCGGGTGTACTGGCGCCTAACCGCTACGCACGCGACTCGTAACTGTGCGATCTCGGCGGACCACCAGTACACCTGGCGTCTTGCTGACTGTGTGTGGACCCGGGGCATCGACGCGTCGCAAATCATCACCATCGCCCCGCGGAACCACAGCGCCTCCTGTTCGACGTCAACGGGTCCGGTCGTTGGCGACTCCCGGAACCAGGCCTGGACAATCGCGGCCTCCTCGAGAAGTTCCCTGTCGATGCGTTTGCGCGACCAGCGCGGGCCGTCCGTTCGTGGGGCCGATGAACTCAGGCCGCCGGCAGTCTGGGCGGAGACGTCGAAACGGATATATCTGTGATCCGACAACGTCTCTACCTCCGCAGCGACACGCCAGCCGCGAACACGGCTCGCGACAGCAGGGCTAGCAAACGACACGTCCACTATTGAGCCGCCCCGCTGCCGCACGCACGTGTATACCGAGCCCCGGTTCAGGACGACCAGGCCAGTCACGACCGCCCACTCCTCCAGCGCCTCACCCCTAGCATCGGTCACCGGAGATCCCCACGCCGCAGATTTGGCGTTGAGATCCCCGAGCAACAGCACCGGGCGAGGGTGGAAACGGCCCACGACGGCACCTAGCTCGACAAGAAAATTCTCGAAGTCGGCGAGGCTCTTGTTGGGCGAAAAATACGCACCAATCGTACCAACGCCGTCCGCGAGGGCGGCTACCCAGCCGTGACCTCGGGACGGGCTGGACAGAGCCCCACCGATGATGGCCACCAAGCCTTCCAGGTCGCCCACCCAATTATCCCGGGGGGAGACAAAGTATGGCTCGGCGACCACAGCCACGTGAATCGACCACTCTGCCATGCTCTGAAGAAAGAGATCCTGAGCTCTAGCAGAGTGGTTGAGATTGCCCTGGAGGAAATGGTAGAGCGAAGCCATTATGCGCAATCCATTCCCTCCACACCATTCCTAGCTCGGGAGTCGGCAGACTGACGGGGGTGTAAAGAGCCCCCGGCAGGCTTGGCCCCCTTTCTCCTCTTCGTGGCAGAGGCGCCACAGTCTTTTTCGCCAACTCTGTGCCCGGCGGGCTTCCCTGCAGCTGTACAGAGGCTGCAGTTTGGCGCCGCGGAGCACTGAGCTGCCTTGTGGCCGGGCTGACCGCAGCGATAACACTGATCGCTGCGGTCAATTTCGCAGGTACACCGCACCCGGACATGCCCAATGTCCAGGCACCTGTAGCACCGCATGGCCCTGGGCTGCAGCAGCTTCACCCTTGCTGCAACCCACCCCACCAACAAACGACCACAGTCGGCGACCTTGTTCGCCGCCAACACCGGGCACCGCACCCAGATCGTGCCGAGCCCGGAAGCGTCGGCTCGAATGTCGCCCGTCTTCACGTCCTGAAGCGAACATCCGCCGGCTCGGGCAACGGCCGCCACGACCTCAGCCGAGGTCACCGAGTCGTCCAGACCACTGACTCGCAGCTCTGAGGTCTTCATAGGCCTGGACACCCGGACGTCCTCCGGGTTGAGGACCTCCCTCAGTTTGGCGGCCAATTTATCCGCCTTTTCCCCGCTAGAGGCACCCGGCACCTCGAGCAGCCGCGCCCCCGTCAATGCCGGCTTCATTCTGAAGCCGGACGGTATGCCAAGGTCATCGAGCGCGACCTTAGATCTAGCCTCAATAAGGACCGCCTTATAGGTGATGCCCCTTTCGACGGCTCCTGGCTGCAGCGTAATTAATACAGCCGCGGAGCGTGGGGCTTTGACCCTGGGTGGTTTCTGGGCCTCCTTAGGTGCCGCTGCTGCTCCAGCCGGTGTTGGTGTTGGTGGCGCCGTCTTCTTCTTTTTGCGGCCCCTCTTGACGACCGTCGTCCAGGAATCAGTGGTAGGCCCTGGTTCGGCCGCTGGAGGTGCCGCTGAAGCCGCTGCTGCAGGCGCCGCTGTTTGGGAAGCAGCCGTCTGCCGCTTTTTAGGCGCTCTGCCCTCGGATCGGCCCGGTTCTGCCATCGCAGTTGTGCCAGCAAGCGGCGGTCGGATGGACTCAGCCGGGAGGAGCCTCGTCTCTATGGCCTCGAAGCGGGCACTCATCATGTGCCCGCACTGAATCTGGCAGATGCGGACGATCTTTTCGACCTCCGCATCTGCAAGTGCAGTCGTCGACGACAGGGCCGGCGATGGAGCCGATGACGGGGCCGCAACGGGAGACGACCCGGCGGCCACGGGAGCTTCTTTCTGGGCGGAAACCAGTCGCTTGAGGTCCTCAAGCTCGGCTCGGAGACGGCTATTCTCCTCCCACAATTTTGCCGTCTCCTCCGTTCTGTTGCACTTAGTGAGGACCTCAACCGCCTCCTTGATGCCCTCAGCCGCCTCCTTCAAAGCGCGCGTGAACGTGCCCTTCAGATTGCCCGATTTGGTAGCAACCCTCAGGACGACGTCCACACCGTCCAAAACTTGGCGACTGAGCGCCACCGCCGTTGGGCTCCCTTCGGCCATCCGAGCGGAGCGTCGCTCTCGGGCCTGTCGGGCCAGCTCGCTGACCTCGTCAGCCACGACAGCCCTTTGCTGCGCCCGCTTAGCAGCAGCGGCCTCTGCTCTGGTGCTCCCCAGCAGGGACGTAGTGGAGCCCCCACTCAGGTCTGACATGGTGAGCCCGGGGTCGGTCTCTGCACCCTCCATGCGCTCCACTGGAGCTGGCGGAACAAAACGACACGCGTCACGAGCGGAGACTCCGCCTGCTACCGCACGACCTCTGCCTCTCCGCGTCGTTGACACCTTTTTTGTCATCAGATTTTCCTCGCTCGAGGAGAGGCCGCGCTTGCGAGATCTGGATCCGGGCCTGGATCCGGATCCAGATCTAGAAGAGCGCCCTCGTGTGTCCTCGTCGGACTTCGGGTCCCTGTCAGGACTGGAGCCTCCTCGGCTCTTGTTGCCGTCGGCGTCGGCAAGTGGCTGGACCACAACACGCAGGTGCTTCAGGTTCTCCTGTAGCTCCTTTTCTCGCTGGCCGGTGGTCTCGGCAAGACTGGTGGTGCCCCCCCCAGATACGATGGGGCAACCCTCGTTAGAGGGGCGGGATTCCCCCCGTAGGGGACCCGCCTGGGGATTTGTATTCCCAACAGACTTTTTCATGGTTGTTTTTTTTTGCGCTAGCGACCGGATACCCTCCGGCCATTCATCCCCTCGGCACGCTCGACCTTGAGATTGGGGTAATTTTTTTAAAGAGGTTGTTGTCTTCCTCTCCTGATTCCCTGTTCGTCCACTCAACCTCAACCCTTTGTAAGCAAAGGGGGGAGTGGGCATAAGTTGGGGCATAAGATGGCCACCAGGCCTACCCCCACGACGGACTTGCCGTCCCCAAGCTCGGTTCCTTTCGCAGACCAACAAAAGATGATCGGCGACTGGAACCGAACCCTTCCCTGTTTGTTGAAGATTCGCCGTCGGACCCAGCTGTCCACCAAAGGTTGTTGGGCAGCTGGGGCCGACGTTGCCCAGGGTACGCCACGAGGAGGCTCTTCAACATGCACCCCAACCTAACCTAACCTAACCTAACCTTTTTTTTTTTTTTTTTTTTTGTTTTTTTTTTTTTTTGTTTTTTTTTTTTTTTGTTGACGATGTGGAAATCCGCACGGATGTCCTCCGCCTGGGGAAGGCGAAGGGGTCTGTCAGACTCCAACTGACTAAAACCACACCGGTGTTCCCTCGCACACTTGCGTCGGGGGGCAGCGGGAACGAATGTGACTTCCGCTGCCCCGGACTAGTGCCGGCCCGCTTGACCAGTGCGGGCCTCGTCCCTGGGAGGAGTGAGGTGTACTCCCCCCGATACGTCATGAGAGGCGCGCGTGGAACACTACGCGCCGCCGTCTCGGGTCCAGTGAGATGGGGGGCGACGGATGTCCCCGAATCCGTCGCCCCTGGACCTGTTTAGGGGGGCCGGAAGAGGGCGTTATCCGCCCTCTGCCGACGCCCGGTGCGTCTGCTGCGGTATGGGAGGGAACTACAGATCTCCCTCTCCCTTTCCGCAGCTTCCTTCTGCGACATGACGGTTTCGCAGAAGGACACCACCGCGTCCCAGGACTCTGTGCTGCCGACCATCGTGCGAACAACGGCCGGCAGCGACAGGTCTGCTCCTCCCTCTGTGACAAGAACACGGCGCGGCTCATCCCACGCGGCACATTCCGCCAGCGTATGCCGCGCCGTATCCTCCAGACAGTGGACGCAGTGATGGCACCGAGCGTCCGGCTCCCTGCTTATGCGACACAGGTACTTCCCGAAGCAGCCGTGCCCCGAGAGCACCTGCGTCGCCCGAAACGTCAGGGAGCCGTGCTTCCTCCCGAGCCAGTCTTCGAGTACTGGCCGGATCGCCTCGATTGTGTCGAGGCCGGCAGAGGGATGGTCAAGCCTCCTCCGCCATTCTGCCACCATGACCTGTCGGAGCTGAGACCGGTGCAGCGTAATCTGTCGCTGCACCAGCCTTTCACCCCGATCCCTGGCGTCCTCGCGCCACCGATGCAGTGTCGCGAGGGCTTTCGCCTCCAGGTCCCATGGTGGGGATCCGGCCAGTAAACAAGCCGCCTCGTAGGAGATCGTGCGATATCCCCGTATGACCCTGACGGCCATCGCTCTCTGCGGTTTCCGCAGGACTGCGATAGTGCGGGCCGTCAGCTCCGTCGCCCATACTGGGGCCCCATACAGGGCCATGGATCGCACGATCCCCACGTACAACCGCCTACAGGCGGTGCTCGGGCCCCCCAAATTGGGAAGCAGCGTTGACAGCGCGCCCGCCGCGCCCATCAACTTGGGCACCAGCCGCTGAAAGTGGGGTCCGAAGTCCCAACGGCTGTCGAGCACCAATCCCAGGTACTTCATGGTTGACTCGACAGCAATCCGGGCCCCTCCGACCACAATATGTGATCCCAGCGGCGGCAATCTTTTTTTTTTTTTTTTTTTTTTTTTGTTGTCGCTGGGAAAAAATGCATTACGCACACCCTCCCATCGGGGGATGGAAGGGTAGTGTGGGACTCCCCGGTCTGAGACCGGTATACCCACTAAAACGACCCAGCGGCATTCCCGCTTCGTCCTAGTGGCGGGGGACTGGGAAACCGGCACAGCCTTTACGTCCAGTCCTCCGCCGACGATGACCCGCACAGCGGACCTCACGCCCCCCCCGTGGGGAGGGGGACGGGCCCGGGAATGACAGACGAAGGTGGTGACGGGTGCAATGCGGGCGAAGGCACCCCCGCGCCTGTCGCCCGCCCGTCGCCACCATGAAGAGGGAGACCGCGTCTTCTCCGACCTCTTCTTCTTCTGCGGAGCGGCGCTGCGAGAGGGTCGTCCTCCCGCGCGCGCTCCGCCGCCTCCTTTTGCGAGACTACGTCCTCGCAAAAGGAGGCGACCGCTGACCAGGCCCCCTCGGCGTCCAGGGCCATGTCCACCCACGCGGCGGCCACGTATCCCGGTCCCCTCTCTAAGAGCGAGAGGGGAGGGGAGTCCGTGGAAGACCGCGCCACCAACGCCACCAGGCCGTCCCGGTCACCCAGCCAACGGCCAGGGACCGAGTAAGGCTCGGCGACCACCGCCAAGTCCACCAACCACTCAGCCATCGTCTGCATCAGCAGATCTTGGGCTGCCCTGCAGTGGTTGGCGTTCGCCTGAAGGATGCGATGTTCGACTATATCCATCAGTCGGACATCGCACCCCCCTCCGCAGCCGCCGCAGGAACGGCGGTACCAGCAGCCGCAACAGGCCCGGTTGGCGCCAGTACTTTGCCACGCTTAGGGGGAGGATTGCAGTTCCTCCCCTTCATCACGTGGTCCGCTTGGCTGCCACTGGCAGCACAGACCGAGCAGTGCGGCGTGGCGACCTTACAGGAGGCGGCTTGGTGGCCCCCCATGCCGCAGCGGTAGCAGGTGTCTGACCTGTCCACCGCGGACGGACACAGCGGCCGGGTGTGGCCGATGCCGAAGCACCGGAAACACCTCAGCGGCTGGTCCTCGAGTGCCCTGACCGCACCCGAGCTGAATCCGACCGTCAGCCGGCCCTTCGCCAGGGCGGCTCTGGCAGCGGGAACCGGGCACCCAAGGCGGACGGTGCCCATGCCACCGCGGCCGGGCCTTATGTCCCGACTCTGAACCGCCGCGACGTCGCAGCCCCCTAACGCTGCGACCGCCTCCACCACCTCCTCCTTGGTGACGGAATCGTCGAGATCCGTCACCTCGAGTGTCACCAACTTTACCGGTCGGGCCACCTTGGCGGAGTCCGCGATGACCTCCCGCAGCTTAGCTGCAAAGAGGTCCGCGCGGGCTCCCCCCTCTGCCCCCGGGAACTCGAATAATCGAGCCCCGGCTTGGGTCCGCCGGCAAGACACACTACCGATCCCCAATTGAGTGGGATCGGCATTGCTACGCGCCCGCACTAAAATTGACATGTACGTCTCCCCTCGCTCCGCCGCCTCCGCGGTGAGGGTCACCACGACGGCCGCGGTTTTTGGGGAGACTAGCTGCCCCTTTCCCCTCGCTCTACCTCTACCTCCCTGCTTCCCTCTGCCGGTCGTCTGCGACTGGCTGGGAGCGGGGACGGCCGGGGCGGCAGCCGCCGACTTTTTGGCTTTGCCCTTCCCCCTCCCGACCACTTCCGTCCACTCATTGGACGGGGTGGTTGAGGGGAGAAGGGCGTCCTCCTGGACCTGGGATGAGGAGGACGGCCCCGGCTCGGAGCGCCCCTTATCCGCCGCAAGCTGCGGTCGGAGGCGCTTTTCCGGCAGGAGTCGGTCCTCTATTCCTGCCAGGCAGGCTCGCGTGAAGGCCCGCTCCTCCATTACCACCCTGCGGATTATGTCCTCAAGGTTGGAGTTGGAGGAGGGGCCGTCTGCCGCAGGACTCGTCTTCTTAGACGTCGACGTCGAAGGCGTTGATGACGTCCTCGTCGTCTCGGCAGGGGCCGTGGCTTCAGCCAGCTTGCGATGAAGCTCACTGACTTCCACCTGCAGGCGATCCACCCTCGCCTGCAGTTGCCGTGTCTCGTCAGTGGCCTTCCGCTGCACCAGCTCCTTGACCACACCAAGCAAGCTCGTGGCCCGACATTTGAGGGCCTTCTGGAAGGTCCCCTTCAAGTTTGAGGACTTTGAGGCAACCTCCAAAATTTCCTCCTCGTCCTCCTCCGCCATTTGTTCCAGCTCCAGCAGGGAGTGGTCCGCGTAGAGCACACGGGACGCACCGTACCCGGACTTTGCCCGGGTGACGTGCGCCCGCCTCTCCCTCGCGGCAACCCGCTCCTCAAGCTCCTGCTGGAGCTGCGCCCGCTGCGCAAGATCCAACTTACGTTGGGCGTCCGCGAGCCCAACGACGTGGGTGTCCGCGGCCGTCGGCTTTTTAGCCTTTGTCAGCCTCGCCGACCCTGACGCCGAGGAGCCCTCGGACCCATCCCGCAGGAAGGCCCGCTTTCGCGACTGCGAGTCGCCTGCACCCGAGACGCCAACCATTGACTCATCGTCGGAGTCAGACAAATCCGACAAGTCCGTTCTTCCGAAGTAGCTAGCCGCAGACGGCGCGCGGCTAGCCTCTGACGCCGAAGCGTCGGTTTGGCCCTGAGAAGCGCCTTTGGGTTGAACCTAACCTTTTTTTTTTTTTTTTTTTTTTTTTTTTTTTTTTTTTTGTCGCTGGGAAAAAATGCATTACGCACACCCTCCCATCGGGGGATGGAAGGGTAGTGTGGGACTCCCCGGTCTGAGACCGGTATACCCACTAAAACGACCCAGCGGCATTCCCGCTTCGTCCTAGTGGCGGGGGACTGGGAAACCGGCACAGCCTTTACGTCCAGTCCTCCGCCGACGATGACCCGCACAACGGACCTCACGCCCCCCCCGTGGGGAGGGGGACGGGCCCGGAAATGACAGACGAAGGTGGTGACGGGTGCAATGCGGGCGAAGGCACCCCCGCGCCTGTCGCCCGCCCGTCGCCACCATGAAGAGGGAGACCGCGTCTTCTCCGACCTCTTCTTCTTCTGCGGAGCGGCGCTGCGAGAGGGTCTTCCTCCCGCGCGCGCTCCGCCGCCTCCTTTTGCGAGACTACGTCCTCGCAAAAGGAGGCGACCGCTGACCAGGCCCCCTCACTCCCCAGCATGGCGTTGACCACACCGGGAAGCGAGAGGTCCCGTCCGATCTCCGCGATCAGACTGCGGCGCGGCTCGGACCAAGCTGGGCACACCTCGAGGGTGTGCTGCGCCGTGTCCTCCGGCGCGCCGCAGTCGTGGCACGCCGGGGCTTCCTCCCTCCCGATCCGGTGCAGGTACGTTCCGAAGCAGCCATGCCCGGACAACACCTGCACCAGACGGAACGCGAGGAAACCATGGGACCGCTCGAGCCAGGCCCGGAGGACCGGACCGAGCGCGTCCAACGTCCGGCGGCCAAAGGCAGCGGTGGCGAGGTCCTCCGTCCAATGGAGGACGATGGCGTCCCTCGCCTCCCGCCGCACGGCCTCCCGCTCCTCGGCGACGGGGCGCTCCCCGAGCGCCCTGCGATGCGCCGTCCACTCATACACCCTGGCCAGCACCCAAGCCTCCAACTCCCAAGGAGGGGTGCCGGCCAGGGCGCACGCCGCCGAAAATCCCACCGACCGGTAGGCCCTCGCCACCCGCAGTGCAATGGCCCTTTGGGGCTTGCGGATGGCGGTCGCGTTCTCCCTCCTGTGGAGGGAGTCCGCCCAAATGGGGGCCCCGTACAGGGCCATGCTCCGCAAGATGCCGGCATAGAGGCGCCGGCATTTCGCCTTGGGCCCCCCCAGGTTCGGGAGGAGCCACGAGAGGGCGTCCGCGGCCTTCAACAGGCGCGTCGACAGCCCGCTGAAATGCGGGCCGAAGCGCCACCTGTCGTCCAGCACCAAGCCCAGATATTTCATCCGGGGCTGGACCTCTATACGGACGCCCTCCACGACGATGTGGGCGTCGGGTGGGCAGCGCTGCCGAGGCCCGCGAAAGAACACGGCCTCGGTCTTGTGCAGCGCCACCTTCAATCCCAGGCGGCGGATCCTCTCTGCAACCAAGGATCCGCCAGCCGAGGCCAGACAGGCCGCGTCCGCGAAACTCCTCCCCCGGGCAGTGAGCAGGGTGTCATCCGCGTAGCAGATGACACTAGTGCCCGGGAGGAGGGCTCCCCGCAGCAACCAATCGAACCCGATGTTCCACAGCGGGGGCCCAAGCACCGACCCCTGTGGAACACCGGACTCTGCGCCGTACCGCCTCACTGTGGCCGTCTTGTCTACGAGGAGGACTTCTCGGTCCTCCAAGTAACTGGCCAGGAGGCTCCGCAGATATTGGGGCACTCCGTGATACCGGAGCGCCTCCAATATCGTCGAGTGGGGCACGGAGTTGAAGGCATTGGCAATGTCGAATGACACCGCCAGCACTCCGTCCCCCGCCTCGACCGCCTCCTTCACCTGGCCCTTGAGTAGGGCCAGCGCGTCGATCGTCGAACGCCCTCGACGGAAACCGAATTGGGCGTCCGACAGATCCGGCCCCACATCCCGCAAATGGCTCCCGAGCCGGGAGGCGACTATCCCCTCGAACAATTTACCGACCTCATCGAGCAACACGACGGGCCGGTATGCCGAGGGGGAGTCCACCGGGCGTCCCGCCTTTCGGAGGAGGCAAAGCTGCCCCTCCTTCCACAGTTTCGGGAACCTTCCAGCCGTAAAGCACGCGCTGAAAAGGTCCCGAAACCTGTCCTCCATCTCGGAGGCAGCTATTGCCAGCACCCGTGCGGGGACGCCGTCCGGCCCGGGGGCCGTCTTCTTGGCGCGGAGGCTGAGTACCCCCGCGTAGATCTCCGCCGCCGTCACCGGGGGGATCTCCTCCTCCGGCGAAGCCGCCCCTTGCGGGGGATCCATTGTTGGTGGGGCGAAGTCGGTCCTGCGCGGAAACAGGGACCGGACCACCCCATCCAACAGTGCTGGCTCGAGGGTCTCCGACAGTGGGGGACCATAGGGGCGGAGCTGGTTCCGCGCCGCCTTGTATGGCCTCCCATAGGGATCCCTGTCGAGACCCTCCAGCATTTCGGCCCTCGCCGAGTCTTCTGCTGCGCCCATTGCAGACTTGAGGACCGTCGTCGCCTCTCGGTAGCAGGCGTATAGGCGGTCCTCTTCTGCCCGGACTCGGTTCTGGGCGCTGCGCCGTCGACTCCGCGCGTAGGCTCTTCTGGCCGCCACGCAGGCGGCCCGGAGTTCCGACAGCTCCTCCGTCCACCAATAAACGGCGCGACGGGGAGGCGGACGGCGAGACCGAGGCATGCTGGAATTGCACACCTCGGTCAGGGCCCCTCTGAGCCGAACCGCTGCGGCGTCTACGTCCAGGACCTCAACAGGGGGCGACAGCCAGTCCTGGAGGAAAGCCGCCTCCTTGGCTGCCTCCCGGTCCAGGCGGGTGAGTGCCCACCGCGGGAAGGGAGATTGCCCAGCGCGGGCCATCCCCCCCCCCTGGGTGGAGATGTCGAACCGCACGTATCGGTGGTCCGACAAGGTCTCCACCATCTCAACCCGCCAGTTCACGACGCGGGCGGCCAGCGCGGGGGTGGCGAACGTGACGTCCACCACCGACCCACCCTGTCGCCGCACACACGTGTGGACCGTCCCCCTGTTGAGGAGGGACATACCGCTTGAGGCCGCCCAGAACTCAACGGCGCGTCCCCGGACGTTGCACCCGGCGGCTGGGTTGCCCCAGGCCGCAGACTTGGCGTTCAGGTCGCCCAACACCATGATCTGGCGAGGCGCCGCCCTCCCTACGACTGCAGTGAGGACCTCCAGGAAATCCTCAAAGTCCGAGAGAGGGCGGTTTGGGGAGAAATAGACCCCGACCAGGGCCATGTCCCCCCCCCACGCGGCGGCCACGTATCCCGGTCCCCTCTCTAAGAGCGAGAGGGGAGGGGAGTCCGTGGAAGACCGCGCCACCAACGCCACCAGGCCGTCCCGGTCACCCAGCCAACGGCCAGGGACCGAGTAAGGCTCGGCGACCACCGCCAAGTCCACCAACCACTCAGCCATCGTCTGCATCAGCAGATCTTGGGCTGCCCTGCAGTGGTTGGCGTTCGCCTGAAGGATGCGATGTTCGACTATATCCATCAGTCGGACATCGCACCCCCCTCCGCAGCCGCCGCAGGAACGGCGGTACCAGCAGCGGCAACAGGCCCGGTTGGCGCCTGTACTTTGCCACGCTTAGGGGGAGGATTGCAGTTCCTCCCCTTCATCACGTGGTCCGCTTGGCTGCCACTGGCAGCACAGACCGAGCAGTGCGGCTTGGCGACCTCACAGGAGGCGGCTTGGTGGCCCCCCATGCCGCAGCGGTAGCAGGTGTCTGACCTGTCCACCGCGGATGGACACAGAGGCCGGGTGTGGCCGATGCCGAAGCACCGGAAACACCTCAGCGGCTGGTCCTCGAGTGCCCTAACCGCACCCGAGCTGAAGCCGACCGTCAGCCGGCCCTTCGCCAGGGCGGCTCTGGCAGCGGGAACCGGGCACTCAAGGCGGACGGTGCCCATGCCACCGCGGCCGGGCCTTATGTCCCGACTCTGGACCGCCGCGACGTCGCAGCCCCCTAACGCTGCGACCGCCTCCACCACCTCCTCCTTGGTGACGGAATCGTCGAGATCCGTCACCTCGAGTGTCACCAACTTTACCGGTCGGGCCACCTTGGCGGAGTCCGCGATGACCTCCCGCAGCTTAGCTGCAAAGAGGTCCGCGCGGGCTCCCCCCTCTGCCCCCGGGAACTCGAATAGTCGAGCCCCGGCTTGGGTCCGCCGGCAAGACACACTGCCGATCCCCAATTGAGCGGGATCGGCATTGCTACGCGCCCGCACTAAAATTGACGCGTACGTCTCCCCTCGCTCCGCCGCCTCCGCGGTGAGGGTCACCACGACGGCCGCGGTTTTTGGGGAGACTAGCTGCCCCTTTCCCCTCGCTCTACCTCTACCTCCCCGCTTCCCCCCCTCTCTGCCGGTCGTCTGCGACTGGCTGGGAGCAGGGACGGCTGGGGCGGCAGCCGCCGACTTTTTGGCTTTGCCCTTCCTCCTCCCGACCACTTCCGTCCACTCATTGGACGGGGTGGTCGAGGGGAGAAGGGCGTCCTCCTGGACCTGGGATGAGGTGGACGGCCCCGGCTCGGAGCGCCCCTTATCCGCCGCAAGCGGCGGTCGGAGGCGCTTTTCCGGCAGGAGCCGGTCCTCTATTCCTGCCAGGCAGGCTCGCGTGAAGGCCCGCTCCTCCATTACCACCTTGCGGATTATGTCCTCAAGATTGGAGTTGGAGGAGGGGCTCTCTGCCGCAGGACTCGTCTTCTTAGACGTCGATGTCTCGGCAGGGGCCTGCTGCGGCCGGGCCGTGGCTTCAGCCAGCTTGCGATGAAGCTCACTGACTTCCACCTGCAGGCGATCCACCCTCGCCTGCAGTTGCCGTGTCTCGTCAGTGGCCTTCCGCTGCACCAGCTCCTTGACCACACCAAGCAAGCTCGCGGCCCGACATTTGAGGGCCTTCTGGAAGGTCCCCTTCAAGTTTGAGGACTTTGAGGCAACCTCCAAAATTTCCTCCTCGTCCTCCTCCGCCATTTGTTCCAGCTCCAGCAGGGAGTGGTCCGCGTAGAGCACACGGGACGCACCGTACCCGGACTTTGCCCGGGTGACGTGCGCCCGCCTCTCCCTCGCGGCAACCCGCTCCTCAAGCTCCTGCTGGAGCTGCGCCCGCTGCGCAAGATCCAACTTACGTTGGGCGTCCGCGAGCCCAACGACGTGGGTGTCCGCGGCCGTCGGCTTTTTAGCCTTTGTCAGCCTCGCCGACCCTGACGCCGAGGAGCCCTCGGACCCATCCCGCAGGAAGGCCCGCTTTCGCGACTGCGAGTCGCCTGCACCCGAGACGCCAACCATTGACTCATCGTCGGAGTCAGACAAATCCGACAAGTCAGTTCTTCCGAAGAAGCTAGCCGCAGACGGCGCGCGGCTAGCCTCTGACGCCGAAGCGTCGGTTTGGCCCTGAGAAGGGCCTTTGGGTTGGCCCTGAGAAGGGCCTTTGGGTTGGCCCTGAGAAGGGCCTTTGGGTTGGCCCTGAGAAGGGCCTTTGGGTTGGCCCTGAGAAGGGCCTTTGGATTGGCCCTGAGAAGGGCCTTTGGGTTGGCCCTGAGAAGGGCCTTTGGGTTGGCCCTGAGAAGGGCCTTTGGGTTTAAAATACCGCCCGCAGGCATCCCGCGTTGGTTTAGGCATAATATCCTCCGCAGGTTCGTACTCTCAAGGCAAGATGAGCTACGATAATCACAGTGCACTTTGGCCGAGCCCAGTCTGCCACTCCGTTACGGTGGTCAAACTGGGTCGTTTCCAGGGGACGCGACGTGGACGCAAGCACTGTGGGGTGGTCCCCCGGGTTGAACCTAACCTAACCTAACCTAACCTAACCCAGTTGCACTCGGTCTCTCGAGCTGGAAGCATACAAATTTCACGCGCTCCGCACTAAAAAATCGTTTTAATTGGTTTTTGTGCACTTAACACAACGAATACAGTGTCGTTAGATGCGGAAAATTGCGCCGGACAAAGTGCCGCGATCAAATTGTGCCGCTCCATAGTGCCGTGAAAGTTTATTGTGAAAAACCTCAATTTTAGAGGTTAAGTGGAAGCTGAGTTTTACAAAAACGCGTACGCTGCCTCATCGAGATCTGCAACACCTCGATTTTTTACCAGCATCGTGTGACCATTGTGGCTCCTGAACACCTGGACCACTCAGAATCACCCCGTCACCGGGCTTCCACGAGTTATTCAGGATTTGGTGAAAAACACGTGTCCTGAAAAAGCAGAAGGAGTGAAGCCAGCGATCTGAAAATTGGCGTCAACCTGGACCAATATATGTAAAGGCGAGTGCAACTTAGTTTAGAATTTTAGGTCATATACACACTTATATATGACAATTACAAATTACCAAATTAGACCCCCTATAACTCTGGACGGAAGACAGTTTTCAAAAATCTGCAACTGCAGCCTGTTGCGCGCTAATTAGTGGACCTTAAGTTTATAGTTTTAGAATTTTCACATTAGCCAATTTAGAGTAAAAATTAAATAACCGTAAAAAATTTATACTTCAAAATTTCACCCTTAAAAATTGTTCAAAAATTTATATCGATATTTTATCTGAAAGAAGCTTATTTTCTGCTAATTGTAGTATTTTTTTCAAAATTTTTGGTTAAGCCATCTCAAAGATATTGATTTTTATATGTTTTTTGTAAATAAATCCCTGTAAATAGGAAAAAACCAGATTTTTTCAGCAGAATTGTCTTCACATAGCCCATCTGGTCTTATTTAAGCCGAAAGTTGCCCTGACAACGTCAGAATTGCCAAATTTAGAAAAAGTCGGCCATTTTTGTTAATACGGATACTTGTTTAATTTTAGTATATCTCCAGAACCGCTTTACGTACGACGCTGCGGTTTTGGGTATAGTGAGTAGCGCTACTATTAGATTGCCGGGATATTGTTTTCAGTCGTTTTCGAGTGAAAAAACTTTTCAGGCCTGAAAACCATATCGAACGACAAAACAGGTGGAGCCAGTCTGCACATTGAAAACGCGGTCTCAATGCGACCTTCGGTTGTGGAGATATCGGCATTTTAAACTGCCGTTTGACAGTTCGGCGGCCATCTTGGCCAGTCTAACTTTGCTCTCACTCCTGAACCCTTTGAGGTAATTTGATTTTGTTTTCGGATAATTACTCTGGGGCTGAACACCTAGCCTTCCTCTCGGTTTCAGGAGTTTTGGGGCCAAAAAATTTCAGTTTCCTGAAACTGGTTTCGGTGGACAGATTGGACCAAGCTGAAAACAACAAGTCCAAGCTCGGGCTTTCTGCGGCACACACAACCAGAGATATCCCAGGTCGAAAAGTCACTTTGACGTTTACGGCGGCCATTTCGGAATTCTTTAAACACGCATATCTCTGGAACGGTGGGTCGTAGAGGGCTGGGGTTTTTTCGGTTAACTCTGGCTACATACTAACAACCCGAAGGAATCCGTTTCAGGCGCTTTCAGGACCGAAAAATTTTCAGCGCTGAAAATCCGCGCAGCAGTTAGATCTCATCGAGCACACTCATTTAAGCCCAAGCACGAGACTATTCCGCCTTGGCGTTCAGGAGATACAGCTAAGTATCCGCTTCCTGGCAGCCATTTTGATGAGTATCCGGAAATTTGGACCAGCTGTATCTCTGGTAAACTTTGAGCTACGGGATCGTGCTTGGTGTCGTTTTTGAGGGCTCGGGGAGTTCTATCTGTTGGCATTGACAAATCGGCTCTACATAGAGACCGAAAATTCTTTTGATGAAAATCGGGAACTGGGGACCCTGAAGCGGACTTTTCTCGGGCAACGGGTCTGCAGAGACAAAAACTTGTAAATTACAGGAGCTCTACCAGAATTATCTGCGAGAGACTGACTCTACGGAGACAAAGGTTATTTTTAACTTCTATTTTTTTTATTTTATTTTATTAGACCTAGTTTATTAGTTTAATTGCTCACTCTTACCCCCTCAGCCAAGGCCTGTGGGCTACGACCTGTGACTGACAAGCGTTGACCGCGCGAGACTAATTCGAGACTTCACTTATTTTTTTTTATTTACTTTTTTGACCTGTTTCTATTAAATAGAAGCAGAACAAGTACGAACACGACAGGCTACCTTGGTTTTTACCTTGTTGAGCAAGAAAAAACCAACGAAGCTTTCTTTATAAAGTCGTCTACACATAAAATTACTTTTAATCTTATATTATCTTATTGAAATTTATATATTATCTTTTTAAAATCTTATTTACGATCAAAATTTTATATATCTGTCAACATATTGGACTAAGCCGTTTGACCGCACACTTATTGGGTCCCTTTACAATCCAATAAGAGTTACTTAAGCGCTTTAACAAACCCTCCGAAACCAGGATGTTCGGCATGAGGACGCCAGCACAAACCCTTAAGGACAAATACGACCCCAAAAAATTGGGAGAAACCTCCTCACTAAATTCCACTTTCACAAAGACCTCACCGGAAAAAACCTCACCTGCGGAGAAATCCACAGTAAGAAAGAGTATCGGCGAGTGGGAGGCAGCTAAACAGGAAGCCTCAAAAAGGCCCCAAGCGAAGCCTCAGACCCCTCCCGGGAAAGCGCCGGGCGCCCCGAGCACCTCTACTCTTATTAACGCCGCTTCCCCATCCGCAATTGAGCCCAGGCCAAAAGACAGAGTGACCGAAGCCAGAATTAGCCTAGCCAAAATTAAAACTCAGCTAGGCCAATCTCGTAACACTAAAACCGAGATTAAAGCGGAAATCACTCTGGCTGCGGAAAGATTATTCCAGCTCGTAAAGGAGGCAGAGTCCACGAACACAAATAAAAAGACGGAACTGCCTCAGCAGTCTCCAAAACAGCTGGGGACAAGCCATGGTGAGAGAGCGGATGGGGAGAGGAAACAGCAGACTGACACTTTTAGGAAGATGCTCGAGGACCACGCGATCCTCATAAAGCAGAATACTGAGAGTATGGGGATCCTGCAAGAGAAGCTCGAAAAAGCCGAAAAACAAACATATGCGAGCGTGGCGTCGTCCGCTAGGAGACAACCTCCGGAGCGGAGGGCGCTACACTCGCTGGTAGTTACGGCTACAGATGATAACGAAACGGGCGAGCAGGTCTTAGAGAGAATAAGGGAGGCTGTGAAGGCAAAGGAGGGAGGAGTGGAAGTGGAGAGGATTAGAAAGGCCAAAGATAGGAAGGTAATAGTGGGCTTTAGAAGTCAGGAAGAAAGGGAGAAGGTAAAAACCACATTGACGAGGTGCTCAGACCATTTGAAGGTCGTGGATATGGTAAATAAAAACCCACTGGTTGTGCTCCAAAACGTAATGCAGTACAACAGCGACGAGGACATTCTTGGTGCGCTGAAGAGACAGAACAGAGAGCTGTTTCAGGGAGTCTCTGATTCTGAAAGGCTGGAGATAGCGTACAGAAAGCGCGCCAGGAACCCGCTCGCAAGCAATGTCGTCATGCGGGTTTCTCCCAAAATATGGCAGCGAATGACGGGGGCTGAGTCGGTACACATTGATCTTCAGAGGATACGTGTGGCCGACCAGTCCCCGTTAGTCCAGTGCTCGCTTTGTCTGGGGTATGGTCGCGGTAGACGTTTCTGCCAGGAGACCCAGGCAAGGTGCAGCCATTGTGGGGAGGCCCACATGAAGGCAGACTGCCCTGAATGGCTGGCGGGTGCCGGTCCTCAATGCTGTAACTGCACGCGGGCAAAACTCGAAAGAGTGGAGCACAACGCCTTCAGCCAAGAGTGCCCCATCAGAAGAAAATGGGATGCCTTGGCCAGAAGCACGACGTCGTATTGCTTAGGTGGTCACCGGCGGAACATCTGACTCAAACATAAGGCCATACATTGTAGCCCAAGCAAACTTGCAAAGAAAGGCACTGGCAACTAATGAACTAATGCTTGAGGCGAACAAACGGAAAATGGCCTTTGCACTGCTCCAGGAACCGTACATAGGAGGCATAGGTAGAATGAAAGACTACCACGGCGTTAGAATTTACCAGTGCAGTAGGACAGAAGACGGCGCCGTCAAGACAGCAATCGCTGTCTTCGACGACGATATAGACGTCTTTCAGTGCCCGGATTTTACCACACCTAACATCACAGTGGTAAAGATGAGGACAACTGCCTGGGAGATCGTGGTGGTCTCATTCTACCTCGAACCAAAGCCAGAACCGATAGGGCCATACTTGGAGCAGCTTAAAAGGATTGAGCGGAGCTTCGGCCGGCAGATCATCATGGGAGGCGACGTCAATGCGCAAAACTCTTGGTGGGGCAGCCAGAAGAACAATGGGAGAGGTATAGAGGCAGCTGGCGCTCTCGAGGAAATGGAGTTGCAGGTGCTCAACGTCGGCAGCACACCAACTTTCCACACAGTACGCGAAACGACGCTGTACTCGAGCGTAGTGGACATAACGGTCTGCACGACGGAGCTGCTCGGCTTGGTGGATAACTGGAAGGTGGTAGAAGGCGTGACGAGTTCAGACCACAATACCATCACCTTTGAGTTGGCTTTGGAGAAGGCAAGGGGTACGCAAATTAGTAGAACCACACGCATTTTTAATAGCAGAAAAGCAAACTGGGGCCAATTTCATGAGAAATTGGCACAGTTGCTCATAGACCGTAAAATCAATCATTTGGAAATAGACGAAATTAAAAACAAAATAGAGTTAGAAATTATAATAAAGGAATATCAAAATATCATCATAGAGGCAGCAAAAACAAGCATACCCCTAATAAAGCCAATAAACAGGGTCAACTTACCATGGTGGTCGGAGGAGCTCGCCGCGCTGAAGAGTGCAGTCGCCACCAAAAAACGTAGAATCCGTTGTGCAGCACCAGTCCGGAGAGATGCTGTCGTCGCCGAGTACCTGAAAATAAAAAACGAGTATGAGGAGAAAGAAAGGCATGCTCAAACAGAGAGCTGGAAGGGTTTCTGCGAGAGACAGGATCGAGAAACTCTCTGGGACGCGATATACCGTGTCATAGGCCGGACCAGGAAACGGCACGAGGACTTGCCCCTGATCGTGAACGGAAAGGTACTGGACAACCTCCACTCTGCCGAATTACTGGCAGAAACTTTCTACCCCGAGGACAGAAGGGAAGATGACAAGGAGGAGCACATGCGCACTAGAGAATTGGCTGATAAAGTGAACGCCGTGGAGCATGATGAAAAACATGACCCACCGTTCACTATCGAGGAGCTAGACTGCGCAGTGCGCACATTCAACCCCAAGAAGGCCCCCGGGCCGGATGGTCTTACGGCCGACATCTGCCAGCATTCGATTAACCACGATCCGGGAACTTTCCTTGCACTGGCTAACCGGTGCTTGGAACTGGGTTACTTCCCCGGGATCTGGAAGGAAGCCACAGTTGTGATCCTAAGGAAACCCGGGAAAGAGAGCTACACGGTTCCAAAATCCCATAGGCCAATTGGGCTTCTGCCGGTGCTGGGAAAAGTCCTGGAAAAAATGGTAATAAACAGAGTCAAATGGCACATTATACCGCAACTCAGTACTCGCCAGTACGGGTTCATGCCCCAGAAGAGCACAGAAGACTCCCTCTATGATCTAGTTGGACACATTCGTGGAAAACTAGCGGAACATAAGCTGACCGTAATGGTGTCGCTAGACATAGAGGGAGCTTTTGACAGCGCTTGGTGGCCAGCTATCCGAACCCGACTGGCTGAGAAAAAATGCCCAGTAAATGTGCGGAGGGTGATGGACAGTTACCTCGATAACCGAAGGGTCAGGGTCAGGTATGCAGGGGAGGAGGTAGTGAAGGAGACATCCAAGGGATGTGTGCAGGGATCGATTGGAGGACCGATACTCTGGAACGTCGTCTTGGATCCCTTACTAAAGGGGCTGGAGGAACGGGGGGACTACTGCCAAGCGTTCGCCGACGACGTGGTGTTAATGTTCGATGGCGACTCAGCGATCGAGATCGAGCGGAAGGCGAATGACGCCCTCGCCTATGTTTACCAGTGGGGTGTCAGTAATAAGTTGAAATTCGCACCGCATAAGACAAATGCGATGGTAATAACGCGGAGACTGAAATACGACACCCCGCGGCTGAGCATGGGAGGGGTCGCCATTGGCATGACGCAAGAGATCAAAATCCTGGGACTAACTATCGACAACAAGCTTACTTTTAACAAGCACACGGCCAACGTGTGCCAAAAGTCGCTTGACTTTTACAAGCAGTTGTCGAGGGCTGCTAAGATCAGCTGGGGCCTCCACCCCGACGTCATCCGCACCATGTACACGGCAGTAGTCGAACCCGTCATCTTGTACGCGGCGAGTGCGTGGGCATCGGCAGCTACAAAGAAGTGCGTACAGAAGAGGTTAAATGCGGTCCAAAGGGGATTTGCACAGAAACTGTGCAAATCTTACCGCACCGTTTCCCTAAACTCGGCGCTGGTGCTGGCTGGGATACTGCCCCTTGATCTGCGAATAATGGAGGCAGCCGCCCTGTATGAGGCGAAGAGGGGGGTACCCCAGTCAGTGCTAGGAGACAGGGACGTCGAGCGACGTACCGCATTTGCCTCAACACCCCACCCGGCAGAGCATATGAGCCTGCAGTTCATATGCCTGGCAGACCAGGAACAACTCGCCGACCACTGCACTCAAGCAGTGCAGATTTACACGGACGGCAGCAAAATTGAAGGCAGGGTGGGAGCGGCATTGTCTCTTTGGAGCAATGGCGCCGAAACCAAAAGTCTGAAATTGAAGCTGTCGTCCCACTGTACGGTCTACCAGGCCGAACTGTTGGCCATATGTAAAGCCTCGAGGGAAATACTGCAAAGCGCAAAGGAGTCGTTTGGCATCTTTAGCGACTCCAGATCTTCTCTCGAAACGGTCGCAAACCACCGTTCTTCTCATCCCCTTGCAGTCGAAACCAGGGTGAATTTGCGGCAGGGCAAATCCCAGGGCAAAGATATATCTTTGTACTGGATAAAGGCTCATGCGGGACTGGAAGGGAATGAGAGAGCCGACCAGCTGGCTAAGGATGCCGCGCTTAAATTAAAAAAGAGGCCGGACTACGACCAATGCCCGGTTTCATTCGTCAAGCGACAAATCCGAAAGGATTCGCTTGACGAATGGAACCGGAGGTACAGGACGGGAGAAACAGCAGCAACGACCAAACTTTTCCTCCCGGATGCTGTCGACGCGTATGGGTTCGTAAGAAAGTTAAAACCGACAGGAGTATTGACCCAAATTTTGACTGGCCATGGTGGGTTCTCCGAATACCTGAACAAGTTCAAGTGTAAGGGGAGCCCATCATGTGCATGTGACACTGACAAGGACGAGACATTATCCCACCTGCTGACTGAATGCCCGACTTATGGCCTGGAGAGGTTCGATTTGGAGCAAAGACTGGAAATAGACATTAAAGTCGAGAACTTCAATAAACTCATTACAGATAAAAAATACAGTAAAGAATTTGTAAAATACTGCGTTAAAATAGCTGAAAAAACGATAAATAAAAATAAGTAGACGTATAATTATGCTCAAAGTTATATATAAGCATATATAATAGGAAGCATTAAGTAAAAAGATGTATAAATTCAGGATACAATAAAATAAGATAGTATATAAAAGTGTATGTAAAATAGCAAAGTAAGTTTGTTGGATGTAATAGTAATAAATAATAAGACATATATCATACAATAGAAAATAAGTAATGTAACAGTAAATAAGAATAGACTATAAGAAAACTTTTTGACTACAAATAAAGATAAGTTGCCAAGGTCTCGGATCATGTCTGAGGAATCCACTAGCTCGCAGACTCCTTTTTTTTTTTTTTTTTTTTTTTTTTTTTTTTTTTTTGACGATGTGGAAATCCGCACGGATGTCCTCCGCCTGGGGAAGGCGGAGGGGTCTGTCAGACTCCAACTGACTAAAACCACACCGGTGTTCCCTCGCACACTTGCGTCGGGGGGCAGCGGGAACGAATGTGACTTCCGCTGCCCCGGACTAGTGCCGGCCCGCTTGACCAGTGCGGGCCTCATCCCTGGGGGGAGTGAGGTGTACTCCCCCCGATACGTCATGAGAGGCGCGCGTGGAACACTACGCGCCGCCGTCTCGGGTCCATTGAGATGGGGGGCGACGGATGTCCCCGAATCCGTCGCCCCTGGACCTGTTTAGGGGGGCCGGAAGAGGGCGTTGTCCGCCCTCTGCCGACGCCCGGTGCGTCTGCTGCGGGATGGGAAAGAGCTCGATATCTCCCTCTCCCTTTCCGCAGCCTCCTTCTGCGACATGACGGTTTCGCAGAAGGACACCACCGCGTCCCAGGACTCTGTGCTGCCGACCATAGAGCGAGCAACGGCCGGCAGCGACAGGTCTGCTCCTACCTCAGTCACAAGAGCACGGCGCGGCTCATCCCACGCGGCACATTCCGCCAGCGTATGCCGCGCCGTGTCCTCCAGACAGTGGACGCAGTGATGGCACCGAGCGTCCGGCTCCCTGCTTATGCGACACAGGTACTTCCCGAAGCAGCCGTGCCCCGAGAGCACCTGCGTCGCCCGAAACGTCAGGGAGCCGTGCTTCCTCCCGAGCCAGTCTTCGAGTACTGGCCGGATCGCCTCGATTGTGTCGAGGCCGGCGGAGGGATGGTCAAGCCTCCTCCGCCATTCAGCTCGCAGACTCCTAACCTAACCTAACCCAGTTGCACTCGGTCTCTCGAGCAGTAAGCAGCAAAAACTCACGCGCTCCGCACTTAAAAATACAAATTAATTGGTTTTCCTGCTCTAATAGTAACAAGTGAAGTGTCGGTGGATGCGGAAAATTGAGCCGCACAAAGTGACGTGCAAAAGTGTTGTCGGACTATAACGACAAAAAAGTTTTCAGCGAGAAACCTCATTTTTAGAGGTTAGGCGGAAAACTCCAAACAGTAAAACGTAAACGCTGCCGAAACCAGATCGACGACCCCCCATTTTTCACCGGCTTCGTGTAGACATCGTGGTTCCCGACCATCTGGACTGCCAAAAGCCACCCTGACGGCTCGCAACTGTGAGTTATTCAGGAAATTGTGAAAACCACGTGCCTTGAAAGAGTGGAAGGAGTGGACCCAGCGGCGTGAAATTTGGTGTCAACTTAGACCACTATCAAAAAAGGCGAGTGCAACTTATTTTGGATTTTTATGACAACTGGTATATTTAATATAACAGTTGAAACTTTGCAACTTTCAACATATATAACTCCGGACAGAGGACCTTCTTGGAAATTCTTCAACTGTAGTCTGGTGCGCGCTCATCAGAACATTAGAAATTCTAAGTTTTAGATTTTTAGTTATAATAGTTTTAAAATTACATCATATTTTATATGAAAACCACATTTTTTAAAATTTTCGTCTTGGTTTTTAGGTTTTTTAGTTTTTGTTTAACTTTAATTGTAGCACATTACTTTAAATATTTTACATAAATTTTTCAGAATTTTTCATTGAGTATTTCCAAA
The DNA here is from genome assembly GCA_949152445.1 of Cerastis rubricosa. Taxonomy (NCBI): domain Eukaryota; kingdom Metazoa; phylum Arthropoda; class Insecta; order Lepidoptera; family Noctuidae; genus Cerastis; species Cerastis rubricosa. The sequence goes on along the minus strand of OX424539.1, from coordinate 22,281,332 downwards.
GATATTGATTTTTTACTGTTTTTCGGCCGTAATTCAAAATTTAATAGAAATAATTCATTTTTGACCCCAGGGCAGGGTCCAATATACCAGCTGTGACCAAATTAAGCCCAAATTCGGGCCATATATCTTGTACTTCGGCCGTTTTTGCAAAAACGCGCAATTTTGGTTTTTTGGTTTTAATTTTTAACACAGGATATCTCGAGAACCGCTGGCCCATTCTTACTCGTTTTTCCACTCTGGCCAGTAGTTTTCGGTTAGCTTTAAGTGTATCTGGTTTTCAGCCTGTTTCAGGACATACAAATTTTTGTCGCTGAAATTACTTTCAGGAGATACCTTAAGTGACGCCGAGCTGTACATCCAAAACCCCGTCCTTCTGTGGCGAAGGGTTCCGAAGTTACGGACATTTTTAATCGACCTTTGACAGCTCGGCGGCCATTTTGTTTAACTTCAAACCGCCATAACTTTCGAACCAGAGGTCGTAGGAGATCGTAGTTTTGTATTTTTAGGTCAGGGACTCATAGTCCTACATACCCCACATTTTCAGGTGGTTCGGAGCTGAAAGTTTTCAGGACCCTGAAAATAGTTTCAGCGAATAGCGGAGCTCAGGCCGAGTTGGGAGAGCCCAAGCTCGAGGTGTCTGCGGCTTTCCAGAGGGAAGTTATCCGTGGTCAAAGACTGACTTTGACAGCACCGCGGCCATTTTGTAAAATCTTAAAACGGCCATAACTTTCCAACGGACAGTCGTAGAGGGCTGGGGTCTTCGCTGGACATACAAGTAGGGCTTAGAGTATAAAATAGGACGGCTTTCAGGCGTTTTCAGGAAGCCAAGATTTTTCAGCCTGAAAACCATTCCAGTGGATTGGTCTCACCGAGGCAACTTCGGAAATTCCAAACATCGGTGTCTTTGGACCGGTGGTTGCGGAGATATCCTCTTCTAACCACTTTGGGTTTTTTATTATTGAAAAAACCCAAATTTTTAAGTTGGGATATCTCCGAGACCCCTTGGTGTAACCGTACCGAGTTTGGGTTCATCTGAGAGGGCTCGGTGTGAGCTATCTACTGGACTTACTAAAACGACTCTACATAGAGCCATTTCTGAAGTTGCTATATTTTGGCAGTTTTTTTTGACTTACGAGAGTTTTTCTCGTCTGGTTTCGGTGCTTGACCCGTTTACTGAACGAAAGGCTGACTGTTATCAGCACTAAATAGAGTTCAGACTTGCCAAAATTTTATAATCTTGACTTCTCTACATTTAAGTTTAATTTTAGTTATACATTTTTACTTTTTGTTTGTTTTGTACCGCTTTACACTTTGACGCGAACCTCCAGAGACGATGAATGCATTTAGGACCCCACTTAAGGCGAAGCCGACTGAGGGTGACAAGTCACCAATAGCAACAAAGTCGCCTCCGAATGTCAGGCGCAGCGTCGCAGAATTGGAGGCCGCGGGGCCCTCCACCGCGAACCCAACGCCCCCCCCCTTTCATTAGTTACTAAGACGGTGCAGGCTGGCCCTGCAAAACCATCACAGAAGCTTCCGCAATTGCAACTTTTACAGGTGCACTCGCCGCCGAAACCCCATTACGCAGACCGATCGGCAGAGGCAAAGGCCTGTGTGACCAAGGCCAAAGTATTGTTAGGCACCTCCAGAAATACAAAAACCGAAATAAAAACCGGTATTGCTGAGGCGCTTGACCGGTTGTTGGCACTGGTTAAGGAGGCCGAAAAATCGGCTAAGATAAAAAGAGTTGGGCCCGAGAACGCGCAGCCCGAAGGTGCCGCCTACCTTACCTTCACTAGCATAGCCGACCCAAGCCAGAGTAACAGCCAACTCGAGGCTCAAATAAGGAGCCACTCATTGCTGTTGGAAAGCCACTCCAAGGGGATGGAGGAGCTCAAGGCAGTAATTGAGCAGCACAAAGCGAGTCTGCAAAGCGGAGCTGCCATCAACACTTATGCGAGTGTAACCCATAGCGGAAAAGCGAACCCGGTGCGAAGTACGCTCCACTCCATAGTGGTTACCTCCAAAGATGAAACAGAGACTGGGGACGAAGTCATGGAGAAAGTGCGGAAGGCAGCAGATGCGAAGGAAGGCTGGGTAAAGGTGGAAAAGGTGAGGAAAGCGAAAGACAGAAAAATTATAATGGGCTTTCAAACCACCGAGGAAAGGGATAAACTCAAGGACAAATTGACGAGAGATAGGCAGGACCTCAATGTCGAGGAGGTGAAAAACAAGGACCCTTTGTTGATCCTCAGGAGCGTCTTCTCTGTTCATTCAGACGAAGACATTATCAAAGGTCTGAGGAATCAAAATCGAGATGTTTTTCACAACCTCGACAAGGAGGAGGACAGGGCGGTGGTGAAGTTCCGGAGGAGGACCAGGAACCCACACCAATGCCACGTTGTGGTCAGCGTCTCGCCGATCATCTGGAGACGAGCAACGGAACTCGGACGCCTGCACGTAGACCTCCAGCGCGTAAAGGTCGAAGACCAGACCCCACTGGTGCAGTGCACGCGCTGCCTAGGCTACGGGCACGGCAGACGTTACTGCAAAGAACCTGCTGACCTGTGCAGTCACTGCGGCGGGCCGCATCTGAGATCGGAATGCGCTGATTTTCTAACGGGTGCCCCGCCAAAGTGCCGGAACTGCACTAGCGCCAAGCTCGAGGAAGCTGGCCACAACGCCTTCAGCTCGGAATGTTCGACACGCCACAGGTGGGACGAAATAGCAAGAGCTACTGTGGCATATTGCTAAGGGCACCCACGGAAACCCAAACCCTTATAGATTGGTCCAGGCCAACCTCCAGCGAAAAAGACTGGCGACCAACGAGCTTCTTATCGAAGCGGAAAAGCGCGGGGTCGCTTTTGCTCTCCTCCAGGAACCATACGTAGGCGGGGCCAAAGTAATGAGGAGTCATAGAGGCGTCCGGATCTTCCAGAACACGGACACTGGAGATGGGACTGTTAAAGCCGCAATAGCGGTCTTCGACCAAGACCTCATCGTCGAACAGTACCCGAAACTCACCACGAACAACATCACCGTGGTGGGGATCCGAACCAGTGCCTGGAAGATCACACTAGTCTCCTTGTACTTTGAGCCAGACCAGCCAATTGAACCATACCTAGACCACCTCAAAAGCGTTGGGGAGGAGGTAGGTTCCAGAATGTGGATTATTGGAGGAGACGCAAACGCTAAAAGTACCTGGTGGGGAAGCCTGACCATCGACCGCAGAGGCGAAGAAGTGTCTGGAGTTCTCGATGAGCTGGACCTGAACATACTCAACAGAGGGGAAATTCCGACCTTCGACACGATCAGAGGAGGTATTAGATACTGCAGCCACGTCGACATAACGGCATGCTCGACGGATATCCTAGACCTGGTAGACGACTGGAGGGTAGACGAGGGCCTCACGAGCTCGGACCACAACGGCATTGTATTCAACATCAAATTAAAGAAATCAAAAGGTACCCAAATTAGCAGAACAACGAGAATTTTTAACACAAAAAAAGCAAATTGGTCTAAGTTTCGTGAGAAACTCGGCCAATTAATGCAAATTAACAAAATAAATAAAGCAGGAATTGATAAATTAAATACAGCAGATCAACTAAATTCAGTGACAAAACTTTATATAAATTCAATTATAGAATCATGCACTTCGTCAATGCCGACGAAGAAAACAAACGAAGTGTTTACCTTGCCGTGGTGGTCCGAGAAACTCGAGGGGATGAAGAAAAAGGTCACTACTTATAAAAACAGAGTCAGGAACGCTGCACCAGTCCGAAGATCGAAGGTCGTCGATGAGTACCAGAAACTGAGAGTTGAGTATGAGACGGAAGCAGCCAAGGACGAAGTCGAGAGTTGGAAGAACTTCTGCTCGAGACAGGACAAAGAAGGGGTTTGGGAAGGGATCTATCGGGTGATAGGGAGGACGAAGGAAAGAGGAGTGGACCAGCCGTTGGTGAAGAACGGTGAGGTACTGGACGCAAAGGGTTCGGTAGAACTCCTGGCGAAAACCTTTTATCCAGAAGACCTAGCAGACACCGACAGCACCTGCCACCGTCTAGTCAGAGAAAAGGCCGATATCGTGAATGCTGGAGAACATGGTGAGCCATGTGAGCCGCCATTCACGATGGCCGAGCTGATGGCAGCGTGCGAGTCATTTAATGTTAAAAAAGCGCCAGGAGCAGACGGCCTTACTGCCGACATCTGTTGCCATGCTATTAGAAGTGCCCCTGAGATAGCCTTGGCTCTACTCAACGGCTGCCTGAGATACCACCTCTTCCCTGAGATCTGGAAGGAAGCTACAGTAATTATATTAAAAAAGCCTGGAAAAACTGATTACGGCAACCCGAATGCGTACCGACCAATCGGCCTCTTACCAATCTTCGGTAAAATATTTGAGAAGATGTTGGTGGCCCGCCTCAAGTTTCACTTGATCCCCAGGATGAGTACTCGTCAGTACGGATTCATGCCCCAGAGAAGCACCGAGGACTCCCTCTATGCACTAATGCAGCACATACGCGGAAAGCTGACACTAAAGAAAGTTACAGTACTAGTATCATTGGACATAGAGGGAGCCTTCGACAGCGCGTGGTGGCCAGCCATAAGAGTCCGTCTGGCTGAGGAACAGTGTCCTGTAGGCCTGAGGAGGGTCATCGATAGCTATCTCAACAACCGAAGGGTCAGAGTCAGATACGCAGGTGAAGAGTACTGTAAGGCCACAAGCAAGGGCTGCGTCCAGGGTTCCATCGCGGGACCAATTTTCTGGAACTTGGTGCTGGACCCGCTTCTCAAGAGCTTGGAAGCTAGGGGTGACTATTGCCAGGCTTTTGCAGACGACGTTGTGCTGCTTTTCGATGGTGACACAGCGTTAGAGATCGAGGGACGTGCTAATGCCGCTCTTGAACATGTTCGGGCGTGGGGTGTCCAAAACAAGCTTAAATTTGCTCCGCACAAAACCAATGCGATGGTTATAACGCGCAAACTGAAATACGACACCCCGCGCTTAAGCATGGGCGGGACCGACATTGCCATGTCTAACGAGATCAAAATCCTGGGTGTCACCATCGACAAGCAGCTGACTTTCAACGCGCACGTCGCGAACGTATGCAGAAGGGCAGTAGGCATCCATAAGCAACTAACAAGGGCAGCAAAAACCAGCTGGGGGCTTAACCCTGAAGTCATCAGAATAATATATGTGGCCACCGTCGAACCCGTTATCCTGTACGCCACCAGCGTATGGGCTCCGGCCGTCGATAAGCTGGGCGTCCAGAAGCAGTTGGGAGCGGTCCAGCGTGGTATCGCACAGAAGCTGTGCAAGGGATACCGGACGGTCTCCTTAAACTCCGCGCTATTGCTGGCTGGGATACTGCCTCTCGACCTGCGAGTCCGCGAAGCGGCATCGCTATACGAGGCCAGGAGGGGAGTGCCTCAGCCAGCACTTGGTGACAGGAGCGTCGAGCAGACCGCCTCGGCAATGGAGGCTCCACACCCAGCTGAGCGCGCTGAGCTAGAGCTCATAAGCCTGGTAAATCAAGAGCAACTAGATGCCCAGAGCGAACTTGAAGTTCGTATCTTTACGGACGGGAGCAAGATTGGGGGCAAGGTTGGAGCGGCACTATCCGTATGGAGCGGTGACGCCGAAACCAAAACCCTCAAGCTTGCTCTCCCACACTACTTCACTGTTTACCAGGCCGAGCTTCTGGCAATATGCGTCGCAACCAGGGAGATCCTAAAGCATAGAGCGCAGTCGTTTGGAATCTTCAGTGACTCTATGGCGGCCCTCCAAACGATCCAAAATTACGATCGGCACCACCCCCTGGCAGTAGAAACAAGGGCCAATCTTAGGTCCCTGTCGATCCAAAACAAGGCAGTAACCTTGTTTTGGATCAAAGCCCATGTGGGGTTGGAAGGAAATGAAAGGGCCGATGAATTAGCCAAAAGTGCCGCTGAGGGTTCCAAGCGAAAGCCCGACTATGACCCGTGTCCGGTTTCATACGTCAAGCGATGCATCCGAACGGCAACTCTTGACGTGTGGAATCGGAGATACTGCGCTGGAGAAACGGCTTCTGGGACGAAGTTGTTTTTCCCGGATGCGGTGGCGGCGTATGGAATAGTCAGGAAGATGAAAATTGGCAAGGTGACCACCCAGATAATGACGGGGCACGGTGGGTTCTCTGAATACTTGAATCGCTTTAAGTGTAAGGAGAGCCCATCGTGCATCTGCGATCCCGACATTGCAGAAACGGTGCCACATTTATTATTCAACTGCCCCGTATTCGATCAGCAAAGACTTGCGGCCGAGCATGTACTCGACACAAAACTGAATGCCGAAAACCTGTGGCTCATAATGAAAGGCAAAAAGAGAGAGATGTTTTTAGAGTTTTGTATAAATATTTGCGAAATAGTAATAAAAAGAAATAAAACAGCTTAAGTAAAGATGTTTACATAATATTTATATAATATTAAGGTCAAGCATTGAAAACAGACGTAATAAACTGCTAAAAAACACCAAGAAACTTGAAGAATATTATTATAATGCCATAAACTAAAGTGTAATAAGATGATGATGAGAACTGTCCTGGAAGTGAAGATAAAAATAAATAAGATGTCCGATCGAATTACTGTAATCCACGAATTCTTATTCTTATTCTTTATTGCACACAAAAAAAGAAAAAAAGAATATACACACAAATTGCAATATAAAAACTTATGTACAACGGCGAGCTTAACCCAGAATTGGGTTTTCTTACAGCAAACCATTTTTCGATTGCGAGATTTGCAAAAGAGGATAAACTTACGATTATGTGCAAAAACAGTACATTCAAAATTTAAATTAACTACTACATACGTAATTCATACAATACATATATAAAAATAAACATACATATAAAATACTATATACATACTAATAACATGTTGACAGGAAATGTTCTCTTATTCCTTTCTTGAACACTTCTAAGGAAAGGCTATCCCGCAAGGAGTGTGGAAGTGAATTCCAAAGGCGCACAGCACGAACAGTAAAAGATCCATCGTACCGACTTGAAGAGTGGGGAGGGAAACGAAGGAGAAGAGATGATGATGAGCGACAGGGTTTACCTCTAGGTACCAGATATTCGAAGCGTTCCTGAAGATACGAAGGAGCTTTAGGGTTGTGAAGAACAGAAAAGAGAAAAGAAAGAGTGTGAGAATCTCGACGCTGCCGAATAGGCAGCCACTTCAACTGCTTCCGAAATTCCGACACATGGTCGTACTTTCGAAGGCCGAAAATGAAGCGGATGCACAAATTCTGCAGACGTTCAAGCTTATCAAGAAGTTCTTCAGTCGCATCAAGAAAACAGACATCACCATAGTCCAGAAGAGGAAGAAGAAGAGATTGAGCAAGAGTAACTTTGGTTTGAAATGGCAGGAACTTCTGGAGACGCTTAAGTGACCGATACGAACAAAACACCCTCCTGCTTACTTCAGCAATGTGAACATGCCAAGATAGGTTGCAGTCCAAGAATACACCTAAGTCTCTAACTTTCTTAGAGTAGGCTATAGCGACACCATCGTACAAAACAGGCGGAAGGGACTGATGACTCAATAAATTGACAAAGTATCTGCCGCCAATAATGATAGCTTGAGATTTAGATGGGTTAACTAACAGTCCAAAGTTTTTAGCCCACAGGCTGATGTTTTGTAGATCATTATTGATGGCATCGATGGCTCCAGGAAGCTCTTCGAGTTTAAAATGGCGATAAAGCTGCAAGTCGTCTGCATAGAGATGGTAATGACAAATTAAAATCTTAGTGATAGCGTTAATAAAAACGGAGAAAAGAAGAGGAGAAAGGACGCCACCCTGAGGAACACCCGCAGAAAGATCACACCAATCAGAGCAAACTTCATTCAAGTGTACCGACTGCGAGCGACCCCGAAGATAAGAATCAAACCAAGCAGTCACAGGAGGAGATATGTTTAGGGAGGAAAGGATACCTAAGAGGATGTCAAAATCAACTGAATTAAAAGCGCTGCTGAAGTCCAATAAAACCAACACCGTAAGGAGCCGGTTTTCCATCGCCAATCGGATGTCATCAGTTATTTTAACTAGGGCTGATACAGTGCTATGGCCAGGACGAAAACCAGATTGGAAAGGACTAAGCAGGCTATTAGAGAAAAGGTAATGAGATAGTTGATTATTAACAACACTTTCAAGGACTTTAGACAGGATTGGAAGTATGGAGATTGGACGAAACTGGGATACTGAGGAAGGATTTGAAACTTTGGGAAGAGGCAAAACATAGGCCTTCTTCCAAGCAGAAGGAAAGGAGCCTGTAAAGAGGGAATAGTTTACAATGTGTAAAATTATAGGCACAAGGAAATCAAGGATAGGAAGAAGCATCTGAAGTTGGAGCCCATCATCACCTACTGCTTTTGTGGAGATAGATGTAATGGCCCTCTTAATACCACCGCCCACGAATGTTTTAGAATAAAGAAATAGAAGATATTAATAGCCGTAAGAAATGTGTAACTATTATTAAGAGTAGTATATAAGCTAGATTTAAAATAGAAATAGCTGTAACAATAGCTGTTAATATAACCAGAAAAAAAAAAGTAATATGTTGTAAAAAAAAAAAAAAAAAAGCATGTACTAGAATTAAGTATTAAAATAAGAATCACTGTATCTGGAGAAAATTAATAAAAAACATTTGTGTCAATGTGTTACCCGATACCCGAAATAAAAAGAAAGAACTGGAATAGAGTACAGAATAGGAACCAGTAGAAGGGCGTCCTACCCTGATAGACAGAAAGATGATGAATGATAGAAAGACAAAGTATGAAGAATAAAAGTACGAGAGGAATACAGGCTCCAATTACGTTGGAGGTAGAAGTAAAAAAAAAAAAAAAAAAAAAACCTAACCTAACCTAACCTTTTTTTTTTTTTTTTTTTGTTGACGATGTGGAAATCCGCACGGATGTCCTCCGCCTGGGGAAGGCGGAGGGGTCTGTCAGACTCCAACTGACTAAAACCACACCGGTGTTCCCTCGCACACTTGCGTCGGGGGGCAGCGGGAACGAAAGTGACTTCCGCTGCCCCGGACTAGTGCCGGCCCGCTTGACCAGTGCGGGCCTCGTCCCTGGGGGGAGTGAGGTGTACTCCCCCCGATACGTCATGAGAGGCGCGCGTGGAACACTACGCGCCGCCGTCTCGGGTCCAGTGAGATGGGGGGCGACGGATGTCCCCGAATCCGTCGCCCCTGGACCTGTTTAGGGGGGCCGGAAGAGGGCGTTGTCCGCCCTCTGCCGACGCCCGGTGCGTCTGCTGCGGGACGGGAGGGAACTAGAGATCTCCCTCTCCCTTTCCGCAGCTTCCTTCTGCGACATGACCGTTTCGCAGAAGGACACCACCGCGTCCCAGGACTCTGTGCTGCCGACCATCGTGCGAACAACGGCCGGCAGCGACAGGTCTGCTCCTATTTCTGTTACAAGATCACGGCGCGGCTCATCCCACGCGGCACATTCCGCCAGCGTATGCCGCGCCGTATCCTCCAGACAGTGGACGCAGTGATGGCACCGAGCGTCCGGCTCCCTGCTTATGCAACACAGGTACTTCCCGAAGCAGCCGTGCCCCGAGAGCACCTGCGTCGCCCGAAACGTCAGGGAGCCGTGCTTCCTCCCGAGCCAGTCTTCGAGTACTGGCCGGATCGCCTCGATTGTGTCGAGGCCGGCGGAGGGATGGTCAAGCCTCCTCCGCCATTCTGCCACCATGACCTGTCGGAGCTGAGACCGGTGCAGCGTAATCTGTCGCTGCACCAGCCTTTCGCCCCGATCCCTGGCGTCCTCGCGCCACCGATGCAGTGTCGCGAGGGCTTTCGCCTCCAGGTCCCATAGTGGGGATCCGGCCAGTAAACAAGCCGCCTCGTAGGAGATCGTGCGATATCCCCGTATGACCCTGACGGCCATCGCTCTCTGCGGTTTCCGCAGGACTGCGATAGTGCGGGCCGTCAGGTCCGTCGCCCATACTGGGGCTCCATACAGGGCCATGGATCGCACGATCCCTACGTACAACCGCCTACAGGCGGTGCTCGGGCCCCCCAAATTGGGAAGCAGCGTTGACAGCGCGCCCGCCGCGCCCATCAACTTGGGCACCAGCCGCTGAAAGTGGGGTCCGAAGTCCCAACGGCTGTCGAGCACCAATCCCAGGTACTTCATGGTTGACTCGACAGCAATCCGGGCCCCTCCGACCACAATATGTGATCCCAGCGGCGGCGCCCGTCGGGGGCCATGAAACGCAATGGCCTCCGACTTGTTGAGGGCCACCTCCAGGCCCAGGCGTCGTATGCGGCTCACCACCTGCGAGACCGCAGCCGTAGCCAGCAACGCTGCTTCCCTGTACGAGCTCCCCCGGGCAATGACCAGCGTGTCGTCCGCATAACACGTCAGGTTCACTCCCGGTGGAAACTCGCACCGCAAAACCCAGTCGTAACCGATGTTCCACAGGGGAGGGCCCAGAACCGACCCCTGCGGAACACCGCACGACATCTCGCGACGGCCATCGCCGTCGCGTCCCATGTAGGTGACACACCTTCCCGACAGATAAGCCCCCACAATGTTGCGGAGGTAGAGAGGCACCCGGTGGTAGCGCAGGGCCTCCCTAATGCAACCCCAGGGCAGGGTGTTGAAGGCGTTGGAGATGTCTAAGGACACCGCCAGCACCACCCCGCCCCGAGACACTGCTTCCTCCGCCAGGACTCTTACCCTCATTATGGCGTCAATGGTAGAGCGCCCACGACGGAACCCAAACTGGCTGTCGTCCAGGTTCGGCCCTTCTGTACACAAGTGGCTGACGAGGCGGTCTGCGATAATTCGCTCGAGCATCTTGCCCGCCTCGTCCAGCAGCACTATGGGCCGATAAGCGGACGACGAGTCCGCCGGGCGCCCTGCCTTCCTGAGCAAGACCAGTCGACCAGTCTTCCACCGGATAGGGAACTGGCCTTGCTCAAGGCATGCCGAGAAGAGTCCTCTCAGTGGGGGCTCCAGCTCCTTCATGGCGAGGACCAGAGCGCGGCCAGGCACTCCATCGGGCCCCGGGGCAGTGTTCTTAGCCCGGAGCCGCAATACGGCCGCGCCCATCTCTGCCTGTGTCACCTCTGGGACGGTTTCGCCTTCATCTTCCTCCGACTCTGCAGCTGTGTGCAGAACCATCGGCGGTGGCTCGTACTCGGCTCTCACAGGGAAGAGGGCCGAGACCACTCGCTCCAGGAACTGCGGCTCGAGACTTTCCGTTAGCGGGGGCGCCCACGGCCGAAGTTTCCCTCGGACCGACCGGTAAGGGCGCCCAAACGGATCCCCGTCTAAGCTCGCCAGCATTTCCTCCCTGGAGCGTGTCTTCGACTCACCGATGGCCAGCCACAGAGCCAGCTTCGCCGCGCGGTACACCTCATACAGCGCGGCTTCTTCCTCAGGAACCCGTGGACGTCTTCTCCGGCACCGCGTGTACGGGCGTCTGGCGTCTGCGCACTCGACGCGCAGTCGCTCGATCTCGACGCACCACCAGTACAAGCGGCGCCGTGCGGACAGAGAGGAGACGCGTGGCATGCATGCGTCGCTGATCTGCGTCATCGCTTCGCCAAACCACTGCGCCTCCCGTTCGACGTCGACGGGACCGACGGTAGCCGACTCCCGGATCCAGGCATGGACTATGGCGGCTTCTTCGAGAGCTTCCCTGTCGAGGCGTTTCAGCGCCCAACGCGGGCCGTCTCTTCGGGGCCCCGATTGGCTACGTCCTCCAGCGGTCTGGGTGGAGACGTCGAATCGGATGTATCGGTGATCCGATAGCGTCTCCACCTCCACCTCAACGTGCCAATCATGGACACGGTTAACGACAGCGGGACTAGCGAACGAGACGTCCACTATCGACCCGCCCCGCTGCCGTACACACGTGTAGGCGGAACCCCGATTTAAGACGGCCAGGCCCGTCGTTATGGCCCACTCCTCTAGCACTTCGCCTCTCGGGTCCGTGACGGGGGAACCCCACGCCGCAGACTTGGCGTTGAGGTCACCGAGAAGCAAAATGGGTCGAGGGTGAGACTGGCCGACGACGGCTCCCAACTCGACAAGGAAACTCTCGAAGTCGGCGAGACTCTTGTTGGGCGAAAAATACGCCCCAATCGTGACGATCCCGTTCACAAGGGCCGCAACCCAACCGTGACCACGGGATACGTCGACGAGAGTCGCGCCGATGATGGCCACCAGGCCGTCTAGATCCCCTGCCCAGTTATCTCGGGGGGGGATGAAATACGGCTCAGCGACCACCGCCACATTTATCGACCACTGCGCCATGCTCTGGAGAAGGAGATCCTGAGCTCTGGTGCAGTGGTTGATGTTCGCCTGGAGGAAATGGTAGTGTGCCATCACTAGCACTCCATTTCCTCGGCGCTCCGTCCCACCACAGGCCGGGAGTCGGCCGAAGAGGTGCTAGGTTGCGGGGGGGGTGCATCCCCCGCAGCCTTGGCCCATCGCTTGCTGCGCTTTCTGGGCGCGCCGCAGGCTTTACCACCTACTCTGTGCCCCGCGGACTTTCCTGCAGCCGCACACAAACTGCAATGTGGGTCCGCGGAGCACTGGGACGCCTTATGGCCAGGCTGACCGCAGCGATAACATAAATCGCTGCGGTCTGTGTCACAGGTGCACACTGCCCGGACGTGCCCTTTCTCCAGGCACCGGTAGCACTGCATGGCCCTGGGTGCCAGCAGTGTAACTCTAGCTGACACCCAGCCCACCAGAAGACGTCCCGCATCAGCGACCTGCCTCGCCGCCGCCACCGGACACTGCACCCAGATGGTGCCAAGCCCACCAGCGTTGACGCGGATGCCACCTGCCCGCACATTTTCGGCCGAGCAACCGCCGCTTCGGGCTATGGCCGCCACCACCTCCTCCGGGGTTACGGAGTCGTCCAGCCCATTGACGCGTACCTCAGCGGTCTTCATGGGTCTGGACACCCGCGCCTCCTCAGGGTTGAGGACGTCCCTTAGCTTCGCAGCCAGAGCGTCCGCCCGCTCAGTGCTGCTGGTCCCCGCCAACTCGAACATTTTGGCCCCCGTGGCTGCCGTTCGGAAACGGAAGCCGTCTGGGGTGCCAAAGTCGGCGAAGACCAGCTTGCTTTTTGCCTTCGCCAGTACCTTCTGGTAGGTGACGCCTCTGTCCTTTGCTTCGGGCTGAAGCGTCACCACCACCGCCTCTGAGCGAGGCACGCGGATCTTTGGGGATTTCTGGTTGCCCTTGGCAGCCGATCCCCCGGAGCCCGCGGTGGTCTTAGCCTTGCGGCCCCTCTTCTGCCTCTTTTTGCGGCTTTCGGCCGTCTTCCAGGCTCCCTCTTTTTCTTTAGGGGGCGAGCTGCTCCCCTCAGCGGGCTCTTTCGTACCCTTAACTACCTTTTTGGCCCCCTCTTTGGGCTTTTTGGGCGTCTGCGTGGTCTTTTGTGGCGCAGGTGGCGCTTTAGCCACCTGTGCCCACGTAGGCCCAGCCGTTGTTGGAGCGGGCTCAGTCTCTTTCCTCCGCTTGTCCGCTGCCAGCGGCGGGCGGAGGTTAACAGGGGGGTTAAGCCTGGGTTCTAGGCTGTCCAAGCGGGCGGTCATAATGCTCAACAGCCGGTTGAACTGGTCTTCCCCCAAAGACCCGTTCTGTGGCAGAGCGCGACTGTCCGAGGTCACACCCTGCTGCCGGCTGAAGTCCGCCCTCAGGGCGCTGACCTCCCGCTGGAGCTCCTCCATCTTCGTATGGAGACGGTGATTCTCCTCTTGGAGCTTCACCGTCTCCTCCGAGGTCGTCCTATCAAGGAGGACTTCCACAGCCTCCCTGATACCCTCCGCCGCTTCCTTAAGGGCCCGCGTAAAGGTGCCCTTTAGGTTGCCCGATTTTGTGGCAACCTTCAGGACGACGTCCACGCCGTCCAAAACCTGGCGACTGAGAACCTCAGCCGTCAGTCCCTCGGGGCCAGTGGCGGTCTGCAACCGCCTCTCCCTTGCCTTGCGAGCCAACTCGGCGACTTCATCGGTCGCTGCGGCCTTCCGGCCCTCTCGCCTCGCGGCTTTGAGCTCCGCCTTGGTGCTCACTAACCCGGTGGAGGCCGCGGAATCGCTCTGTTCCACCTGCATGGCCCCCTCGGAGTCGCTCACTCGGCTGGCCACCGACGTATCGGGGCGCTTCAGGTAGCGGCCCCGGGTGTCACGTGCCTCCACCCCCGAAGTTTTGGCTCCGGAAGGTGACCCGCGACCTCTGCCCCTCCTTGCAGTCGGCACCTTAGCGGCCGGCAGGTTCTCCTCACTTGAGGACAAACCTGCCGACAACGCGTCCGACTCAAAGCGCGGCCGCTTACCCCAAAACTTAGAGGGGCCGGCCGCAACTATTTGTGGTGCGTCGCCGGACTCCGACAACACACTCACCCTCTCGAGAACCACTAACGGTTCTCCTGGAGCCACTGCTCCCGACGTCAATGACGCAGTGCCAGAACCTGACGCTGCGTCCGCCTTCTCCACAACTTTTTTATTTTGATTATCCATGTAATTCCCACGAGTATGGGGGATATAAAATGTCCATCCGGGCAGTGCCCCCTGTACCCGGATAAGCCTTTAACATTTATAACCCGCCAGGGGGTCGGCTGGTACCCTGGCGGGGGTCGCACTAGAGACTGATTGTTCCATGGGAACACCCGTCAGCCATACATCCCCTCACGGTGCGCCGCCGCTTGAGATTCGGGGTAACTTTTTATAGAGGTTTTCTACCTCGCGGTCCGGGCGGTTAAGCCAAGACCCTCGGTCCCGATCGAAGCCGCGAGACATGATCCACGACACTCCGATGATGGGATTACGAGAACGACGGGGACAGAGAGGGAAAGCGTCCCTCACTGCCGGCTCGGAGGCAGGGTGAGTGCACACCGAGCTCGCCGTTGCTCCTCCGAACCTAACCTAACCTAACCTAACCTAAACTAACCTTTTTTTTTTTTTTTTTTTTTTTTCTCGCTGGGAAAAAATGCATTACGCACACCCTCCCATCGGGGGATGGAAGGGTAGTGTGGGACTCCCCGGTCTGAGACCGGTATACCCACTAAAACGACCCAGCGGCATTCCCGCTTCGTCCTAGTGGCGGGGGACTGGGAAACCGGCACAGCCTTTACTTCCAGTCCTCCGCCGACGATGACCCGCACAGCGGACCTCACGCCCCCCCCGTGGGGAGGGGGACGGGCCCGGGAATGACAGACGAAGGTGTTGACGGTTGCAATGCGGGCGAAGGCACCCCCGCGCCTGTCGCCCGCCCGTCGCCACCATGAAGAGGGAGACCGCGTCTTCTCCGACCTCTTCTTCTTCTGCGGAGCGGCGCTGCGAGAGGGTCTTCCTCCCGCGCGCGCTCCGCCGCCTCCTTTTGCGACACTACGTCCTCGCAAAAGGAGGCGACCGCTGACCAGGCCCCCTCGCTCCCCAGCATGGCGTTGACCACACCGGGAAGCGAGAGGTCCTGTCCGATCTCCGCGATCAGACTGCGGCGCGGCTCGGACCAAGCCGGGCACACTTCGAGGGTGTGCTGCGCCGTGTCCTCCGCCGCGCCGCAGTCGTGGCACGCCGGGGCTTCCTCCCTCCCGATCCGGTGCAGGTACGTTCCGAAGCAGCCATGCCCGGACAACACCTGCACCAGACGGAACGAGAGGAAACCATGGGACCGCTCGAGCCAGGCCCGGAGGACCGGACCGAGCGCGTCCAACGTCCGGCGGCCAAAGGCGGCGGTGGCGAGGTCCTCCGTCCAATGGAGGACGATGGCGTCCCTCGCCTCCCGCCGCACGGCCTCCCGCTCCTCGGCGACGGGGCGCTCCCCGAGCGCCCTGCGATGCGCCGTCCACTCATACACCCTGGCCAGCACCCAAGCCTCCAACTCCCAAGGAGGGGTGCCGGCCAGAGCGCACGCCGCCGAAAAACCCACCGACCGGTAGGCCCTCGCCACCCGCAGTGCGATGGCCCTTTGGGGCTTGCGGATGGCGGTCGCGTTCTCCCTCCTGTGGAGGGAGTCCGCCCAAATGGGGGCCCCGTACAGGGCCATGCTCCGCAAGATGCCGGCATAGAGGCGCCGGCATTTCGCCTTGGGCCCCCCCAGGTTCGGGAGGAGCCACGAGAGGGCGTCCGCGGCCTTCAACAGGCGCGTCGACAGCCCGCTGAAATGCGGGCCGAAGCGCCACCTGTCGTCCAGCACCAGGCCCAGATATTTCATCCGGGGCTGGACCTCTATACGGACGCCCTCCACGACGATGTGGGCGTCGGGTGGGCAGCGCTGCCGAGGCCCGCGAAAGAACACGGCCTCGGTCTTGTGCAGCGCCACCTTCAATCCCAGGCGGCGGATCCTCTCTGCAACCAAGGATCCGCCAGCCGAGGCCAGACAGGCCGCGTCCGCGAAGCTCCTCCCCCGTGCAGTGAGCAGGGTGTCATCCGCGTAGCATATGACACTCGTGCCCGGGAGGAGGGCTCCCCGCAGCAGCCAATCGAACCCGATGTTCCACAGTGGGGGCCCAAGCACCGACCCCTGTGGAACACCGGACTCTGCGCCGTACCGCCTCACTGTGGCCGTCTTGTCTATGAGGAAGACCTCTCGGTCCTCCAAGTAACTGGCCAGGAGGCTCCGCAGATATTGAGGCACTCCGTGATACCGGAGCGCCTCCAATATCGTCGAGTGGGGCACGGAGTTGAAGGCATTGGCAATGTCGAATGACACCGCCAGCACTCCGTCCCCCGCCTCGACTGCCTCCTTCACCTGGCCCTTGAGTAGGGCCAGCGCGTCGATCGTCGAACGCCCACGACGGAAACCGAATTAGGCGTCCGACAGATCCGGCCCCACATCCCGCAAATGGCTCCCGAGCCGGGCGGCGACTATCCCCTCGAACAATTTACCGACCTCATCGAGCAAAACGACGGGCCGGTATGCCGAGGGGGAGTCCACCGGGCGTCCCGCCTTTCGGAGGAGGCAAAGCTGCCCCTCCTTCCACAGTTTCGGGAACCTTCCAGCCGTAAAGCACGCGCTGAAAAGGTCCCGAAACCTGTCCTCCATTTCGGAGGCAGCTATTGCCAGCACCCGTGCGGGGACGCCGTCCGGCCCGGGGGCCGTCTTCTTGGCGCGGAGGCTGAGTACCCCCGCGTAGATCTCCGCCGCCGTCACCGGGGGGACCTCCTCCTCCGGCGAAGCCGCCCCTTGCGGGGGATCCATTGTTGGTGGGGCAAAGTCGGTCCTGCGCGGAAACAGGGACCGGACCACCCCATCCAGCAGTGCTGGCTCGAGGGTCTCCGACAGTGGGGGACCATAGGGGCGGAGCTGGTTCCGCGCCGCCTTATATGGCCTCCCATAGGGATCCCTGTCGAGACCCTCCAGCATTTCGGCCCTCGCCGAGTCTTCTGCAGCGCCCATTGCAGACTTGAGGACCGTCGTCGCCTCTCGGTAGCAGGCGTATAGGCGGTCCTCTTCTGCCCGGACTCGGTTCTGGGCGCTGCGCCGTCGACTCCGCGCGTAGGCCCTTCTGGCCGCCACGCAGGCGGCCCGGAGTTCCGACAGCTCCTCCGTCCACCAATAAACGGCGCGACGGGGAGGCGGACGGCGAGACCGAGGCATGCTGGAATTGCACACCTCGGTCAGGGCCCCTCTGAGCCGAACCGCTGCGGCGTCTACGTCCAGGACCTCAACAGGGGGCGACAGCCAGTCCTGGAGAAAAGCCGCCTCCTTGGCTGCCTCCCGGTCCAGGCGGGTGAGTGCCCATCGCGGGAAGGGAGATTGCCCAGCGCGGGCCATCCCCCCCCCCTGGGTGGAGATGTCGAACCGCACGTATCGGTGGTCCGACAAGGTCTCCACCATCTCAACCCGCCAGTTCACGACGCGGGCGGCCAGCGCAGGGGTGGCGAACGTGACGTCCACCACCGACCCACCCTGTTGCCGCACACACGTGTGGACCGTCCCCCTGTTGAGGAGGGACATACCGCTTGAGGCCGCCCAGAACTCAACGGCGCGTCCCCGGACGTTGCACCCGGCGGCCGGGTTGCCCCAGGCCGCCGACTTGGCGTTCGGGTCGCCCAACACCACGACCTGGCGAGGCGCCGCCCTCCCTACGACTGCAGTGCTGACCTCCAGGAAATCCTCAAAGTCCGAGAGAGGGCGGTTTGGGGAGAAATAGACCCCGACCAGGGCCATGTCCCCCCCCCACGCGGCGGCCACGTATCCCGGTCCCCTCTCTAAGAGCGAGAGGGGAGGGGAGTCCGTGGAAGACCGCGCCACCAACGCCACCAGGCCGTCCCGGTCACCCAGCCAACGGCCAGGGACCGAGTAAGGCTCGGCGACCACCGCCAAGTCCACCAACCACTCAGCCATTGTCTGCATCAGCAGATCTTGGGCTGCCCTGCAGTGGTTGGCGTTCGCCTGAAGGATGCGATGTTCGACTATATCCATCAGTCGGACATCGCACCCCCCTCCGCAGCCGCCGCAGGAACGGCGGTACCAGCAGCCGCAACAGGCCCGGTTGGCGCCTGTACTTTGCCACGCTTAGGGGGAGGATTGCAGTTCCTCCCCTTCATCACGTGGTCCGCTTGGCTGCCACTGGCAGCACAGACCGAGCAGTGCGAAGCACCGGAAACACCTCAGCGGCTGGTCCTCGAGTGCCCTGACCGCACCCGAGCTGAAGCCGACCGTCAGCCGGCCCTTCGCCAGGGCGGCTCTGGCAGCGGGAACCGGGCACTCAAGGCGGACGGTGCCCATGCCACCGCGGCCGGGCCTTATGTCCCGACTCTGGACCGCCGCGACGTCGCAGCCCCCTAACGCTGCGACCGCCTCCACCACCTCCTCCTTGGTGACGGAATCGTCGAGATCCGTCACCTCAAGTGTCACCAACTTTACCGGTCGGGCCACCTTGGCGGAGTCCGCGATGACCTCCCGCAGCTTAGCTGCAAAGAGGTCCGCGCGGGCTCCCCCCTCTGCCCCCGGGAACTCGAATAATCGAGCCCCGGCTTGGGTCCGCCGGCAAGACACACTGCCGATCCCCAATTGAGTGGGATCGGCATTGCTACGCGCCCGCACTAAAATTGACGCGTACGTCTCCCCTCGCTCCGCCGCCTCTGCGGTGAGGGTCACCACGACGGCCGCGGTTTTTGGGGAGACTAGCTGCCCCTTTCCCCTCGCTCTACCTCTACCTCCCCGCTTCCCCCCCTCTCTGCCGGTCGTCTGCGACTGGCTGGGAGCAGGGACGGCTGGGGCGGCAGCCGCCGACGTTTTGGCTTTGCCCTTCCTCCTCCCGACCACTTCCGTCCACTCATTGGACGGGGTGGTCGAGGGGAGAAGGGCGTCCTCCTGGACCTGGGATGAGGTGGACGGCCCCGGCTCGGAGGGCCCCTTATCCGCCGCAAGCGGCGGTCGGAGGCGCTTTTCCGGCAGGAGCCGGTCCTCTATTCCTGCCAGGCAGGCTCGCGTGAAGGCCCGCTCCTCCATTACCACCTTGCGGATTATGTCCTCAAGGTTGGAGTTGGAGGAGGGGCCCTCTGCCGCAGGACTCGTCTTCTTAGACGTCGACGTCGAAGGCGTTGATGACGTCCTCGTCGTCTCGGCAGGGGCCTGCTGCGGCCGGGCCGTGGCTTCAGCCAGTTTGCGATGAAGCTCACTGACTTCCACCTGCAGGTGATCCACCCTCGCCTGCAGTTGCCGTGTCTCGTCAGTGGCCTTCCGCTGCACCAGCTCCTTGACCACACCGCGCAAGCTCGCGGCCCGACATTTGAGGGCCTTCTGGAAGGTCCCCTTCAAGTTTGAGGACTTTGAGGCAACCTCCAAACTTTCCTCCTCGTCCTCCTCCGCCATTTGTTCCAGCTCCAGCAGGGAGTGGTCCGCGTAGAGCACACGGGACGCACCGTACCCGGACTTTGCCCGGGTTACGTGCGCCCGCCTCTCCCTCGCGGCAACCCGCTCCTCAAGCTCCTGCTGGAGCTGCGCCCGCTGCGCAAGATCCAACTTACGTTGGGCGTCCGCGAGCCCAACGACTTGGGTGTCCGCGGCCGTCGGCTTTTTAGCCTTTGTCAGCCTCGCCGACCCTGACGCCGAGGAGCCCTCGGACCCATCCCGCAGGAAGGCCCGCTTTCGCGACTGCGAGTCGCCTGCACCCGAGACGCCAACCATAGACTCATCGTCGGAGTCAGACAAATCCGACAAGTCCGTCCTTCCGAAGAAGCTAGCCGCAGACGGCGCGCGGCTAGCCTCTGACGCCGAAGCGTCGGTTTGGCCCTGAGAAGGGCCTTTGGGTTGGCCCTGAGAAGGGCCTTTGGGTTGGCCCTGAGAAGGGCCTTTGGGTTGGCCCTGAGAAGGGCCTTTGGGTTTAAAATATCGCCCGCAGGCATCCCGCGTGGGTTTAGGCATAATATCCTCCGCAGGTTCGTACTCTCAAGGCAAGATGAGCTACGATAATCACAGTGCACTTTGGCCGAGCCCAGTCTGCCACTCCGTTACGGTGGTCAAACTGGGTCGTTTCCAGGGGACGCGACGTGGACACAAGCACTGTGGGGTGGTCCCCCAAACCTAACCTAACCTTTTTTTTTTTTTTTGTTGACGATGTGTAAATCCGCACGGATGTCCTCCGCCTGGGGAAGGCGGAGGGGTCTGTCAGACTCCAACTGACTAAAACCACACCGGTGTTCCCTCGCACACTTGCGTCGGGGGGCAGCGGGAACGAATGTGACTTCCGCTGCCCCGGACTAGTGCCGGCCCGCTTGACCAGTGCGGGCCTCGTCCCTGGGGGGAGTGAGGTGTACTCCCCCCGATACGTCATGAGAGGCGCGCGTGGAACACTACGCGCCGCCGTCTCGGGTCCAGTGAGATGGGGGGCGACGGATGTCCCCGAATCCGTCGCCCCTGGACCTGTTTAGGGGGGCCGGAAGAGGGCGTTATCCGCCCTCTGCCGACGCCCGGTGCGTCTGCTGCGGTATGGGAGGGAACTAGAGATCTCCCTCTTCCTTTCCGCAGCTTCCTTCTGCGACATGACGGTTTCACGGGAACTCGAATAATCGAGCCCCGGCTTGGGTCCGCCGGCAAGACACACTGCCGATCCCCAATTGAGTGGGATCGGCATTGCTACGCGCCCGCACTAAAATTGACGCGTACGTCTCCCCTCGCTCCGCCGCCTCTGCGGTGAGGGTCACCACGACGGCCGCGGTTTTTGGGGAGACTAGCTGCCCCTTTCCCCTCGCTCTACCTCTACCTCCCCGCTTCCCCCCCTCTCTGCCGGTCGTCTGCGACTGGCTGGGAGCAGGGACGGCTGGGGCGGCAGCCGCCGACGTTTTGGCTTTGCCCTTCCTCCTCCCGACCACTTGGACCCAGTACTCCCCGGACTCCCCGCTACCGACCATCGAGTTCACGACGGCCGGCAGCGAGAGGTCGTTGCCTACTCCAGAGATGAGAGCACGGCGCGGCTCCTCCCAAGCGGCACACTCTACCAGCGTATGCCGCGCCGTGTCCTCCCGACAGTCGACGCAGTGGTGGCACCGAGCGTCCGGCTCCCTGTTTATGCGACACAGGTACTTCCCGAAGCAACCATGCCCCGAGAGCACCTGCGTCACCCGAAACGACAGGGAGCCGTGCCTCCTCCCGAGCCAGAGGTCGAGCACTGGCCGGATCGCCTCGATGATGTTGAGGCCGGCGGTAGGGCGTGAAAGCCTGTCCCGCCATTCCGCCACCAGGACCTCGCGAAGCTGTGACCGACGCTGCTCCAGCTGTCGCTGCATCGGTCGCTCGCCTCGCGCCCGCATTTCCTCGCGCCACCGATACAGCGACGCGAGAACTTTCGCCTCCAGGTCCCAGGGCGGGGATCCGGCCAGTGCGCAAGCCGCCTCGTAGGAGATCGTGCGATATCCCCTGATGACTCTGACGGCCATCGCCCGCTGCGGTCTCCGCAGGACTGCGATGCTGCCGGCCGTCAGGTCAGCCGCCCAGATCGGGGCCCCGTACAGGGCCATCGATCGCACGATCCCCACGTAGAGCCGCCTACAGACGGCGCTCGGGCCCCCCAGATTGGGAAGCAGCGTTGACAGCGCCCCAGCCGCGCCCAACAACTTGGGCGCCAGCCGCCGGAAGTGGGGTCCGAAGTCCCACGACCACTATGTGTGATTCGGGCGGCGGCGCCCGCCGGGGACCATGGAACACCATGGCCTCCGACTTGTTGAGGGCCACCTCCAGGCCAAGACGCCGTATGCGGCCCACCACCTGTGAGACCGCAGCCGTCGCCAGCAACGCTGCCTCCCTGTGTGAACTCCCCCGGGCCGTGACCAGAGTGTCGTCAGCGTAACACGTCAGGTCCACGCCCGGCTGGAGTTCACCCCTCAGCACCCAGTCGTACCCGATGTTCCACAAGGGAGGGCCCAGAACCGACCCCTGCGGAACACCGCACGACATGCGGCGCTGGTTAACGCCATCACGTCCCACATAGGTGACACACCTCTCCGACAGATAAGCCCCAACGATTCGGCGGAGGTAGAGAGGCACCCGGTGGTACCGCAGACGATAACCTAACCTAACCTTTTTTTTTTTTTTTTTTTTTTTTTTTTTTTTTTTTTTTTTTTTTTTTTTTTGACGATGTGGAAATCCGCACGGATGTCCTCCGCCTGGGGAAGGCGGAGGGGTCTGTCAGACTCCAACTGACTAAAACCACACCGGTGTTCCCTCGCACACTTGCGTCGGGGGGCAGCGGGAACGAATGTGACTTCCGCTGCCCCGGACTAGTGCCGGCCCGCTTGACCAGTGCGGGCCTCATCCCTGGGGGGAGTGAGGTGTACTCCCCCCGATACGTCATGAGAGGCGCGCGTGGAACACTACGCGCCGCCGTCTCGGGTCCATTGAGATGGGGGGCGACGGATGTCCCCGAATCCGTCGCCCCTGGACCTGTTTAGGGGGGCCGGAAGAGGGCGTTGTCCGCCCTCTGCCGACGCCCGGTGCGTCTGCTGCGGGATGGGAAAGAGCTCGATATCTCCCTCTCCCTTTCCGCAGCCTCCTTCTGCGACATGACGGTTTCGCAGAAGGACACCACCGCGTCCCAGGACTCTGTGCTGCCGACCATAGAGCGAGCAACGGCCGGCAGCGACAGGTCTGCTCCTACCTCAGTCACAAGAGCACGGCGCGGCTCATCCCACGCGGCACATTCCGCCAGCGTATGCCGCGCCGTGTCCTCCAGACAGTGGACGCAGTGATGGCACCGAGCGTCCGGCTCCCTGCTTATGCGACACAGGTACTTCCCGAAGCAGCCGTGCCCCGAGAGCACCTGCGTCGCCCGAAACGTCAGGGAGCCGTGCTTCCTCCCGAGCCAGTCTTCGAGTACTGGCCGGATCGCCTCGATTGTGTCGAGGCCGGCGGAGGGATGGTCAAGCCTCCTCCGCCATTCTGCCACCATGACCTGTCGGAGCTGAGACCGGTGCAGCGTAATCTGTCGCTGCACCAGCCTTTCGCCCCGATCCCTGGCGTCCTCGCGCCACCGATGCAGTGTCGCGAGGGCTTTCGCCTCCAGGTCCCATGGTGGGGATCCGGCCAGTAAACAAGCCGCCTCGTAGGAGATCGTGCGATATCCCCGTATGACCCTGACGGCCATCGCTCTCTGCGGTTTCCGCAGGACTGCGATAGTGCGGGCCGTCAGGTCCGTCGCCCATACTGGGGCCCCATACAGGGCCATGGATCGCACGATCCCCACGTACAACCGCCTACAGGCGGTGCTCGGGCCCCCCAAATTGGGAAGCAGCGTTGACAGCGCGCCCGCCGCGCCCATCAACTTGGGCACCAGCCGCTGAAAGTGGGGTCCGAAGTCCCAACGGCTGTCGAGCACCAATCCCAGGTACTTCATGGTTGACTCGACAGCAATCCGGGCCCCTCCGACCACAATATGTGATCCCAGCGGCGGCGCCCGTCGGGGGCCATGAAACGCAATGGCCTCCGACTTGTTGAGGGCCACCTCCAGGCCCAGGCGTCGTATGCGGCTCACCACCTGCGAGACCGCAGCGGTAGCCAGCAACGCTGCTTCCCTGTACGAGCTCCCCCGGGCAATGACCAGCGTGTCGTCCGCATAACACGTCAGGTTCACTCCCGGTGGAAGCTCGCACCGCAAAACCCAGTCGTAACCGATGTTCCACAAGGGAGGGCCCAGAACCGACCCCTGTGGAACACCGCACGACATCTCGCGACGGCCATCGCCGTCGCGTCCCATGTAGGTGACACACCTTCCCGACAGATAAGCCCCCACAATGTTGCGGAGGTAGAGAGGCACCCGGTGGTAGCGCAGGGCCTCCCTAATGCAACCCCAGGGCAGGGTGTTGAAGGCGTTGGAGATGTCCAAGGACACCGCCAGCACCACCCCGCCCCGAGACACTGCTTCCTCCGCCAGGACTCTTACCCTCATTATGGCGTCAATGGTAGAGCGCCCACGACGGAACCCAAACTGGCTGTCGTCCAGGTTCGGCCCTTCTGTACACAAGTGGCTGACGAGGCGGTCTGCGATTATTCGCTCCAGCATCTTGCCCGCCTCGTCCAGCAGCACTATGGGCCGATAAGCGGACGACGAGTCCGCCGGGCGCCCTGCCTTCCTGAGCAAGACCAGTCGACCAGTCTTCCACCGGGTAGGGAACTGGCCCTGCTCAAGGCATGCCGAGAAGAGTCCTCTCAGTGGGGGCTCCAGCTCCTTCATGGCGAGGACCAGAGCGCGGCCAGGCACTCCATCGGGCCCCGGGGCAGTGTTCTTAGCCCGGAGCCGCAATACGGCCGCGCCCATCTCTGCCTGTGTCACCTCTGGGACGGTTTCGCCTTCATCTTCCTCCGACTCTGCAGCTGTGTGCAGAACCATCGGCGGTGGCTCGTACTCGGCTCTCACAGGGAAGAGGGCCGAGACCACTCGCTCCAGGAACTGCGGCTCGAGACTTTCCGTTAGCGGGGGCGCCCACGGCCGAAGTTTCCCTCGGACCGACCGGTAAGGGCGCCCAAACGGATCCCCGTCTAGGCTCGCCAGCATTTCCTCTCTGGAGCGTGTCTTCGACTCGCCGATGGCCAGCCACAGAGCCAGCTTCGCCGCGCGGTACACCTCATACAGCGCGGCTTCTTCCTCAGGAACCCGTGGACGTCTTCTCCGGCACCGCGTGTACGGGCGTCTGGCGTCTGCACACTCGACGCGCAGTCGCCCGATCTCGACGCACCACCAGTACAAGCGGCGCCGTGCGGACAGAGAGGAGACGCGTGGCATGCATGCGTCGCAGATCTGCGTCATCGCATCGCCAAACCACTGCGCCTCCAGTTCGACGTCGACGGGACCGACGGTGGCCGACTCCCGGATCCAGGCCTGAACTATTGCGGCTTCTTCGAGAGCTTCCCTGTCGAGACGTTTCAGCGCCCAACGCGGGCCGTCTCTTCGGGGCCCCGACTGGCTACGTCCTCCAGCGGTCTGGGTGGAGACGTCGAAGCGGATGTATCGGTGATCCGATAGCGTCTCCACCTCCACCTCAACGTGCCAATCACGGACACGGTGCACGACAGCGGGACTAGCGAACGAGACGTCCACTATCGACCCGCCCCGCTGCCGTACACACGTGTAGGCGGAACCCCGATTTAAGACGGCCAGGCCCGTCGTTATGGCCCACTCCTCTAGCACTTCGCCTCTCGGGTCCGTGACGGGGGAACCCCACGCCGCAGACTTGGCGTTGAGGTCACCGAGAAGCAAAATGGGTCGAGGGTGAGACTGGCCGACGACGGCTCCCAACTCGACAAGGAAACTCTCGAAGTCGGCGAGACTCTTGTTGGGCGAAAAATACGCCCCAATCGTGACGATCCCGTTCACAAGGGCCGCAACCCAACCGTGACCACGGGATACGTCGACGAGAGTCGCGCCGATGATGGCCACTAGGCCGTCTAGATCCCCTTCCCAGTTATCCCGGGGGGGTATGAAATACGGCTCAGCGACCACCGCCACATTTATCGACCACTGCGCCATGCTCTGGAGCAGGAGATCCTGAGCTCTGGTGCAGTGGTTGATGTTCGCCTGGAGGAAATGGTAGTGTGCCATCACTAGCACTCCATTTCCTCGGCGCTCGGTCCCACCACAGGCCGGGAGTCGGCCGAAGAGGTGCTAGGTTGCGGGGGGGGTACGTCCCCCGCAGCCTTGGCCCATCGCTTGCTGCGCTTTCTGGGCGCGCCGCAGGCTTTACCCCCTACTCTATGCCCCGCGGACTTTCCTGCAGCCGCACACAAACTGCAATGTGGGTCCGCGGAGCACTGGGACGCCTTATGGCCAGGCTGACCGCAGCGATAACATAAATCGCTGCGGTCTGTGTCACAGGTGCACACTGCCCGGACGTGCCCTTTCTCCAGGCACCGGTAACACTGCATGGCCCTGGGTGCCAAGAGTTTTACTCTCGCCGACACCCAGCCTACCAGCAGACGTCCCGCGTCAGCAACCTGCTTGGCCGCAACAACTGGACACCGCACCCAGATGGTGCCAAGCCCGCCAGTATTTACGCGGATACTACCCGCCTTTACATTGTCGGCTGAGCATCCACCGCTTCGGGCTATGGCCGCCACCACCTCCTCTGGGGTCACTGAGTCGTCCAGTCCATCGACTCGTACCTCAGCAGTCTTCATGGGCCTGGACACCCGCGCCTCCTCGGGGTTGAGGACGTCCTTCAGTTTTGCAGCCAGAGCGTCCGCCCGCTCAGCACTGCTGGTCCCCGCCAACTCGAACATTTTGGCCCCCGTGGCTGCCGTCCTGAAACGGAAGCCGTCTGGGGTGCCGAAGTCAGCGAAGACCAGTTTGCCCCTCGCCTCCGCCAGTACCTTCTGGTAAGTGACACCCCTCTCTTTGGCTTCGGGCTGCAGCGTGACCACTACAGCCTCTGAGCGAGGGACGCGTATTTTTGGGGCGCTCTGGCCACCCCTGGCGGTTTGCCCCCCCGAGCCCGGTGCGGCCTTGCCCTTGCGGCTCCTCTTCTTTCTCTTCTTACGGCTTTCGGCCGTTTTCCAGTCACCTTCTTTGGGGGGCGAGCTGCTCCCCTCAGTGGGCTTTTCCGTCTCCTTAACGGCTTTCTTGGCCCCCTCCGTGGGCTTTTTAGGCGTTTGCGTGGGAGTTTTTGGAGGTGGTGCTTTAGCCACCTGTGCCCACGTAGGCCCAGCCACAGTTGGAGCAGGCTCCAACGCCTTCTTCCGCTTGTCCGCTGCCAGCGGCGGACGAACATTAACAGGGGGGTTGAGCCTGGGTTCTAGGCTGTCCAGGCGGGCGGTCATAATACTCAACAGCCGATTGAACTGGTCTTCCCCCAAAGACCCGTTCTGTGGCAGAGTGCGACCGTCCGAAGTCACACCCTGCTGCCGGCTGAAGTCTGCCCTCAGGGCGCTGACCTCCCGCTGGAGCTCCTCCATCTTCGTATGGAGACGGTGATTCTCCTCTTGGAGCTTCACCGTCTCCTCCGAGGTCGTCCTATCAAGGAGGACTTCCACAGCCTCCCTGATACCCTCCGCCGCTTCCTTAAGGGCCCGCGTAAAGGTGCCCTTTAGGTTGCCCGATTTTGTGGCAACCTTCAAGACGACGTCCACGCCGTCCAAAACCTGGCGACTGAGAACCTCAGCCGTCAGTCCCTCGGGGCCAGCGGCGGTCTGCAACCGCCTCTCCCTTGCCTTACGAGCCAACTCGGCGACTTCGTCGGTCACTGCGGCCTTCCGGCCCGCTCGCCTCGCGGCGTTGAGCTCCGCCTTGGTGCTCACTAACCCGGTGGAGGCCGCGGAATCGCTCATTTCCACCTGCATGGCCCCCTCGGAGTCGCTCACTCGGCTGGCCACCGACGTATCGGTGCGCTTCAGGTAGCGGCCCCGCGTGTCACGTGCCTCCACCCCCGAAGTTTTGGCTCCGGATGGTGACCCGCGACCTCTGCCCCTCCTTGCAGTCGGCACCTTAGCGGCCGGCAGGTTCTCCTCACTTGAGGACAAACCTGCCGACAACGCGTCCGACTCAAAGCGCGGCCGCTTACCCCAAAACTTAGAGGGGCCGGCCGCAACTATTTGTGGTGCGTCGCCGGACTCCGACAACACACTCACCCTCTCGAGAACCACTAACGGTTCTCCTGGAGCCACTGCTCCCGACGTCAATGACGCAGTGCCAGAACCTGACGCTGCGTCCGCCTTCTCCACAACTTTTTTATTTTGATTATCCATGTAATTCCCACGAGTATGGGGGATATAAAATGTCCATCCGGGCAGTGCCCCCTGTACCCGGATAAGCCTTTAACATTTATAACCCGCCAGGGGGTCGGCTGGTACCCTGGCGGGGGTCGCACTAGAGACTGATTGTTCCATGGGAACACCCGTCAGCCATACATCCCCTCACGGTGCGCCGCCGCTTGAGATTCGGGGTAACTTTTTATAGAGGTTTTCTACCTCGCGGTCCGGGCGGTTAAGCCAAGACCCTCGGTCCCGATCGAAGCCGCGAGACATGATCCACGACACTCCGATGATGGGATTACGAGAACGACGGGGACAGAGAGGGAAAGCGTCCCTCACTGCCGGCTCGGAGGCAGGGTGAGTGCACACCGAGCTCGCCGTTGCTCCTCCGCTGTGCCCTCTGCTTTTCAGAGGGTCACGCGGAACAGCCCCCTGTGGTCCAAGTTGGACCCCCCTCCTATGTCAGAATATTGGCCACAGACAGTAACATTCCCCGAAGAATAAGAATCTCTTCCCATTCCTGGAGGAAGGCTACTGCCCGCGCCCAGGGTGCACCGTCCTAGCCAGCTGCTGTTCCCTCCAAACGTATCGAGAGGGACCAGCAGCCGTCAGGCCCACGAGGAGGTTTTCTGACCCAGCACCCCAACCTAACCTAACCTAACCTAACCTTAGGTTGGCTCGCGTGCTTCTTCCTGTAAGGCTTCCAATATTCTGCCGGTTTTGGCGGCGACCTCGCCGGCCACACCCTCAATTTTGGTCTCGAGTACGCCGACGGCACGACCAGTTATCTTGACGCCTTCTGTTGCGTAATCAAGTTCTGACTTGACAACATCGATCTTGTCGCCGACCTCGATAACCTTGTCGATGATCTTGTCGATGATGTCGGCACCGTTGTCGGAGCAGTTAACTGTCATATCCTGGAAACCAATGGTGACCTTTTCTTCCAGTTCAATGAGCCGCGTTTTTATATTTGTCTCCACCTTTTCCAGCCTCTCCATTAGTTCCTCCGACAACTCGGGTGATGTAGGCGTGGTGTTGACTTTGGAGGGCGGGACTGTCTTTGGCGCTGTTTCCAGGTTTTTTACTCTCCTACTTATCTCAAACAGGATCCGTAGACATTTGTCGGACTGGGTCTCCAGGAAAATCTTTATGTCCTTCCTCATCTGAGGGTAGTCCTTGACTCTGGATGGTATGTCTTCAAAGGTCTTCATGACACCCTGGAGAAGTTTGTCGTTGGACGACACAGCGTAGATGTCGGCCTGCTTCGTGTAAGCCTCCATGATGTCCACGGATCTTCTTTTCCTCTCCGGTCTCCGAATAAATGTTCTGGCAGCATCCGGCACCTGTCCAGACTTGCCTGCGGGGCTGGGGGTGGCGGCGGGAGCGACATCGCTCGAGGTCCCTGCTGACGTCAGAGGTGTTTTGGTGTCCCTCCTGTCGTACCTCAGAGATAACCCCTTTGGCGCTTCGCGCGCTCCAGAGGGTCCCTCGGTAGGCGACGTTGACCCTTGCGGTCCGCCGGCACCGGCTCCCGGCCCTTTCCCTTTTACTGGGGTGCGAATTCCGAGAACCATTTTTGTCGTTCGAGTTACTTATGTGTGTAAAGGGCACAGCAGTTAGGACGGGGAAAGTTGTCAGTCGTCAATAAAATACGAAAATAAAATAAAATAAAATATAGATAAAAATAAAAATAATATAATTTACACTGCTATTTGCAGTTCCGTTTTTCTCCTGTAAATGGGGAGTCAAGACTAAGCAGTATAAATCCGCAATCCAAATTTTTCTATCTCACCTAGTTTGCAAGATATCGGTATTTAATAAGAAGGGGTGAGGGAGGGTCCAATCGGGAGGGGATGGGTTCCTCTTGTGCGACTTTAACCGTGGTGTCTACCCACAAAGGCTGATTTTGAGGTCTAAAACGATGTACGTCCTCTCGTTCCCGAGTTATGGCCCGTTGAAGGATGAGGGAAAGGATGGTTTTGACTAAAAGCAAGGGGAGGAAAAGGGGAAAGATGAGGGTGGATGGATACCTCTGTGACGGTTTTCACCTCGTGGTGTCTAGACACCACTAAGGCTGAATCCGTGGTCAAAAAGTGCCTATCTGGTCTAGTTCCAGAGATATCCGATTTTGGGGATTTCTGTCGTACCGTACCGCGCCGTGTCGCAGGCTCTGCCAGGCAGATCTTCCAGGTGACCTAGCTGGGTCTGCCTTGGTCCGATTTTGGCGTGGGTGGGCTCTTTTGTTTGGTCTTGTTGAGCTCTTTTTGGTAAGGCCAGGTTCAGGGTTAACTTTGGGGGGGGAGGGTAGGGGGTGGGAATTTTGGTGTGGAGGTTGGATAGGGTGTTTTTTGGCTGGGAAGGGGGTGGTGGTGGATTGGGGAGGATGTTTGGGTAGGGGATGTTTTTTGGGGGGGGATGGGTGGTTTTTTGGCGGGGAGTATCCTGGAAATGCAAGTCTGGGTAGATAGGTTTATGACTGAGCGTCTCTTATTTACTAGTCACACTAATTTTAAAAATAATTTTCCTAAGTCCTAGGGGTGACTTTGTCGTAGGGGGTTGATATTTTGTCCAAGGGTGCGGATAGTCTAGTATAGTTGGGTATCTAACTAGGGCGGGGAGTCAGGGGGGGGGGGGGGGCTTCGAAAAAGTTGTTAGTTTTTGGCTAGGACGCACCGTTTCAGAGTTACAGCAATTTTCAGTTTTCAGTTTGCTGTTGGTAAACTGATTTCCCTTTTACTAAATATTACTAAAATCTAGTTTCCCTTATATGAAATATTCAAAAATTTATGTTATTGTAGGGGTGAGTCCTACCAACATTTGGCGTAGCTTAAAAATGGGGCGTCCCCTGTAATTACGATGCTATTTTACTCTGAAAATTAATTTTTATTACCAAAAACCGCAAATGTCGCCGGGGTAACTCAAGGGGTCTGCTGCTTAATCCTATGCATAATTGCTAAACTAATCTACGTACTTAACTAAGTTTCTTGGTCCAGCCGTTGATCTTCGCCGGTCCAGCGACGTCTAAAGTCTTCCCGGGCGTGCTAGTTCCAGGGGGTGGTGTTTTTGGGGCAGTGACCTATGTCGTGTTGTAGGGCTGGTGTTTCTCCTACTTCTATATTCGTCAGAATTTTTGTACCTTGCCCCGTGTAAAAAATATTC
The DNA here is from genome assembly GCA_949152445.1 of Cerastis rubricosa. NCBI lineage: Eukaryota > Metazoa > Arthropoda > Insecta > Lepidoptera > Noctuidae > Cerastis > Cerastis rubricosa. Next base: position 22,249,967 of record OX424539.1, on the reverse strand, counting down.
CCCTGGGAAGGTTAAATTTTTACCCTGGCGAGCTGGTGAGGGAACGTCGAAGATGCTCGTCCTTATGATCGCTTCTTGGTCGCGTCTTGGTTGGACAAGGTCATGCTGATACTCTCTCATCTTGGTAAATATGTCTGATTTCGCAGAACTCTGCCTGCTATCCTGGAACTCCGATGGAGTACGTTTAAAAATTCATGAGCTACTCGATTTGGCGGTAAGCGTTTTATCTGTTGATATTATTGGTATTTGTGAAACTAGAATAACCCCAAATTCAATGTTAATTACACCTGGCTTTACCTGTTATCGCCAAGATAAACATCCTACTGGCCGTGGTCAAGGCGTAGCTATTCTTGTAAGAAATAACCTTAATCATTCAGCATTAACTCTTCCAAATACTAAAAATATAGAAGTTGTCCGTATTACTGTCAAAATATCAGGAATTGATCACATTGTGTTATCCATTTACCAGTCACCCAATCTGCCATTGCTTCGTATTGACCTTGAGTTATTGTTTGGCTTGGGCTCCCGTGTTGTTATCATGGGAGACTTTAATGCCAACCACTCACACTGGCTCAGTAGCTATACTAACACGCGAGGCAGAGGCGAGGCTCTTTTCAAACATATGCTGGATTCCGACTATGTTATACATAGTCCTAGTCTACCTACCCAAGTTAACTACTGCCTCAATCGCAAACCAACGCGCCCGGACCTGGTGTTGTCCTTAAATGTTGCCTGCATTAGTGATGTTGAAACGATCATAGCATAGTCATCGAACCATTACCCCATATTCTTTACCATTGGAGGCTCCCTGAGTCGCAAGGCAAAAACCCGGTACTTTAAACTTAACTGTGCCAATTGGAGTGAATATCGGTCTTACTCAATAAAAACATCACGCTTAGTTCCAAGACGCTAAACACTAGTGAAGAGATTGACACTGCCGTTGCTCACTTGCAACAAACTATTATTGATGCCAGAGACTCTTCCATACCGTCCACGACTTCCGTGTTTAGCGATACCCCTACCAAACTACCCCGGTATGTCAAAAAATTAATTCGCTACAAAAACTACCTGCGTCGCATTGAACAGAAACTGCCCCGTGGTTACCTTAGAAGACTCAACCGTAGTAATATAAACACCCTAAAAACTCACATAAATATAAATATCTGTAATCACCTTGATAACATCTGGAACTCTAAACTGGCCAAAGTCGATAACCCCAGTCAAGATATCTGGCGTGTAACTAAATCTCTTAAACCTAGATCTGCTGACATACCTCCTCTTAATCTTTCGGATGGGTCTGTGATGGCTACCACGGCTGAACAATGTAACGCGTTGGCTAAAGCCTTTTATGACAATATGAGCTTAACCACTAACTGGGATTGTGACTCTGAACTCAAGGCCGAAGTATCGAAATCCACGTCGGTCATTAATTGACATAATATTCCTTTTGGTTTAATAAAGCCGGCTAGGCCTTTTGAGATCCGAAATACTCTGACCAGGCTTAAATCCCGTAAATCTGCAAGTCTTGATGAGATCCTAATCTAATCTAATAATCTTTATTGGAACAAAAACACATATTACAAATTAATTGCGTACGTAAATAGCTACATTAGTTGCAAAACTGTGTCGCAGCTATTAACGCCCACCTCCAAGAGGGAGACGACATCGTTCCACATTTCAAAGTTAAAAAATAAACAGTAAGGGTTAAAAAGAACAATAACAAATAATAATAAAAAACAAAAATAAATTAGTAGACAGTTAAAAAATTAAAATAGGTAAGTGTTTAGTGTTGTGCATGCGGGAGTGTTGTATGAGAGTGTAGTGCATGTCTGTGGGGTGTAAGTGTAGAGTGTGCTTGTGGAACCTCTCCCCGAGCATACTCTACGCTACGTGTATTTGGTGTGCTTGTCTGCTGATGAAAAATCCATATTTAGGGTTTGACTAAAATTTCCAATTCTTCGTATGTGAGAGTATGAAGCCATTTATCAATAATATTTTTGCAATCCCGGAGAGTACGTGGATAAATGTTAAGAACTTTATTTATTTTATTATAAAGCACGGGACTACAGAAAGCGAACTGCCGGCGGACAGTTTCCAATTTAACACTTGATGTAGGGCAGACTCTGTCAGTTCTACGTTTTTGTCTTCTAAACTCAGGGTCAAAAGCCAAGTTTGAATGCTTCCGCAACACTGTACTTAACACAAAAGAGTGCCTTACTGTAGGAAGCTTCCATAACGTGTACAGTTCGCTTGTACGGAAGCGGTAGGGTTTGAAGGCCATTACCTTAAGGACAGCCCTCTGCGCCCTCTCTAAACGCAGCAAAAGACATTTACCAGCACCACCCCAGGCCGAAATACAGTACGTTAAAATGGAATGAGCAAGAGCAAAGTACACAGTTCTCAGGGTAGAAAAGTTGGCGGAGGACCTGAGATTTTTAAAAACAAAAATTAATTTTCTTACCCTAGAGACCAGCGAATTGATTTGCTCACACCATGTCAACGTGCTGTCGACCCAGACTCCAAGATATTTTATTGAGTCCGTGCGCATAACTTCAGGACAGTCACAGGTAGCAGTCCTCATTGTATGGCACGCATGAGCTGTTAGACGGAAGGGTGGAGCTGGCTGTGACGCTTTCCTTGGACTAAAAGTGATAAACCTGGTTTTATCCAAGTTGAGGGTAAGCAAATTTTGTGTGAGCCATCTCATAGTCACTTGCAAGGCTGACTCTGCCCGAAGTCGAGCCTCGTTCCAGTCACTGCCACGAACCAGGATAACAGTGTCATCAGCGTAAGTAATCACTTTGGAGTTTCTTAGATCAAGTTTACAGAGCTCGTTTATGTAAACCAGGAAAAGGGTAGGTCCTAAGACACTACCTTGCGGAACTCCGTACGTGAGAAATGCTTCCTTACTGGTGTGGTTGTTTATTGTGATGATTTGTGAGCGACCACTAAGGTAACTCTTAAACAAACTAAGCGGGAGGCCTCTAACACCAATCCTTTCTAGTTTACTGAGGAGAAGGGGGACAGAGACAGTGTCAAAAGCTTTAGAAAGATCAAGGAAGATAGCGATAGATTTATCCTTGTTATTCAGATTTTGAGCTACTGAACCTATCAATTCTAATATAGCATCCTCTGTGTTTTTGCCTGATCTGAATCCATATTGGTTATTTGCAAGTATATTTTGTGAGCTAAGGTAATCCAGCAAACGTTTGTTTATCACTTTTTCGAGGAGCTTCGACAGAATTGATAATACCGATATGGGTCTGTAGTTGTTGACACTGTCTCTGTCTCCACTCTTGTGAATAGGGTGCACAACGGCCTTTTTGAACACCGATGGGAATACTCCGGATGTAAGGGCAAGGTTGAAGACGTGGCATATAACTGGGACAAGAGTGGTTCTAGCACTGTAGATTACAGTGGCGGGGATACCATCCCAACCCGTAGCGCTAGTTAGTCGTAGGACACGAATAAGATAATCTATCTCATTGTCGTCTGTGCCCAAAAGAGCCATCGAGTTACGGTGGACATCTAAATTGCTAGAGTCGGAAGTGTTGGTTGAGTTGTAGTTTGGGGAGTTAAGGATTTTAGATGCCAGTTTTGTACCCACGTTTGCGAAAAAGTCGTTGACAGAATCAAGTGATTGAGTTGGATCTGGAGTTATAGATAGCAACTTACTGGCAGAGGTCTTACTCTTTTGAAGATTGGATATAGTTTTAATGAGATTCCAGGTAGCTTTCGGGTTCCTGCGATGTTTTTCAAATTCATGTCGTTCATATTCTCGTTTCAATTTCTTTAATAGATTGTTGCAAAATTTTTATACCGATTATAGGTGATTTTCAGAGTATTATTATCAGCATCCCTCCTCATTTTGCGATACATGTTGTCTCGGTTTCGAATACACCTAAGGAGCCCTGGTGTGATCCATGGCTTAATAATGCGTTTTCGATTCGATACAACAGAAACACGACTATTTTTATCTACAACTGAGGAAACAAGTTTGACCATGATAAAAGCAGCAGTTTCAGCGTCTTGACAGCTCATAACGGGAGTAAAATCAACATTCTCAAGAGCCACTACGCAAGCATTAATGTCCACACGATACTGATGGGAAAGTGACTTAGGGATATCGAATTTCAGATTACAAAAAACTACAACGGGAGCATGGTCAGTAATTAGAGAGTCAAGAACTAAGGTAATCGCTGGTTTATTTGATTTTAGCATAACGTGGTCAATGCAACTATCGTTGCGTGTCGGGAAAACATGAGCAGGCAGCATGCCATGTGACGCAACAGCGTTAAGGTACATGTCGGAGTTCGAATCAACCCAATTTGGGGCTATGTTTATATTGATGTCTCCAACCAAAATAACGGTTCTGAAGGTATTTAGTGAATTGAGGATTACATCTAAACTGGTTATAAACTGCTGAATATTTCTATTTGAGGGTGATCTATATATAGCTATAACCGCCAACTCATTTTTAAATTTTAGTACAAGACAATTTGCGTCGGCGAGTATAGGCTTTTCTAAAAGGAACTGTAACTCTATTTTAGTATACACCACAACTCCATCATTTTGGTTAGAGTGATCAGAGTGATTAGATACAAAACCCGGTATGGAGGGAAGATGAGAGCATTTACGTAACCAGCATTCCGATAAGACTACGATGTCAAACTGTATCTTTATTTGATGCAGCAATATCAGGAGGTTGTTAAAGTTTGCAATGCTGCCGATGCTTCTTATGTTGACATGAAAAATTTTCAAGCCGTGGTTAACGTTATGTAGGTGTGATTCAACTTGTTCCGGGGAGCACTGATGTGATGCTGAGGCTGAGAGGTATTCCAAATCGTCTATTATTTTAACGTTGTCATTCATAATCAAGGCTGAGAACAAACAAGTGATTTGATTTCTTGTACGAAACATAGCATAATCCGAAATGACTGGAGATTGTACAGGAGATACCAAAGTTATCCATTTGTAGTACAAATTGACAAAAAATCTTGCGTTGTGAGTATAGTGCATGTATGTGTTTATGTGTGCTTAAAGTAATATTACAGTGATAAAATAACATTGGTGACGTATTTAGTAATTTTAGAACAAGCATAATAATGACAAATAGAAATCTTCGAAAAAACAGTTCTACGTAGTAAGTTATGGTAATAATATGAGAGTTAAGCAAAACAATCTTACTACGACATACTATTATTAATTGATAAATACCTAGTAATTTTTTCGGAAGGTCAGACTCATGCCTGATCATGATATGTTGGGCTCCATCCTTTTCTCGGACAAAAATTTTGCCATTCTTAATCCAGCAGTACTGGTACTTATTAGAGCTTGCAAAGTCACGGGCCAGAAAAAACAAGCGTTTCATCTTTGGGGAAAGATTTTCGGACACAAATATAGGTTTAGCTGGGCCGCTGATTTTCAGGTGTTCGGTAGACAATTTACTGTTTTCCTTGATGTACTTTTTATACATTTGAATAAATTTTTCTTTACGTAAATTGCTCGAAAAGTCTACTACGACAGTCCTGGTGTCAGAGTCTTTGGATCCTATACGGAAAATATCCTTTATCTCGAGTGGCTGAATGGGGGCATTAATGGTTGACCCTAATTTTACCACGGTATTTAGTAAGCCTTCTTTGGATTCTAATTTACTAATAGGTATATTTCTAATTTCCACGCAGGACGATCTCGCACCACGTTCCAGGTTCTCCAGTTTATCTTCTAGGGTTTTCAAATACTCCAAATTATTTTTCCGGTCAGTTTCAAGTTGTGATTCCATGTTTTGTAATTTAATTTTAAGGTCGTCGTAGTTTTGCGACAGAAAGTTAACCGTCGATTGGATACTGGAATTTTGAATTTTAATCTCCTCAACTGACGCACATAATTGCTCAAATTTACTGTTTTGCTGTTCCCTGAACTCAAGGAACATTGTTTTCATTTCCGACATGAATGAAGCCAGGTCGATATCCTGGCAAATCTCTGACTCAATGCATCTACGTTTGCTACTACGTTGAGTAACATTTAGGAATTCACTATCGATGCTGAGTAACTGGTCAGTCTTTGTAAAATCAGGTTCAGAGGAACTATGATGCAACGGAGTCTTTAGCGGCGCCAGAAGTGACGAAGTAGGTGTTGATGTTGGTGGTGATTTGTTCATCGGCATATTATCTAATTTAACAAGTACCAGGGTGCGAGGGATTCGAGGGGATTAGAGGAGAGGGCACTGCTTTGTAGTACTTATTTCCAACTTCGTAAAACGGAACGTGATATGTAAACAGTTATTCCTTTACTCCGTAAAACTGTCAGGTTTCTTGATGTCCTAGTAAGTTGATGTAGTACGTGATGTAACTTTGTAGTCAATTTCAAGTCTCTCCACCCCACTCTAACTCTTTCATCTGACGTTTACAATATGAATAAATGTATTCTAAATTTTCAAGTACTAGGCGCGCATAGCAGGCGACAGTACGGTAGCGGCGACGTCACCTTCAAGGGCGGAGCTAATTACTGTCTGCTAAAGATGGAGGTGCGTGTACCTTTTGTCCTTCGCTGGTGGGCGGAGCGTTGCGTGAGCGAGGCAGCACTATAACCTGCCGAGAAGGTCGTGCGCAGGTGGGTGCAGCCAGCGGGTCTTCAAGATGGTTGATTAAGTGTTGAAGAATGATGTTGCTCCTATGATTTATGCACTCCTATTTTTTCGCACGGATTTCTATGAGTTTAATTTCGATTTAAAACTAATTAGAATAAAACTGCGTGGATTATGAGACGTGTGCTCGTCACCGAGGTCCGGGAGGAAGGGGGCCGAGGTATCGAAATCCACGTCGGTCATTAATTGACATAATATTCCTTTTGGTTTAATAAAGCCGGCTACGCCTTTTGAGATCCGAAAAACTCTGACCAGGCTTAAATCCCGTAAATCTGCAAGTCATGATGAGATCCATAATGTACTTTTAAAAAACTTGCCACAAAAAGCGATAGTTTACCTTACATAAATCTTTAATGGTTGCTTTGGTCTGGGCTATTTCCCAAACATCTGAAAAAACGCAAAAATAATAGCAATTAAAAAACCTGGAAAAGACAGTTCTTTACCTATAAATTACCGCCCTATTAGTCTGCTACCTTCTATTGGTAAACTTTTTGAATCTATAATTTATACAAGACTATTACGTGCCACTGGGCAGTTTCTGATCCAAGAGCAGTTTGGATTTCGTGCCACTCACTCAACTACCCAACAAGGCTACAACAAGGCTAGGGTGTGCGAGCACATTGCCCTTCACTTAAATCTCAAGCAATCCACAGGTATGTTTCTGCTGGATATAGAAAAAGCTTTCGACACTGTGTGGCACGAAGGCCTGCTACACAAATTGCTCACTCTTGACGTACCTATGCCTCTCATTAAACTTATTCAATCGTACCTTGCGGATCGAAAATTCCAGGTGTACATCGGAAACACCATTTCATCACCTCACAATCCCAGCTGGCGTTCCTCAGGGCTCGATTGTAGGACCCTATTTGTTTCTCATATTTGTAAATGACATCCCTATACAACCTCGATATACAACCTCGAACGAAATTAGCTTGTTTCGCTGACGATACTGCGTCTTATTCCTCTTCAGACGATGCCGATTTGATCATAGGTCGCCTACAATATTCTATTGATTTACTTCAGGACTATTTCAAGAGATGGAAACTAAAAATAAACGAAGATAAAACTGAAGCAATATTTTTCTCCCGTGCTAGGCAACCCCCCAAAAGAACTTTAAAAATAGTAGGCCATACAGTACCATGAAAAGCTTGTGTGCGTTATCTTGGGGTCAGAATGGACAGCCGTCTGAACTGGTCCAAACATATTGCCGACCTACGTTTGAAGGGCGCCCAAGCTCTTGGTGCTCTAAACCCTATCATGAACCGTAAAAGCAAATTAAGTAGCGGTACCAAATTGAGGATCCATACCACGCTTGTCCGACCATGTATAACATACGCCTGTCCTGTTTGGAGTGGCACATGTCTTTCCAACCATCACCTACTGCAAGTAATACAAAATAAAGCGGTAAAAATATCGTACAAAACTAAGTTCAAAACAAATCTTAAAAAATTACACAAAAACATTAAACTTCAGTTACTATTCAACCACGTAATTAAAGTTTCATTAAAATTTTATGATAAAAACCAAATAAATACTATTAACCCCTTAATTTCAAATTTATGTTCATCAACTATAGACAAGCTACCATATATCGATAGATACGGCACTTATCGCCTACCGCATCACTACCTATTGTTCCCACCAACCGAGGTGCGTGCGACCAGCGACTTGACCCCCGACGGTCTCGCTGCCGTCGCGGCCCCGGTCGCTATTGCCCTGGAGCGCGGGCGGCAGGGAGGGTCCGTCCGCTGATCGTTGACTGGTCGCTAGTTTGCATGTTTACATACGTTTTTTAATTAATTTAATTATTTTCGTCTTACCTACATGCAAGCAGTAAATTATATTGAACTAAATAATTTATATTTTTGTCTTTATATACCTATAATTTTGTGTAAATATAAATAATTACCAGCTAAAACTATGTCTTATAAGCTTTGAAAGGCGTATTACTAGCCTAATAAAGTGTTATAATTTTAATGTGTTAAATTTAGCTTAGGATAAGTGCATTTTGTTATTATTTTTATGGTTAATAAAGTTACTTGAAAATGAAATAATATTACGTAATCTATTGATCCGTATATGTCCACTAGAAGGAGGACAGTATACACAAAGAATAGTAAAGCTACCATGTACAGTAGATAAGGACAGAGCAACAGTTTGAATGTCTTCATAAAATCTAGTGTTTAAAACTTTGTACTTTAAATATGGTTTAATCAATAGTGTTACACCATTATGAGTATTTTTGGAATTTTTATTATAAATATTATATCCAGGTATTCTAAAACTATTCTCTTTAAACCATGTTTCGTTAAGTAAGCAAATGTCAATATTTTGTTTTTGTAAGAATTGAATCAACAAGGGTTTTTTACTATTAGCACTTTGAATATTATACTGAGCAATACATAGCTTAGACAGTGTGTGACTTGGATCCATTATTTGAGATTTCTAAGAAGTGTTTCTTTAATACTATTTACGGTGGTAGGCGTATTATCTCCCTTATTACCCAGTTCCACCAACGTCTGTACCAGGGCCATAAGTACATCGTTGTTGGCAATTATTTGGGCTTTGTTTGATGTCTACTTTATGAGGGACATCTTTAGATTTATTTACATTGTTATTTACAGATATAGACTTATTTACAGATGTAGGTACAGACTTATTTACAGATGTGTGTACAGACTTATTTAAGACTTATTAACAGTGTCAGTTGGTTTCATTTTTGGAGGTAGCAGAAGTGGAAATTCATTATTATCATTCATGTGTTGTTTCGTCAATGTAGCACTTGCATAAGTAATCTTATTTTTCTTTTCTAAAATTTTATTTAACTTAATTGGACATAATCTAGAAATTGAAAGGTGAGGCCCGCTGCAATTGAAACAGCAGATCTCTGTTGGTCTATCACATTCTTTATATAAATGCCCACCTCCACAAATGGAACATCTTTGTTTGCCATTGCATATCCTAGCAGAGTGGTTAAATTTAAAGCAACGGAAACATTGCTGTAATGGGGGTACATATTCAAAAATTCTGTATGAAAACAAATCATATTGTATATTATCCGGAAGAATATTTGATAAAAAGTAATGCTAACTGTTTGTAGTGGTACTCGGTCCTGTCCTACCTTCTTTGTGAATCTTCTTACAGCTATTATTTCATAAATTGATGAAAGTTTGGTGTAAAGTTCCTTGTTGGAAACGTTTGCTGGTACAAATCTACTTATACCTGTTTTTTTCTATTTGTGCAGCCGGAATAAATGCTTTCAAGCCATGTTTGTTAAGAAAATCGCTGTTGTTAAAGTTATTGGCTGTATTAAACTGTTAAATATTACTGCTATTTTATTTGCGTGTATTCTTTGTATAGCTGTCACCCCTTTTATTTCGCTGGAAAATATATGATTAAGATAGATTGGCCTCTTATTGCCTATTCTATCCTTATTCTTGGAAGCTTCAATGAACACTTTAAAGTCTACATAAGTGGCATTTTCTGGATATAGTCTTTTATCGTTAGGTTTTATATATGGTGAATGGTCAGAATGCTCACCGCCGCCGCCATCACCACAGTCCATCCCAGTCCCTCCGCCCGGCTCAGGCCGAGGACGTTTAAGTGAGGTGGGCGGGATATCCTCGCCCCCCTCATTTCCTTCCATTTTTACCCGTTAGCACACCTAACACTAATGTTTTCAATTAACTTTTTAAGAAGAAACTAGTGAATATTTAGTAAAAAAGAAAATTGGAAATTTTTCTGAACCGCTCTTTTTTAAAGTTCCCGCCAGAATCTCACACATTTTGTTTTTTTGTTGCGTATAGTAATATTGCATGCACATATTTTTTTTTTGTTGAAAATCAATTCAAAATCAATTAGAAAGGAGATATTTCATTTTTGCATGTGACACCGACCTTTTAGTTATTTAATGTATTAGTTTGTTAATCGTAGTAATGTATATATAGTTAGGTCCCTTTTATAATAATAAAAAAAAAAAATGGTCGCTAACATTTTAGTTGTTTTTTTTTTATTTTGACTTGACTCGGAACGCACCGTGAACTGTCAGCCAAGCCCTACCTACTGTCCTGTCAGTGTCATAGTCATACATTTTGGTTCAGACAGAATGTCAGATTTGTTGTGGATTGGATAGTAGGTAACGCAATAATTTGATTCCTTTTCAATTTTTCTGAACAAACTCCTACCCGTGTAATATAAGAATGCTTGGCAAAATGCATTCACTCCGCAGTCTATACTTTACAATTTATTAACTATTGTAAAATGAATCTTTCACTGTTATTTGACTTGAAGTTGCTAGTTGCGTTGTTGTTATTTGAATATTAATTAATGTATTGTGTTTGGTTATTTGATTTTGGAAATTAATAAATCAACCAGCTGGATTCAGGCCTGGGACAAGGCTGCATTCTGACTTCAAAGTGTGGAATAACAGTGGCAAGCTGTGTTATAGATGGTGATGGCTACTGTAAGCGTGTACCAACAATACTCCGGCGAGCTGTCTCACGAGGTAAGACCTGCAGCTATCTTTGTCCTGCTTGAGACCACAGAAAAAACTAGACCCTTGGATCAACAACTCAATAATCTAATACACTATATCTACATTGAAATCATATGGGATATTGAAAAAAAATTGGTATCTCTTTGGTGTTCTAGTGCCAGTAGAGAGATAGAGTTGACCACTTGCCCCTCGTTTTCACTGATACATGTATTATACTAATTATATGGAATGTTTTCGTTTCTCATATACATGTATAAAACATGCTGTATACAAAACTTGTTGAAACTATATGTACATGTACAAAACTTGTTGTAAGTATACAAAACTTGTATGAAACTTGTTGTTTGAAAACTTCTAGTTGCCTACATGTTTATGATTTTCTGTTTTTGTGTTGCTAAAGTTGAAGAATTCAAGATAAATTCAGTCCATAGTTTTATGTTATCTACTAACTAGCTTTACCCGGCATGCATTGCAATGCCCTTTTTACTACCTACTCTACCTACCGACCTACCTACCTACCCTACCCTACCTACCTACCGACCTACCCTACCCTACCCTGCCCTACCTACCAACCTACCTACCCTACCCTACCTACCTATCTACCCTACTTTTCTCACCTTTTAAACCTTCCCGGGACTATGATAAACATTTCAAAACCAAAATCGTCCCAGCCGTTCTCGAGTTTTAGCGAGACCCACAAACCACAATCGATTTTTATATATAACATGTAACGTTAAACCTCGAACACCCCAAATGGTTTTTGATTCAAATGACCTAATTCTGAGAGAAAAAAAAAACATTAAATAAAACATAAAGGTTTTATGAGCTGTTATAGTTTTACTGGAAATTCTAATTTGTTCTTTCTTTCTTTCTTTTTTTACCGCGTATGAGAAAATTTAAATTGGACAACAAACATTTGTGTTTGTTAACCTATTTTGGCGGGTTTGCGCACGTTATGGCTTGACCTATGAACAAATAGACAGGGCAACATTTTTAATGAAGATTTTTTGAAAAAATGTGACCTATATTAAAAAGTGGTTCAATTGATTCTGCTCGTTATTCCGATCAAATTATTTTCAGGTTTTGCGCATTTAATGTTACACGTTGTATGTATAGATATTAAAAACTGTTGTGACAATGGAAAGAGAAGATGCTGAAGAACTTTACTTCATGTGTGCAGTAAACTTGTTTATGCAAACTGAAGCAAATACTTCGATGAATTCGTTTAATTTAATAAAAAACCGGCCAAGTGCGAGTCGGACTCGTGCACGAAGGGTTCCGTACCATTATTTATAAAAACGAGCAAAAACTTTTTTGTATGGGAGCCCATAAATATTTACTTTATTCGGTTTTTAGTATTTGTTGTTATAGCCGCAACAGACATACATAATCTGTAGAAATTTCAACTTTCTAACTATCACGGTTCATGAGATACAGCCTGGTGACAGACGGACGGACGGACGGACAGCGAAGTCTCACTAATAGGGTCCCGTTTGACATATTTTTTTTATTAAGCCAAAGGTTGTTGAGATATTCGTTTCTAAAGCCTTAAAAAGCGTCCTTAACGTTTTTTGAACAGATTTAGTAGAACGTAAAAAGAATTTTCAACGAACATTTTAGCTTTTGTATTTCACTAACATACACGTAGAATGTTAGTTAGTTAAATACAAAAGAATTATAAAATTATGCTCCTTATATAAGATGTACGCCTGTGTGTAATCAATGTATCCCTTATATTGATAGAACCTATGTACAGTCAGCAACAAAAGTCCATGAACAGATACTAATTTTCAAAACACCTGAACACTAAAACGGACCATAAATCACTTACCAGAATAGAGTACACAATAAGGTTATCATTTCAATGCTACAAAAAAGCTAAGCATTAATATTTTCATAAGTCGCTAAACATCATTATAGCGTAAGTCGATAACTATCATTTTGCCGGAGGTCGCTAAACATCATTACAGCGTAAGTCGATAACTATCATTTTGCCGTAAGTCGGTAAACATCATTACAGCGTAAGTCGATAACTATCATTTTTAACCCCCCCGGCCAAAAAAGAGGGGTGTAATAAGATTGGCGTGTGTATCTGTGTGTCTGTCTGTGTCATCGTAGCTCCTAAACGGATGAACCGATTTTGATAAAATTGGTTTCGTTTGAAAGGTATTTTAATCGAGAGTGTTCAAAGCTATGTTTCGAAAAAATCTGCTCAGCTGTTTGAAGATCATCACCTCTTTTCTAGTTGATGAAGGGATAAACAAATTCCTCGACTCTAGTCGATTTGAAATCTTGTTACTTGTCACCATGGGCATTGCCGAGTGGGGGGGGGGGCTGAACCCCTCCTCCCCCCTAAAGTATAGTTTTGTTTTTAATTTATAACTTTCCTTGTGTGTATCTGTATATCTCTGTGTCTGTCTGTGTGGCATCGTAGCTCCTAAACGGTTGAACTGATTTTAATAAAATTGATTTTCGTTCAGAAGTACAACACCGAAAAAATTGGAAGGAATGAGGGGAAGCTTACGCCCAGGAGTGGGACAGACAAGGATAAGAAAAAATAATATAAGATTAAAAAGCATGAAAAAAAAATTAATTTGAAATTTTTTAAAACCCACGATGCCAAGAACCTCTAAAAAGCCCACAGTAAATTAATCCAAGCGTCGTAGCGTCGGGGGACCGCTTTGAGCACAAAACAAAGCGGACCCCCGACGCTACGACGCTTCATCATTTCAGCCAAAAGTCGTCCACTGCTGGACATAGGCCTCCCCCAAGTTTCGCCACATTGACATAACATGGGGAGTTTTGCCATAATCGCCACGCATTGCAGGCGGGTTGGCGATCGCAGTACGGTTGTCACAAAAGCACAGAGAATGCTGCTGCCCATACTCCGGCAAGTCCCTTAGTCGGCTCTTACGACACCCTCGTGAAGATATGGGACGACGACGCTTGGATTAATTTATTATGGGCTTTTTAGAGGTTTTTAGTGTCGGAGGTTTTTAAATTTTGCCGTAAGTCGCTAAACGTGTTATGTGCGAGTTTTAAGGGTTCCGTACCCATACCAAAAAGTGTTTTTTTTTGCTCGTTTTTATAAATAACTAGCTGTCCCGCGCAACTTCGTCTGCGTCAGATTTTCCCCGTTTTCGCAACATTTGTCATTGCTACTCCGCTCCTATTAGTCGTAGCGTGATGCTAAATAGCCTTTCTCGATAAATGGGTTATCTAACACTGAAAGATTTTTCATATCGGACCAGTACTTCTTGAGATTAGCGCGTTCAAGCAAACAAACAAACTAGTATTATATTTTTAGTATACAGATTATTAGTATATATAATAGATATATTTTAAGGTTCTGTATTTTATTATGTAGGTAATGGGTAGGTTATTATTGATATTTGTTTTATACTAGAAATAAATAAATATTATCCTAGTTTTTAAAAGGCTGCTTGTGTATGTTAGTTTAAATGTTTCTAAACGCACGCACGATACAGAAGAAATATTCTATATACTAGCTTTCCCCGGCATGCGTTGCAATGCACTTTTTACCTACCCTATCTACCTACCTACCCTACCCTATCTACCTACCTACCCTACCCTACCTACCTACCTACCTACCTACCTACCTACCTACCATACCCTACCTACCTACCTACCATACCCTACCTACCTACCTACCATACCCTACCTACCTACCTACCTACCTACCATACCCTACCTACCTACCTACCATACCCTACCTACCTACCATACCCTACCTACCTACCCTACCCTACCTACCTACCTACCTACCTACCATACCCTACCTACCTACCTACCTACCTACCATACCCTACCTACCTACCTACCATACCCTACCTACCTACCTACCATACCCTACCTACCTACCTACCATACCCTACCTACCTACCTACCATACCCTACCTACCTACCATACCCTACCTACCTACCCTACCCTACCTACCTACCTACCCTACCTACCCTACCCTACCTACCTACCCTACCCTACCTTTTTTTTGTTTTTTTTTGACGCTGGGAAAAATGCATTACGCATACCCGCCCATCGGGGGATGGACGGGCTATGTGGGACTCTCCGGTCTGACCCGATATACCCACTAAAACAACCCAGCGGCATTCCCGCTTCGTCCAAGTGGCGGGGGACTGGGAAACCGCTGGGAGGCACGGTTGCCTCCTTTTGCTGCCCACGCCTCCCCGCTATCCAGCATGGCGTTGACAACGCCGGGAAGCGAGAGGTCCTGTCCAACCAACGTGGTCAGACCGCGGCGCAGTTCGGACCAAGCCGGGCACACCTCGAGGGTGTGTTGCGCCGTGTCCTCCGCCGCGCCGCACTCGTGGCACGCAGGGGTCTCCTCCCTCCCGAACCGGTGCAGGTGCAATCCGAAACAGCCATGGCCGGACAACACCTGCACCAGACGGAACGAGAGGAATCCGTGGGACCGCTCGAGCCAGGTCTGCAGGACCGGGCCGAGCGCGTCTAATGTTCGGCGGCCAAAGGCGGCAGTAGCGAGGTCCTCCGTCGATACCCCTCCTACCCTACCTAACCTAACCTAACCTAACCTACCCTACCTACCCTACCTACCCTACCTACCCTACCTACCCTACCTACCCTACCTACCCTACCTACCCTACCTACCCTACCTACCCTACCTACCCTACCTACCCTACCTACCCTACCTACCCTACCCTACCTACCCTACCTACCTACCTACCTACCCTACCCTACCTTCCCTACCCTACCTTTCCTGAATTTTCTATGCTATAAACCTCATAGAGCCCGAGACCTTTCCAACGAATGCAAAACCGTGGAAATCGGTTCGTGCGTTCTGGAGTTATAGCGTCAGGAAGGAAAACCCGACTTATTTTTATATAGTAGATTAGCTATGATCAGCGACTTTTGTATTTATTACAGATCATACAATTTTGTCGGTAGTAATGTATAGCAATTTATGGTTTAACTGAGTTCAGCGACTTTTGTAGTTTAATAATAGGTCTTTACCTATGAAATTGCCGTATTGCAGTACAGACTTTTTCAAACAAAAAAAAGTTTTGATTGGCTATGAGTTCTAAATTCAAATTGATTTTGTTTTAAAAATATGACATTCTATTTACAAAATCAGTCTTTTGTTTATTGATTAGCGTTGTATTTTCATTACATTTCAAAATTTTTCCTCATAATGGATACTTTGAAATTTCGTGTAATTATGGAATATGAGTTCCGTCGTGGCACCAACGCGGCACAAACGACCCGTAACATCAACGACGTTTACGGAGAGAACTGTACAAACGAACGCACAACCCGTTATTGGTTTGCTCGGTTCCGTTCTGGGAATTTTGACTTGAAAAATGAACCTCGTGGTCGTCCGGAAACTTTGGTCAACAATGATGAATTAAAGGTGATTGTTGAAGCTGATGAAACTCAATCTACAGCTGAGCTGGCAGCAGCTTTTGATGTTAGCATTAAAACAATATTGGTCCATTTGCGACAGATTGGCAAGATAAAAAAGCTTGATAGATGGGTGCCCCACGAACTTAACGATCGCCAGCGCAACGTACGCGTCGAGACTTGCCTTGCGCTGCTTAACAGGCACAGAAATGAAGGAATTTTGAACCGAATTGTTACGTGCGACGAAAAATGGATTCTTTTTGACAATCGAAAGCGCTCAGCAAGTTGGTTAGATCCTGGTTCGGTACCAAAGCAATGTGCAAAACGAAAAATGACCCCTAGAAAGGTGATGGCCACAGTTTGGTGGTCTAGTGCTGGTGTGATTCATCATAGCTTTTTACAAAACGGCGAGAGCATTACTGCAGATGTGTACATTGAAGAACTGACCACAATGATGGCGAAACTCGCACGTCTGCAACCAGCTTTGGTCAATCGGTCGTCTCCACTACCACTTCACGACAACGCGCGGCCCCATACTGCACAACAGACCGTCTCTAAGCTGCATGAGTTGGGTTTGGAAGCTCTCCCTCATCCGCCATACTCACCAGATCTTGCGCCTTCCGACTATTACTTTTTCCAAAATTTGGACAACTTTTTAGCGGGAAAAAAAATCAATTCCTGAGAGGCAGTACAAAACGCCTTTGAAGAGTTTGTTGTCTCCCGTCCAGCTGATTTTTTCAAGAAGGGCATCCATAAACTGCCACAGCGTTGGCAAAGATGCATTGATTGCAGGGGTGATTACTTTGAATAAAAGAAATAAATAAGTTTGAAAAAAAAAAACTTTATCTTTTTTCAAACAAAACGGCAATTTCATAGGTAAAGACCTAATATGAAAAGTTGTTTTATAATTTACTTTGGTCAGTAACTTATGCTAAATAATAATGATAAGGACATTTTGGAAACAAATTATGTTCAACGACTTCTGTTGCTGACTGTACCTATTTTAGCTTAGTAATAAATCATGTCTTAATCTACACGTACACGCTACGCGTACGTTTCATTCGTCTCGTCGTTTACTAACCGAGGGTCCATGTATTGGTGCGGATTAAGTAATTTGACACTATAATCGGCGTTTATACCGTATGTTTAAAACTGCGAAACTCGACAAAATTATCTTGCCTAGGTTAATGCAGGTAACGAAACCATAACGAGATTTAATTCGACGTCAACGCCATCTATCGAGCAGAGGGTTCAGGTCGTCTATTTATTATTTCTCTAGCCATGATCTCGCTGCCCGGGGAATAAATAAAATGTTTGTTGGTACGGACGGATCCGTTTGTGCGCGAACCCGACTCGCAGTTGGCTGGTTTTTTTATATCATGATCTCTTAAACTTGCTACGTGTTCAAGCTCCTCATCCGCCACTGTGACATGAGTGTTGTTGTCGCTGCAGGCAAGCAAGGCCAGGGATGACGCGAGCACCGGTGCGATGGCGCTGCACGAGCGCCTCGTCGCCTACGTGCACGCGCTCGCCGGCGGACATGTGAGTACCGAGCGCGCCCGACCGTGCTTAAGTGCGCCCGAGTGCGCCCGACACTCAACGACCGCGTCCCGTCCGCAGGAGCCGCGTTCCGGCGTGTGGGTAGAGCACTCGTACGCGCGCGCGCGCGGCACCAGCCACGCGCCCGCCGCGCACGTGCGTGTGCTGCTGGCCCCGCGCCTGGCCGACGAGCGAGGCGACGTCGACGTGGAGCGCGTAGAGCCGCCGCCGCCCGAGCTACCCGGCGAGCCGGAGCCCGAGCGGGACGATTCCGACACCGAGCAAGACGACGACTGGGAAGCGCGCGTCACCGCGCTCGCGCCCAGCGCCGCGCACTCGCGCCTCGCCGAGCACGCGCTCGAAGCATTGCGCCGCATGCGCCTCGAGCGCCTGGCGGGCGGCCGCGCGGACACGGCGGCGCGCGGCGCGGCGCGGCGCCTGCGCCTGGCGCTCGCGGCCGCGGCGGCGCACCCGGCCGCACACGCGCAGCGCCCCGGCCCCTGGCTGCACGCCGCGCTGCTCGCCTACCTGCCGCGCGCCGAGCGGCGCCTGTACGACGAGCTGGCGGCCGAGCTGCGCCGCGTCGCGCCGCGCCTGGCCGAGCGCGCGCTGGGCGGTCGCGCGCCCCCCGCGCGGCGCGACGCTCTCGCGGCCGTGGGGCCGGCGTTGGGCGGCAACTCGAGCCCGTGGCTGGTGTGGCTGGGCTGCGGGCGCGCGCGGCTGGACGAGCGCTGGGTGCGGCGCCTGGGCGCGCTGGTGCACACGCGCGTGCTGGCGGCCGAGGGGGGGGGCGCGAGGGTGGCTCCGGACGCCTGGTGCGCCGCCGTGGCGGGCGGCGTGCGCTCGCAGCTCGCCGACACGCTGGTGGAGGCCGGGTGAGTGGAGGACGCCGGGGACGGAATAAACGTGTTCTTTGTGAAGTATGCACGAGTGTGCACTCGCAGGGAGCGGCCGGTGATCCTGGGCGGCATCGGCGCGGGCGCGGCGCTGGTGACGGCGCTGGCGGGCGGCGCGCGCGTGCGCGGCCTGCTGCTGCTGGCGCCGCCGCTGCTGACGGCGGCGGGCGCGCGCGACGCGCCGGACGACGCGCTGGGACAGGTGCGCGCGCCGCTGCTGGTGGTGGCGGGCGCGGGCGCGGCGGCGTGCTGGCGCGGCGCGGCGCGGGAGGTGGCGCGCGCCGAGGGCGGCGTGCGGCGCGTGCTGGAGCTGGCGGGCGCGGACGACGCGCTCCGGCTGCCGGCCGCGGTGCGACGCCGGCGCCGCTTGCCGCAGCACGCACTGGACGCCGCGGTCGCGGTGAGAGCCTCGCGGTACTGACGGACGTCGGACTCGGCTTCTTACGAAGTTAGAATCGGTTCACGCGATGATTTCGTTACATCATCATCACGATGGTTCGAGATTGCTCCGCGGCGTGTCGTACGACTGAGCGGTGTCGTTCCGACGTCACAACACGACCTCCCCTCCCCGCCTCGTTTCGCGGGTGGCGAGTGCGGTGTGCGTGCGGCACTCAGACGACAGGTCGTTTATCACCTACACGGAGGCGACGTCAAGGCGATGACCGCCGTCTGCGTCTTACCGAGTTCGAGCGTCCGTTCGTATTAGTAGTTCGTACCGTCGAGTGGCGATGACGTCACTCCATGGCTCTCATGTGTCGTGTTGTACCAGGAGGAGTGCGCGCGCTGGATCATCGAGACAGTGACACACGCGGGCGGTGAGTCCCCCGCGCGCGAGCGGCCGCGCCGGCGAGCGCGCCCCGAGCGGCCTGAGCGCCCCGAGCGCCCCGAGCGCCCCGAGCGGCCCGAGCGCCCCGAGCGGCCCGAGCGCCCCGAGCGGCCCGAGCGCGCCCCCGACGGCGACGAGGAAGAGTACGCGCACCTGCCGCCCGCCACCCGCCACGGTCAGCTCGCGCCTCTTATCTCCGTCGGGTGAGACTACAATATCAAAATTTTACTCTTATCTCGATTTCTCCAGGATCCCTTCATCACATCTTGATCTGATGACCACGGGATCACATGGGAAGTATACTGTTTCTAACAATGCCCATAAAATTTACCCTTAATTTTCCTGGGATCCCATCATCAGATCCTGACTTATACCTTCCATCAGGTCAGCACATGAGATGATGATTATCTGAAAACTGGAAATGAAAAACATGGGTCTTTCAAACTTGAGGTTTGCCCTCGATTTCCCTGGTATCCCAGCATTAGATTCTTACTTGGTGACAGTGGGATCACCTAGGAGTATAGGCTCTCGAATAAAAAAGATTTTTCAAAATCTGTCCACAATTGACGGACAAATCGGTGAACATACAAAAATACATACAGTCGAACATAGAACCTTCTTCTTTTGGAGGACGGTTAAAAATAGAGAGCTCGTCGTCACGTCCATGGCGCATTCCAGATCTGATAGAGCGATGGAAACGGTCGTCGAGTCCACGTCACGGCGCGGGCCCGCGGCCGGCCTGGACGCCACGCACGGCCTAGCGCTGGGCGCCACGCACGGCCTACCGCTGGGCGCCACGCACGGCCTGGCGCTGGGCGCCACGCACGGCCTCCCGCTGGGCGCCGGCCGCGTCGTGTCGCGCGGCTCGGGCGCCACGCCGCTGGCGCTGTTGCCGCCGCGCCGGCGCGCGCCCTCGCCCGCGCCGCCCTCGCCCTCGCCCTCGCCCGCGCCGCCCTCGCCCGCGCTGCAGGCCGCCGACATCATGCGCCTGCCCATCGTGTTCGCGGACGACGAGCCCGCGCTGGAGGAGCCGGCCGCCAGCCCCGTGACAGTGACGTCGGGCTCGCGCAGCTACACGCGCGTCATCGTGGCGTCGCGCGGCGGGCCGGGGCCCGCGCGGCCCGGCGTGCGGCCCGGCGTGCGGCCCGACGTGCGGCCCGTGCTGCTGCGGCGCGGCTTGCGTCTGCTGCAGCGCGCCGACCGGCCGCACTAGCGCCGCCGCGACAATAGCTTGTAAAATAACGATACTTTGATTAAATTCATAATACATTAAGAGCGACTTCATTTAATAATTCCATTAAGTCTCCCGTTCCAGTCTCAGGTACCCTTGGAGACAGGGGCCGCTGCCGTGGGGGTGGCGTGGTCTTAGTTCGCTCGCTCTAAAGACCGCGCCATCCCCTTTGAACCTAACCTTGTCCCGAGTCAAGGTGCCTTATGTCCAGAGTTCGCTTCGCTCGCTCTTGCATCGTAAGTTCTCCTTGCCACATCGCCTTTTCTATGTTAGTGTGGTGTGAATAGTTTTACGGCAGCATAATTTCCATGTGGCACTTTCAAACGTGAGCTTCACTGTTAAACGTGAAAGACAACTTCATTTCATCAGTCAGTTCTTCAACTAAATTGAGTACATTCACGGAAGACACTACATAGTTGCCGATGCATTATCTCGCATCACTGCCATTGGCCCCTAGCCTCCTAGCCCCCCATCTTGCTGTTACTTTTAATAAATGAGTTGATTTAGGAACTTTCCCTGACCTTATGAAGAGCAGTTAAGTCATCCCTCTATTTAAATCAGGCAGTAAGAATGATATTGGTAACATCAGACCAATTTATATTTGACCTGCATTTAGCAAATTTTTGAAACGTTAATACTCAAACAGTTGCTAAAACATTTTAATCTGCACAACGATCAATATGGCTCTACCAAACGTCGTTCGAATACAGATGCGGGGGTTGCTTTGTTGAAAAACATATTTAACGCATGGGAAAACGCGCAAAATGCAATCGGTGTTATCTGCGATCTCTCGAAAGCTTTTGATTGCGTACACTACAACACGCTTTTAAGGAAACTACGTTATTACGATGTTCGAAATGAAGCCCTGAATGTAATAGACTCGTATTTGCGCAATGTGTTATTTGTTCCAATGTGTAGATGTTAATGGCGCGAAATCTTCCGGGCTACTTGTTCAGCTAGGTGCACCTCAAGGATCAATACTGGGACCGTTTTTATTCTTAGTTACGTGAGAGCAGCGGTGGCCCAGTGGTGGCAGCCCCGACTTACGAGCAGTAAGCCGTTGGTTCGAACCCAGACAGGTGCATTACTTTGTGTAATATTTTCACCACCGCTGCCCTCAAAAACGGTAAAAGAAAACTTCGTGAGGAAACCAGCATGTCCTCCGGTGTCCGTTTCGACCGCGAGGCCATGGCATTTTTTTTTTTTAAAAAAAGCCATGCCATGATTATGTAATAATTTGTATAACTTGATTTCCAAAACCATAAATTTGTCAAAGTTCACATTCAAGCCCTTATAACTTTTTAACCATAGTTAAAAAGTTATAAGGGTATGAATGTGGCCGTGCCATTGAAGCGCGGAGAACCGCGCTCTCACGTAGATCTTTAAAACTACGCGTTGCAGAGACCTCTGAAATTCAATTCATTAAATAACAGATTGAATTTGTAAATATACAGGGTGTAACGGAAAGGGTATATACATACTTAAGGGTGTGCTACAGACCATCAAACTGAACATGTTTCTCCACAAACAAGCATCGTAATAACGAAAAAATTATGTGCTGCCCCATACAAAATTTCAATACCTATTCGACCCAAATGTATGGGGCAGCTGATATTTATTTCGCTATGACGTTGTTTCTTTGTGCAGAAACATGTTCAGTTTGATGGTCTGTAGCACACCGTTGAGTATGTATATACCCTTTCCGTTACACCCTGTATAGAAAAAAATACTAGGTTTATATTTTAGGATCTGTAAGAGTCTGTAAACTTGTAAGTTTACTCTGTAAACGCGCCTCACAATAGGATCATAGTCTTGTCAGTTACTCCAGTTTATAAAAATAATTTTACAACATAATAATATATGTGATATACTATTTATATACGCTGCGTAGTAGTGATTGTGAACATAGCATAATAACAAAAAACAAAAGGCACATCAAACAGAAGTGTACAGTGCAAGCACAGCACAATTTTCATATCAATATGTCAGCATTTTACCTGCGCCGGGCCGGCCAATTTAGTTCACGAATAGCATTCATACCGCGTGCACTCATCTATCATGCAATCATACTTTTATCAATAAATATCAATCAATCAGTAATCAGTGTATCAATCAGCATCAACTCAAGGTGTAAGGTCCCTAACCATACATCTTAATGGTCCTTCGAGCCGGATAAGCGGGATCTAATCACGTCGCGAACATAATAGTGGTTGTTCCTGTGAATACGACCTGTGAACGACGGTCACCGGTCTACCAACATCATAAAGCCAGCGACTGCGGGCTCCATCACCACAGAGGGTGCTTTGCTTTTCTTTCTGTGGTTGCAAATCGGTTCAGCCGGCCTCCCACAAGCGGGTCTCACCGGTTGGATTGAGAAGACGCTAATATCGCGGAGAGTTTGCAAAAGCACTTACTGTTGACTAGCGGTCAGGAATATAATCAAGAAAACTATCAACCATGAGTTCCACAATCGAAAACATTTTAGCAAATCAGGATCAAATCATGCAAGCTATGGAGCAGCTATTAAGGAACTTCAAGAAAGATTCCGCAGAACGTAAGACTCCATACAATATCAAGAAACGACTGCAAACTCTAGACAATTATTGGTCTGAGTTCCAGTCAAACCATTTGAAATTATGTGAATCCGAAACTCGCAGTGCCAATTATTTCACCGATAATTGGTATCAAAAGACGAAACTCTTCTACACTGAAGCACGGGAAACTATCGAACGATACGAACCGAAGGCTCCTAGTGAAGGTAAGAGAGATCAATCTCCGAGTAAGCCATCAATGCAAGTATCGGCACCTGGTGTTTGCCAGGTGCCGATACTTGCATTGATGGCTGACCATCAAGAAACTCCCAATACTTCATGAGCTGACCCCGATCAAGTAAATAGCAATCCTGGTAACAGTAAGTCTACGTCACTGTGGAAAACTGTTTCTCAAGGAAATGCGAGCAGACTGGAAGAAATGTTGCGAAAGCAAAAAAGCAACTTCAAGGCGTTGTCTCGTACAATCAAGAGCGTGGAATTAGAGAACATCTCTGAAAAATGGGAACTCGAAGATCTACTGCGTAATGTGCAAAAAAGGTGGTCAATCATCGACTCGTTGCACTGGGAAATTGACAGTGAGTTGTACGGGGAAGATGAAGATTATGAGCAAACATACAGCAGGTATGAGCAGTTATACAATGACATGAAAAAGTCAATCAATATTAAGATGAGATCAATTTCACATCGTGAAAATTGTACCCCCAAAATCGACATTCCTATATTCAGCGGGAACTACCTCAAGTGGACATCATTCAAAGATCTATTTATAGAAACGATCCACAACAAGTGAAGTCAATGTCGAGTGCTCAGAAGATGCAGTTTTTGAAGAGCAAGCTAAAGGGTGAAGCGGAAAAGCTAGTCCAACACTTGAACATCAGTTCTGAAAACTATCAACTATGTTGGGACATCATGAATCATCGCTACACCAACGAAAAGCTCATCTGTAGCTCGCATATCAGCGCACTTCTAGCAATACCTACAATGCAAAATCAAGCAGATTATCAGATCAAGAAGATGTTCGATACCACCAACGAATGTCTTAACGCCATAAAGAATCTTGGCGTCAACATATAAAACTGGGACCCACTCATTGTGCACCTGCTGACGCTGAAGTTGGACAGCGAGACGCATGGGGAATACATTCAATCGTTAACCAATCCCAGAGCACTGCCGACACTCGACGATTTTCTAACATTCCTGGAAAACAAATACACTGCTCTAGAATCATCTCGGCGCAAGCAGTATACTCCAAAAAAAATCAAAGCAAGAAACATTCAATAAAAAAGAATCGGAACATCAGATTAACAAACAAAGTAAACCGAATCAGCACAATAACAAGAACGATGCAGGCAAACCATTTTTCCGCAATTCAACGTTTAAAAGTTTTGCAATGAATAAATCAAACTGTCCACTCTGCAATGACAACCACGGACTTTTCCGTTGCAAAACATTTTTAGAATCTAGGCCAGAGGCCAAAACAGAAATTGTGAAAAAATTTAACCTGTGCAAAAATTGTCTCTATGATCACAAAGACAAGCCATGCTACTCGGAAACAAAATGCAGAGTATGTCAAGAGAAGCATAACACCTTGCTGCACGATGCGCTTCACAGCAACGCCGGGACAAGCAATACGAAGCCGTCGGCAGAAGAACAACAGTCCACATCACGAGAAAACAGGACACGAGACACTGTCAACCATGTCTCTAATGAAAGTATTGTAGAAATACTGCTAGCAACAGCTCTCGTTCGTATCAAAGCGCGAAACGGGACATATCATACATTGCGTGCTCTTATTGACCAAGGCTAACAAGTCTCTCTCATATCAGCGCGCAGCTCAAAAACTTGAACTCGCAAGACAAGCATTCAAGGGCGTCATATTTGGCATAGGCACTAGTCAAGCCAATTGTAAGGGAGAGATCAATATTACAGCGTCATCAATACATACTGAATTTACATTTCAAGCAGATGTGTTGATAATGAACACACTGTTACACAACCTGCCCAACAGAACATTCGCAAAACCATCATGGGCATACCTACAGAACATACAGCTAGCAGATCCGGAATTCTATACGAGTGGACCTGTAGATTTATTACTAGGCGCCGACGTATATTCTCAAATTATAATGAGAGGTATCATCAAAGAAAATGAATCAGCCCTTTATCACAACAAACTCAGCTTGGGTGGATATTAAGCGGAAACGTCAAATCGTATCACTGCAACGTCATAATGAACAATATTGAAGATATCCAAAGATTTTGGGCCATTGAAGACATAGCAGATGGCAATATCAACATGTCGAAGGAGGATCATCAATGCATTCAGCAGTATCAGACTGAAACTTTGCGACGGGAGGATGGCAGATATGTTGTAAGACTACCGCTAAAACCTGAAATAAAGGAAAAATTGGGAGAATCAAAACCCAAGGCAGTCGCACAATTTTACCAATTGGAAAAGAAGTTTGGAAAAAATCCAAAAATTGCGCAAGATTACAAAGCATTCATCGATGAATATATCAGACTTGGTCACATGCGCGAGTGCACAAATAAAAAGCAGCCAGATTGCATTTTACCTCACCTATGTGTATTAAGGCCTGAATCAACAACAACAACATTACGTGTGTGTATTTAATGCGTCAGCAAAAACGTCGACTGGCTACAGTTTAAATGATTTCATGTACAGTGGCCCAAATCTCCAACAAGATTTATTTACATTAATTTTAAGATGGAGACAGCATAGATATGCAATGACAGCGGACATTGAGAAAATGTTCAGAGAAATCTACTGTCATGACAAAGATCAACAATATCAAAAAATCATTTGGCCAAGAGAAATTACGTGAATATGAGCTAACAACAGTCACATATGGCACTAAATCCGCACCATTTCTCGCCATGATGACTCTGAAGCAAATAGCAGAAGATGAACGCTCAAGATATCCTGCTGCGGCCGCAGTTGTTGAAACCTGTTTCTACATGGATGACTTGTTGGCTGGACATCATAGTATCGAAGAAGCAAAGCAACTAAAATCTGATCTTATCAAATTACTTAGATCAGGCGGATTTAATTTGAGAAAGTAGTCGTCTAATAGACTAGAGATATTAGATGACGTCACCGCAAACACAACGCAATCATTTGAATTCAAACATCAAGAGTCAACT
The DNA here is from genome assembly GCA_949152445.1 of Cerastis rubricosa. Lineage (NCBI taxonomy): Eukaryota > Metazoa > Arthropoda > Insecta > Lepidoptera > Noctuidae > Cerastis > Cerastis rubricosa. Next base: position 22,223,222 of record OX424539.1, on the reverse strand, counting down.
AAAACATTGGGGCTGCGCTGGCACCCACTGGACGATCAATTCAAGTTCGAAATGAAGATTGACACAAAATCAACAGCTCCAGCTACTAAGAGGTCCTTATTGTCATATATATCCAAAATATTTGACCCACTAGGCTGGATGGCTCCTGTCTCGACCAAGCTAAAACTTTTATTCCAAAATGTCTGGTCACTGACCCTACAATGGGACGATAAAGTACCAGCACACATCAACGAGCAATGGCAGAAGATTAAGAAAGATCTACCAGATATAGAGCATATCAATGTACCACGATGGCTACAAACACAGCAAGACGCAGAAATTGAACTTCATGGTTTCTGTAACGCATCCATAAAAGCATATGCTTGCGTAATTTATTGCAGGATCATCAAACATAACAATCAGAACAAATCAACTCCTGTGACCATAGTAGCAGGAAAATCAAAACTTGTTCCTGTTAATAAAGCGATATCTTTACCAAGATTGGAGCTCAGCGCAGCACATTTATTATCACTTCTGATGAAAGTGGTTCAGAACACTTCACAGAACTACAATATCAAGATATACGGATGGTCAGATTCAACAGCTGTCCTGGGCTGGCTTCAAGGAGACCCAAATCACTGGAAGCCATTTGTGGCAAATAGAGTGAAACAAGTCACTGAAGTAATACCAAACAAGAACTGGCACTATGTGAAGTCAGCTGAAAATCCAGCTGATTGTGCTAGCCGAGGATGTTCAGCAGAGCAGCTGAAAGAACATTCACTATGGTGGCATGGACCAATATGGCTATCATCATTTGACGAAAATGAACATAAACAAAAAGCTTATATTACGCAAGACGAAATGAAAAAAATCAGTACAGACTAAGGTCATTCAACAAAATGATGACATTGCTCAAAACATATTACTTAAATAAATTTAGCAATTTCAACAGAGCAACACGAGTTCTAGCTTGGACTTTGCGCGCAATAACACGTAATCAGCACAAACCAAAGTTTTTAACAATCGGCGAAATGAAGAAATCAAGAAATATCATCATCAAGAAAATCCAACAGTCAGAATAGAATAGAATATTTATTTGCGTAAAACATGGTATACAAGGATGTTAAATACAAATTGAGGCACAAGCATGTTTAGCTAGGACAAAACATAGCATGCAAAATTTTAATCAACAAGGTTTTTTTTGAAAAAAAAAAAAATCAACATTTTTTATCTAGGTATAAATTCTTTTAAACTATAAAAACTACACTCGATTAACCACTTATGAAATTTAAATTTAAATAATTTTGTATTTAAAGCTTTGAAATGTCTTGGTATTTTATTATAAATGCACACACACATTGCTAAGCAGTTACTATTGTATTTAGACAGTCTAGGCAAATCATTTAACACAAGTTTATATGGATCTCGTCGATTCCGAGACCAATTCCGAATTCAGAGAAGATATCATCAGTCTTCAGAAACACAAACAAGTCAGCGCAAAAAGTAAGCTATTGTAGTTGAACCCATTCCTGGATCAAGACGGATTGCTGAGAGTTGGCGGGAGGATTGCTAATGCGAATATCAGTCAAAATATGAGACATCCACTCATAATACCTAGAAACTCTCATCTCAGTAACTTGCTGATTGACCAAGGACATCAGATGACGTATCATGGCGGAGCTCGAATCACGCAAGCTTGGCTGCGTCAACAATATTGGATTCAAGGCGGAAATCGAGCAGTCAAGAAACGCCTTAGGGTAGGTTCAGATGACAAGCGCTCAACGCGCGTTTTGATAACGCGCGTTTACAACTACATACATTTTATTCAGGCCGTACACATGCTAACGCGCGTTTTAGTAACGCGCGCGTTCAACGCTGCGCTAGCGCTCGACTGTTGTCAGCGCGCGTCAACGCCGCTTTGAGATCATTGGTTTTCTATGTTTCCGTTCAGTTGAGCGCGCGCTTTCGACGCGGATAGACGTATTTTAGGGTTCGTCAAGTTCGTCCGAAAATCGTCCGAAATGGAAACCGAAGCTTTTAATACGGAATTATTAATTGATGAAATAGAGAAACGTCCTGCGATATGGGACATGACAAGTAGCGATTATTCAGATAAGAATTTGAGAAGACGGGCTTGGGAAGAACTCGTCCTTATATTTTGTGAAGGACATGACAATGAAGAAAAGAAGAAAATATTATGTGAGTATATATATTTATTTACATTTACAATCGGTTTGTGTTACAAGTTAAATATAACGATCCTGCCAATCTACTTTTCCTTCATTAATGAAATAGTTTGTTAAATGTACTCGAACATTATCCGCCTGTCGCACAGCACGTCCGGTATAATGTGAGGCTAGATTTTCCAGGGGTGGCGTATAAAGTGTGTCTTCAAAATTGTAGCCATCCCTGATTCTGACATAATTATTTAGTGTACATATCGCTATTACGATCTTTTCTGCAAAACCGATGTTAACATCTAACGGCCTGTGTAAAATGCGCCATTTATTGCACATTATGCCAAAAGTACATTCAACATACCGGCGTGCTAATGTCAAACGGTAATTAAATATTTTTTTAGCATAAGTTAGTGACCTTCCCCCATATGGACGCATTAAATTCTCCATCATGCCAAAAGCTTCATCAGCCACTATCACATATGGCAACGTTGTCGGTCTATTTTGTATTAACAATGCCTTTGGCTCAGGTAGATCTAATGACCTTTCTGTCAGCTTTTTGTACAATGAAGAATTCTTGAATATACCTGAGTCACTGTTTTTACCGTAGGCACCTATGTCAACCCACACAAAACAATAGTTTGCATCCGCTAGCGCCAATAAAACTAGCGAAAAATAATTTTTATAGTTATAATACATAGAACCCGTGTGTTCAGGCTGGATTAACCGTATATGTTTCCCGTCCAAGGCTCCCAAACAATTGGGAAACTTTGAGTTCTTTTCAAATATCGTGGATATTTCACACCACTTTTCTTTCGTTGGTTCACTCATAACAACGGGCCTTAATTTTTTCCAAATAGTTTCACATACATGTGGTATTATAGTAGCCACAGTAGATTTGCCAATTCTATAGTCGTAGCTTAATGTCCCAAATGAACATCCAATGGCCAAATATCTGGAAACAAACATAAACTATTACTAGGTAAATACTGTTTTTTTTTTCAGCGTCATCCCTGCAAAAAAAGTGGAAGAGTTTACGGGATAATTATATGAGAGAGGTGAAGAAAATAAAGACTGTCAAATCTGGATCAGGAGCTTCCAAAACTTCGACATATATTCATTATAATAGACTACGATTTCTACAGGCATCAATTGCCAACAAAGATACAGAAAGTAGTTTCGATGCAGATAATGCATCAACTTCGTCAGAGGTTGCTGAAGTAGAAATTAATAAGTTCTGGCTTTAAGAGTTCTAAATCTACTTCAAGAAAAAAACAAAAATTAAATCCTGCTGATGAAAGATTTGCAAACATATTAGGGCAGAGTTTAGCACAGAAAAATGTGTCTCATCCAAAAGAAGATGACGATGAAGACAAGCTGTTTTGTTTGTCACTCGTTAAAGAGATTAAAAAAATTCCGGAATATAGGCGACTTCAAACTAAAATTGCCATTTATAATTTAATTTTGCAAAACCAAAATGAATTTCAAGGACCACAACAACAGACATATGAAAATCAAAATTACCCGGTATCACAACGAAGAAATTATTCATCACAAGAGCAGCGTCATCAGTCATCAGCTTCTGTTGAAGGCTTTCGTTATCATGATTATAGATCACAGCAGTCTAGTGTGTCAAATAATTTTGCACATTATGGTTATACTACAGCAATGGGGTCTCCATCGCCAGCACCAACTAATGTCAGCAATGAATCAGAGTTAGAGTTATTCTGCGAGTAACAAAATGTTATTTTTTCTTTTAAAAAATTGTTCCTAAACAAGTTGATTTGATTTATTTGATTTATAGATTATGTTGATTATTAAAAAACTTACCTCAATGTAATTATGAGTTTTTCTTCCGGTGAAATGCTATATCGCACAGCGTTTTTATCTGCTACGAGTTCATCGTTTATGAGAGTCAGTAAGTCATCAAATGACTTGATGGACATTCTGAAGTAGTTAAAGAATTTGGGCTCAAATTGCCTTAACTTAGGATATAAAATAATGTACTGACTTTCAGTCAGCCTGGTTGACAAAATTGGGTGAACCCAATATCTCCGTCTTCTGTTGTGTCGTTTCTGCCGTCTGTATAAAATCACCGATAAAACTGTTTCTACGTCCATCTTCGACAAATGTAGAACTCAAACTGGCCGCAACAACGCGCGTTTAACGCCTGACAAGCGCGCACCATGTGAACACTATACAAAAATTCAACGCGCGTTCAACGCGCGCTGAGCGCTTGTCATCTGAACCTACCCTTAGAAACTGCGTCAAGTGCAGACGTCACGATCCAATCAAACAAGAGCAGTTGATGGGAGACTTGCCTGCAGCACGCAGCAATCCAGCACGACCTTTCTATCATGCAGGGGTTGACTACACTGGCTTTGTCTACGTGAAAACAAACAAAGGCCGAGGAGTAAAGACGACAAAGGGCTATATCGCTGTGTTCGTATGCATTGCCACAAAAGCGGTGCATCTGGAATTAGTCTCAGATCTAAGCTCCTCAACATTTTTATCAGCATTACGCAGAATGTCAGCAAGAAGAGGCACCCCAAAACATATAATCAGCGACAATAGTACTAACTTTGTAGGAGCAAGCAGAATTCTAAATGAAGAATTCATCAACATTCAAAAAGTGGGCAGCGTTCCCACTACGCCGGACCGGCAGACCTGCCGGAAACCGGACACCGGACAGAGTGTTCACATTACATCGGATCCCGGAAGAAATTCAGACAGTCAAGTACTTACCTCAGTTGAATTTGGACCTGCGCGCACAATGGACGACGAAATTGTTGTGTTGTGGTGGTATCTTAATAGAAGGCAAAATAAAAGAAAACATTGGGTACACCCTATTTTACGGGACAGATTTTCACTTGGAACATTTGAAACATTAATGGGTGAACTTAGAAGAGACGAATCAAAGTTCTTCAATTATTTTCGAATGACAGCAACCACTTTTGACGATTTACTGGGACGACTAGACATAAGAGTACGAGATACAAGTTTCAGAGAATGTATTTGCCCAGAACAAAGATTAGCCATATGTCTAAGGTAAGATTATTTTATGCACTAGATTGCGTAATAATAGTTTTGACGTAGGTACCTACTTAAGACTGAATTAATGAATGAATGTTTGCTATGTATGTTTGTTTGATGAATGTGAATATATATAATGTGTGTGTGTGGGAGGGTGTATGTATTTGATAATCATTATGAATTAAAAATGCAAATAACTTATTTATGTATTTATTTGTACTCAAACTTAAAACCCTTCAAAATCTAAGTAATCTGAGTCTTGGGAATGTATGGAATGATTACTAGATGCTGATGGCGAAGCTGGAATCGGATTCGATGACTGAGATGAAGTTGATGGTATAGATGTTGTTGCCTGTTGATTGCTACTATTATATTGCGTAGAGTATCCAGGGTGGTGTTGATCTTGCGTAGGTGTTGCCTGTTGATTGACGCTATTATGTGTGTAGTATCCAGAATACTGATCTGGTCCGGTCATCTGATTATATGAATCACGCCAATGTCCGTAATTTGGTCTCTCATTATTCCTACTTTTAATTTTTTGCAACATTGTCATGACGCTAGCTTGAAATTCTAAAGTCTCTTCGATAGTTAAAGTGTTCAAGATTGGTATAATGCCTTTGAAGAAAGACAGATGATGGTTTTCCTTTTCTGGGTTTATTCTGGAGTCCAAAAACTTTACCATCCTGTCATTTACCTCTTTATTATCAATTTTTCTTTTATCTTTAATTAAAGGTGAACGAAAATCTGATTCCATGCCTACTTCAGTCTCGGTTCTTGCTTTTTTTGAAACTGACTCATGTGGTGGTCGAGGTTCGGAGACTTTTTTCAAAAACATTAATTGCTCGTGATATAAATAATTTCGTGTCTTTTTGGCCGAAGATCCAGATTTAGACTCATGTTTTTGTTTCTTTACTGTCTTAAGCCACGAATCTCGTATATTATTCCATTTAGTTGAAACCTGTTTTCCTGAAATCAATAAAAAAATATCATAAAACAATACAATTTGTTTCTTGGTGACGTATAAAGTAATAATGTATTAACAAAATATACTTTTTTTTTCAGATATTTAGCTTCAGGATGTTCATTCAAAGAAATACATTACTCATACAGAGTAGGCGTTTCGACAATAAGTAAACTAATAAAAGAAATGACCCACGTCATTTGGGAAAACCTAAAGACAGATTTCCTTAAGCTGCCTGATACTGAGAGAGAATGGGAGGACATCGTTTCAGGATTCGAAAGAAAAGCCAACTTTCCTCACTGTCTTGGAGCAGTAGATGGCAAACATATCAGAATTTTGAAACCAGCCAAGAGTGGTTCTATGTTCTTTAATTACAAGGAGTATTATTCTTTTGTATTAATGGCAGTTGTCGATTCAGAGTACCGATTTATTTTTATTAGTGTGGGCTCATATGGCAAGGAATGCGATTCTACTATATTAAAGGATAGTACATTTTGGCAAAAGATCAATGATGGTACTTTAAATGTACCAAAGCCTAGACCGCTTCATGAAAACTTGCACGAAGAATTACCGTTTATACTTATTGGCGATGAAGGCTTTGCTTTAACACCTAATCTCCTACGTCCATATGGAGGTACACATTTGAATACTGATAAAAAGATTTTTAACTATAGACTAAGTCGAGCAAGAAGGTATGTTGAGTGCGCTTTTGGTATTCTGGCAAATAAGTGGCGAATAATCCATCGAGCTATAGATCTGAACGTAGACACAGCAATTCAAGTAGTTAAAGCTTGTACAGTCTTACATAATTTTGTAAGAGAAAAAGATGGTATAAATTTTGAAAGTTACCAAAATATAGAACATAGACAAGAACAAGAAACGACACCCATGAATCGGAATGTGTCAAGTCGAGGTGGCCCTAATGCCAACGCTATACGGACATCATTTACTAATTATTTTGTTTCGGATATTGGTTCCGTTCCGTGGCAGGCAGCAGCTATAAAATAAAATTTATCAATGCATTTACATTTTATCAATAAAACATTAAAAACTCACCGTACTGTTTTCTTTCTTTTTCATCCAGTTCATCGAAGTTTGGTTTCAGTATTAAACATACTTCACGCCATGCTGCTAACTTTAAGTTTTTGTCTTTATAGACGTCTTCGGTCTTATCCCACAGAACAGGTCTCTCTTGGACAAGCGTAATTAAAGTTTCTGCTTGAATATCCATGCTAAACGTCTACTTTTACCAGAAAATGCGAGCCGAATGACGTGAGTGGAACACGGGCGGGGCGAGGGGAGCACGAGCGGGGCGAGCGGGGGACAGATACCGGCACAAACTCGTTCACATTACTCCGGGCCCGGTCGTTCTACCGGCAATTCGTAGTGACAAAACGCTCGGTAAAAATGCCGGGCTTGGCAAAAATGCCGTACCCGGGATAATGTGAATAGCTTCATATAAATTGTACAGCCACTAGCCCTTCCGGCAGATTTACCGGCGCGGCAGATCTGCCGGTCCGGCGTAGTGGGAACGCTGCCTTAGACGTGGAATTTTATGAAGCAATCACCGATATGGAGATCAATTGGCACTTTAACGCCCCATCATGGCCTAGCGCGGGAGGGGTGTGAGAAGCAGCGGTGAAGAGCTTAAAGTACCACCTAAAGAGACTGATTGGCGAACAAAGGCTGACGTTTGAAGAATATTCAACAGTGCTAGCTCAAATCGAAGCATGTTTGAACACACGACCATTGTGCGCTCTGAGTGAAGATCCAGAAGATTTGGACTACCTCACGCCATCCCACTTTCTAGCAAGCGGACCAACCTTGACGTTAATCGAAACGGAAAAAGATTTACGTACGAGGTGGCAACTCACCCAAAAAATCATGAATGATTTATGGAAAAGGTGGAGAACGGAATACTTAAGTCAATTATCAGTGTGTAGCAATTGGCGGCAACCGCACACAAACTTAAAGATTAACGACATTGTCATCATACACGACGTACAGTTACCATCAGGGAAGTGGGCTATGGGAAGAATCACAGAACTACATCCCGGAAAAGATGGGTACGTCCGGGTGGTTACTATTCGGACAAAAAATGGATCAATGAAAAGATATCATTATTGCCTATTAATGAAAATCAATCAGAAGAGCAAGAACATCAAAAATCCGCAAGTAACGTGTTGGGGCGTAACTCCCAACAGTGAAAATGTTGTGTTGATGTTGTTAGTGGGATGTTATGTTGATTGAGTAGACAACCGATTGGTATAAAGGTTTAATTGCTACTGAAAATAACATGTTGTAAAGTATATACAATTAATGTTCGTTTAAACAATATGCAACGTTTCACTATACAGAAATGTAGGCCAAGTTAGTGGCATGTACAGCGTAGCTCGTACATATTGCCCACTCACAAAGATAACTTAAATGTATGTTACATCGGAAATTGTTTCAAAATAAAGTTAAAGTTAAAGTTAAAATGTAAGAGTTAAAATGTAAAAGTTAAAATGTAAAAGTTAAAATGTAAAAGTAAAAATTTAAAATGTAAAATTTAATACAAACAAAGTCATAAGTTATTATGGTAAATCACAACGCGCAATTGGCGACGTTGCTTTATTGAGTGCGCGTGCCCTCGATAAGTGCGCTGCGCTCCTATCGTCGGTGACCTCAAATAAGGCGTTGTCCACGATGCTCGCTGTCGACCTTCTTCGGGGCATCGGGTTGGGAACGGATGGAGGTTCTGGTCTCCGTCGACTCGCCCAATGCTTGCGTAGGCGGTTATAAGCGTAGATTACGCCCGCAAATGCTGCTGCGGCCGCTAATAGGTAGATGACAACGTATTGGTGGACATCGTGGTTTGTTGCACGATCTGACAGGATGTCTTCTGATGCTGCGGCTTTCAGTTGCTCTATTTGTTTGCCGAGCTCTTGCAGTAATGCTCTCTGCTCGGATGCCGTCTCATTCTCATGAAGATGTTTTAAAACCGGTAAACCGGAACTTACCTGAAGTTTATGATGTTGTTGATTGAAGGAATTTCTGCAGGACCTGCGTCGACTTGGGCTTGGATTTTGTTCATTTGTTGTCTTTGAGGATAAACAGCAAAAGTTTCACTACTAATTATGCAATCGTCATTGAGTGTTATGACGCCGGCCTTGTGTAGTAGCTGCGTTGAAACTTGATGCCCACAAATAATACGAATTTTGCATTGTTGATAGCAAAAATATAAGTAATTGTTTACATTGTTTAATTCCAACCAATTGTCTCTGCAGGTTTCACGTGTGGTTTCACAGTTAAGAAACTCCTTGTTCTTCATGCAGAGGCTCTCGTCAGACTTCATGCGGTATATGGGTTTTTGTAGTGAACACAATAGAGTTGTCGCGTCATTTTGCACGCATTGATGTATTTCGGATTCCGTCATTGGGATGTACGAATCCTTTTGAATGTTTATTGCTAAAATTTCAGCAATAGGTATTAGGGTGACCATATCCAAGTCATTGTTTTTAGGTATTGGTATTATTCGGTAGATCTCGAAGTTATCTCTGCTGATTAGGGGTACTTTTACCTCGATTATAAGGTATTGTTCAGTCATTTTCGCCTTTACTTGTAGAAGATGATACAGGCGAAATAACTCTGTTTGAATGTTGGTGATGGGTAGGACTAAATCTTTGGACAATTGACCCGAGATTATGTTCAATTCTTGCCGAAGCTGTTCCGGTGCGATGAGATGTAAATTCATCTTGCCGTTGTAGATGTTTGTGACAGTATCTATTAGGGTCTCCTGGACGTTTCTTAGATGCTCAATCAGGCTGTTTGCCGTAATAGCGGACATCACAAATTCGATGGACAGTTCTTGAGAATCCAGTTCCTTCTGGAGATTGTTCGTAAACTTCTCAAGGTTTAGCAAATGTTGATTAAACATTTTGTACTGTTTTTCAACTGCGTCTTCCGACCTCTTCAGTAAGTTATATTCTGCTTCGATCACGGATGTCTGATTTCTTAACAACAGTGTAAGGTGTTTTTCGTTCGCCTTGACCAGGTCAATGTCTGCTTGATATTGTTTTGCGAATTCGTCATCTAATACTCCGAACAGGGAGCGCGCGATGGAACCGACACCGTTAATAAGCCCACGTTTGTTTCTCGTATTCACTCGGCCTTGCGGATTCAGCAACATATGGTTGTAGTGTCCTATTTCGTCGGTCGAGTGTTGTAGTTGCGTTAAAATTACGTTGCATTGTGTTTTCTGTTTAATTTTCTCGCAGATGTTTTCCAGATGATTGGTAAATTTACTGGATACTGCTATACCTTGCCAATAAGGCTTGACGTCGTAGAACACGATAATCTTCCACTCGCCGCGTATTAGTTGCATATTGGTCACTTTATCAAAGTATAGACCTTGTTGAAGCTCGGCAATGTTTGTTGTGTTAGCGGCCGCGACAGGATTTAGCAAATACAGCAGTGCCATGACCAGTCCAATGAAGTTTATTTTTCTGTTTGTTGTTTTGCCTCGTCGTGCACTTTGCGACTCGTTGTTTGTTCGTAGGTATGACTCATTATCGTTTGGGTTTGAAGAATTTTGCTGTTCGGCAGTTTCGTCATCTTTGACAGGTAAGACGGATAGTTTCGTAATAGGTCTTTTCATTTGCCCATTTCTTGTTTTTAGGCTAACGACCCGAACATATCCATCGTTCCCAGGGTGAAGCTCAGTTATTCTCCCCATGAGCCATTTTCCGGCTGGTATATGGTCATCATGAATAACCACCAGGTCGCCTATATTCAGGTTTTTTCGTGGTTCCTGCCACTTTGATCTGGCTGATAGCTGGCACAAGTATTCGTTCTTCCATCTCTTCCAGATTTCTACGAAGATCTTTCTTGTTAGTTCCCATCTTGTTCTTGCATCTTCACTTGTTTCGATAACTGTCGGCCTACCCGATAAAAAGTGTGCTGGCGTCAGACAGTCTATATCGTCTATGTTTTCACTTAGTGGACACAGAGGTCTGGAATTCAAGCAGGCCTCCAGTTTTATTAGGATTGTGGTAAACTCCTCAAATGTTAGTTTTTGTTCACCTACCACTCTCTTTAAGTGGTGTTTTAGGCTTCTGACTGTTCTTTCCCATAGCCCGCCCCCGGATGGCCACGCGGGGCATTAAAATGCCACTCAATCCTCATCTCTGCGATTTCCCTTTGTAGTTGGTCGCCTTCGTATGTATGTTCGATTTCTTCGTATTGTTCCATGAGTTGACGGTTTGCGCCGACGAAGTTTGTTCCATTGTCACTGTATAAGTGACGAGGGGCGCCTCTTCTTGCTGCCATCCTGTTTAGGGCTGCCAAAAATGCTGAACTGGTGAGATCTGATACCAGTTCGATATGCACAGCTTTAGTCACCATACATATGAAGACTGCAATGTAGCCTTTTGTTGTTTTCGCTCTTCTGCCTTTGTTCATTTTGACGTCCACAAATCCAGTGTAATCCACCCCTGTATGGTAAAAGGGCGGCGCTTGATTTGCTCGTGCGCTAGGTAGGTTACCCATCAGCTGGTGTTCTGCTTTTGGGCTGTTTTTGCGGCACGTCACACATTTTCTGATTTGCATCTTCGTTGTTCGGTTGCCGCCGACGATCCAATATTTCTGACGTAAGTGTGATAGGGTCAGTCTCGGTCCGCCGTGAAACGTCATTCGATGAGCTTGGTCGATGAGAAGATGTGTTAATCGACTGTCGTGTGGTATGATCATCGGGTGTTTCATGTCTTCGTTTAGTAAGGCGTTTTTTAATCTTCCACCAACTCGTAGGATGTCTTGATGGTCAATGAACGGAGTGAGCGCTTTTATTTTACTGTTAGACTGCACCGTGTTATGTTTTTGTAAACAGCAAATATCTGTGTCAAATAATTTTTGTTGTGTTTGTTTTACGAGCACCTTTGTTGCGTTGTCCAATTCGTGCAACGTCAGATATCTCGGCAGTTGTCGCCGTTTCGGGTTCAATGCTCTGAGTATCCATGCGACAATGCGAATAATATGTTCGATAGAGCTGTGGTTTTGCAATAATTTTTCCACAATGCTCGGATTTTCTATGCTATGTTGGGCAACATTGGCTTGTTTCCGGAAGGTTTTTTCTTCTTGTTCTGTGTTAAAGTTATGTTTTTCAAATTCAAATTCAAATTCAAATTCATTTAATCATTTTGTGAACATAGGGTAAAAATATACTTACAGATGTTATAAATAAATGTTGGTCCATACTATGTCCCGCCAGAAGGCATACAAAATATAAAGTAGGTAATCGAAAAGTCAGTTAACAAAATTAAAAATAATAAATGGTAAGTAAATGTCACAATTCATTTCAATCACTAAAGGCTAATAATAAATATATCAATAAATTAAGACGGCACATAAGCAAGTATAAATTATTTAGTCACAGTTTCTTATATAATAATAGATGCAATATACAATACAATATGTCAATAAAAACTATCATCCATAACATAAGCAACATTCATTTGACAGATTTAAAGTTCAATAAATATTATTTTAATTTGTCATTAAGATATTCATTGACCGAGTAATACGCCTTGTCACTCAATAATTTAAAAAGGCTACGTTTAAACTCATTCATGTTGTTGCTTGATACAATTTGATTAGGTAATTTGTTATAAAGTTTTGGAGCCATTGCAAATATACTATTGTAGAGGAATTTGGTTTTAGTGCATAACGGGTGCAGCTTTTTTGAGCGCCTTTGACTTTCGACAGATTTATATAATGACATATTGGTTTTTACAAAAATACAGGCTTCATAGACATAGAGTGATGGTACAGTCAGTATTTTCATGTTTCGGAAATGTGGCTTGCATGAGTCCGTTTGTTTTATCTTACATATGGCTCGAATGCATTTTTTCTGCGCTATCAATACCTCCTCTACCTTACTAGCATTACCCCAAAAAATAAGACCATATCGCAAAGCAGAGGCGACATATCCATGATAAGCTGCTAGGAGTGCTGGTTTATTCACAATTTTGCTTAACATATAAAGAGCATATGAGAACTTACTGAGTTTCCCACATACATTATCGATGTGAGATCTCCAAGTCATATCACTATCAATATGCAGTCCAAGAAATTTTGTTACATTAGTTTCATGAATTTGTTCTCCTTTGTAGTTTACGTGAATATTTGAAAGTGACTTTTGTCTAATTTTAAAGCTCATTAATTTTGTTTTACTTAGGTTAATTTTAAGGTTATTAGCGTTCAGCCAGTCAACTATCTTCACAAGACTGTTGTTAATGTCATCTTCTATTTTTTCATTGCTACAAGTGTTATAAGTAACCGTGCTGTCGTCGGCGAATAGGGACATTTGGTGAGTTATTACAAGGGGTAAGTCGTTGATGTAGCAAATGAACAGCAAGGGACCAACAACAGAACCCTGCGGAACCCCGTAACAGAGAACTCTTGAGCTAGACGAGTATACTACTTCAGTTTTGGACTTAATATCCACTTGATTAATCTGAGTTATTTGTTTTCTATCCTCCAAATATGATTGTATGAGATTAAGCACGTTACCTCTGATGCCGTATCTATGGAGCTTACTTAACAGTACCTTATGATCCACATAATCAAAAGCCCTGGTCATATCCATATACATTGCCATTACTGGTTTCCTATTGTCCATATTGTGATGTATTTTTTCAAGAAAATTATAAATGGCCATATTAATAGATTTTGACTTCCTGAAACCCATTTGTTCCTTGCAAAAAATGTTATGTTTTTCAAAGTAATTGTAGATACCATTATAAAGTACTTTCTCAAATATCTTTGAAAAGATTGGTATTAGAGCTACAGGTCTATAATTAGATAAAGTTGTTTTGTCATCTTTTTTATGTAGTGGCTTGATAACGGAAACCTTTAATTTTTGCGGAAAAATACCATTTAGAATACAGCTATTTATTACGTCACTTAATATAGGTGCTATAAGAGGAGCCACTGCTTTAACTACTCTTGTGTCAATATCATCATATCCTGTACTATTGGTGTTCTTAAGGTTGTTAATTATAGTCGTAATGTCCTGTGGTATGGTTGGTTTCAAAAAAATAGATTTATGAGATCCCAATGTATTAAAATTATTATTCGTCTGATGATTATTGGCATTCGGTTGGACTGAGTTCACAAAATAATCATTAAATTGCTCTGCTATCTCTTTAGGATCCGTTATATATTTATCATTTACTTTAATTACATTTATATTAGCTTTAGGAATGTTGGGTTTAATACTATTTATGACCTTCCAAGTTGCCTTGGATTTGTTGGTACTTGTTCCAATAAAATAGCTATTTTGAGCTCGTTGTGTTAATTTGATTACTTTTTTGTATTTTTTCGAGAAAGTTTCAAAAGCTAATTTTGAATCACTATTTCGTGTTCGTCTATATTGCCACAGTAAAGTTCGCCTCTTCTTGCTACAGCATTTTATCCCCCGCGTGATCCACTTTGGTCTCATAACTGTTGATATTTTACGTTTGATGATTGGGAAGCAGAGATCGTAGAATAGTTTAAACAAATTATAAAATGAATCAAAGCTTTCATTTGCATTATCCGATTCGTAAACTTCGGAGAAGCTAAGACTGGAAATACATTTCCTAAAAAGATCAATGTTCTCCTTGCTGTAATCGCGTTTATTGACATAGTAGAATTTTAAAATACATGTTCGCTGTACAGGAATCTTCATCATTTGTGCTGTGTGGTCAGACACACCTAGCTCCAATATCTCACTCTTTCGGCCGCGGATGTTGTGAAGAAAATTGTCTAGACAAGTACCGCTGCTAGGACGCGTAGGTTTTTTTATTTCTATATAGAGATTAAATTCCTTTAAAATATTTTTAAATAAAGTAGAATGTTTGGTTTTCTGAAGAATGTCAATGTTAAAATCACCGCAGATTATTATTTTTTGATTATTTTTATAACAAAACTTCCGTAATAAGTAGGTTATATTATGAAAAAAAAAAGAGAGATGTTACTTTGATTCGGAACTCTATATATACACAATATTAGAATTTTGTGGTCAGTTAATTCCACCGCGCAGCATTCAAACACATTAGGAATGTTAACACTTTTTACGAAATCTATTTCTGAGTAACTAATGTGATTTTTAACAAGTATACAAGACCCACCATTTCGCTTTTGTCTCGTGAAATATGTTGCCAAAGTATAGTTTGGAATGTTCAAAAAATCGACGTCACTCTGCTTCATATTATGTTCCGTAAAACAGAGAATATCAACACATTTTTCACTGTTTGCGAAAGTATCCAAATGTTCTGTTATTACATCACTCTTTGCTAGTAGACCATTTATGTTTTGATGTAATATGCATAATCGGTCATAGACGAAAAAAATGCTGATCAATGTCAGTGGTACATGAACGGTAAGAGTTGGGTGAATCGCAAATTAAGGGATCTTTAAATGTTGAGGTTTCATCCAGGGATTTCACGGTATTTGCACCACGATTAGTACAAACATAGCTTCTTAAATCATTGAAAATATTTGTGATTCCGTGATTACTGATTCGACCACTATGTCGATGAAACATGGTATAGTCACATGATAAGTTTAAATTTGAGTCTAACAGTGTGGCATAATTATGATTTTGTATGTCTTGGTAGAGAAGGCTATTAAATATTTCAATTCTAAAATTATACATGGTCGAGTAATAATCATATTTATAAGTCGGTAAGCATAATATTACATTTGTATGTTTTATAGGTGATTTGTCTGTCGGAAGTCATCTTCTCCGATAAATATTATACAACTATCCATTTTCGTGTAATCTGTTAGTTTACTGTGAATGTTACTTAAAAGATTGCAAATTCCACGATTGGGTAAAAGGTAGTGACATATTTGGTGACATGGAAAAGTGTTTTCCGCTATAGGTAATATTTTGTTGATTTGGTTGTCACTTATAATACACAGTTTGCTGTTCTCTTGAGTCGTCTTGTTTGACCTCTTCTTAGTAGATTGAACCAATTGGTCCTCATGAGTGATTTGTGTAGAGGTGATTAATTCCCCAGGTCCATATCTTAAGGAATCCTCTCTATGTTGTTTGCGCAAAGTTTCTCTAAGAGGTGTAGATAACTTATTTCGTTTATTTGGCGTTCCAATCTCGCTAGCTAACTTCTTGGTTGCCTTTTCTACAAGTTTTTGTTTAATATTCATAGTTTCTATTGTTTTCTTGAGTTCAGTGTTCTCAATCGACAGATTATTTATCTCCTCATGAGCTGCCTGTAACTGTGAATTAAGTTTACTAATTTGATGTTTAAGGTCTTCCATTTCTTCATTATCGTCGTTTATAATATTAGGTACGCTACTATTGGTGGCGCCCTCTATTGTCGAATCGTTAGAACTACAATCATCGAAAGTTTCTACTGCAGATTCGGATCGTCGTAGGCTGCGAAGTGTGATGTTCTCGAAGAAATTCATTCTGTTCTAATATTTATAAAATGGAAAAAAGGTGAATGCACGTTTAGCGGGATTCGAACTCGAGCCCAATAGATTCAGCGCGTTGAATGGTCTAAACTTAAACCACTGCGCTAGACGCTCGTTAAGAACTGTGGCTGAATTAGGTGAGTAGATACTTCGTGATGTGATAAAATCAAAAGTCGAGCAGGTCCAAAGTTCAATCCTTTGTTTGAGGAACGTACGTTTCTAACGGTTGTGGTTTAAAATATTTCTGTTTACTTTCGTGTTTCGAGTCACTGTCTTTTCTTGAGTTTGGTCAAAAATCATGCAGAATATCACTAATAATAGTTTATATTTACACAGGCGCACAGTATATATGTCACAGAAGTTTGTGGTAAAAAAATATCAGTTTTTGTTTTCACCGTTTTTAAATTGTTTATAACTTCACTTGTTGTAAATAGTTTTTGCTCATAACATTGTCACATATGTACAGAAGTGTCCTTTCACTAATTCACTTTGTTTCATCACTTAATGATTGTTTGTTTATTTATAAAAGATTTTAAATTACGGAGCTGATGTTTACGTGGACGGTGACGTTCCGTTCCCAGAGATACCGTTTTTCTATGTTATTTGTTTTTAGCGATGGTAGCCATGTAGGCCCTTGCCACCACAGTTGATTTTCCTTTAGCTGACTAGCGTATTGGCCTCTGCTTGCGGCGTCAGCGGGATTTTCCTTTGTTTTGACGTAGTTCCACGACGATCGTGGTATGACGTCAGTAATACTTCGTACTCTGTTTTCCACATATGTTTTCCAGCGGGATGGGTCTCCTTGTAACCAACCCAGGACCACCATGGAATCAGTCCAGCCGTAGACGTGTACTTCATATTGATTCAATGACTGTTTGACTTTGCGCATTAGTTGTGAAAGTAGGTGCGCTCCATTCAATTCCAGCCTAGGTAATGTTGTTGTTTTTCGGTGTGGTACAATCTTTGACTTCGCGGCTACAAGTATTGTTGATGACTGGACCCGTGCGTAGATGACACAGGCATAGGCATCCAGGGACGCGTCACTGAACCCGTGTAGCTCCATTGTCTGCTTTTCACCACACTGAAGCCATCTAGGTATTTCGCAAGAGTTTATCGCCATTACGTCCGCTTGTATCTTGCACCACTCCGCATGTATGTTGTCGGACACTTCGTCGTCCCATTGTAAGTTTCCATCCCACAGTTTTTGAAACAATAATTTCAATTTTGTTGACACGGGAGCCAGCCAGCCGAGTGGGTCAAATAGTTTTGATATTTCGGCTAGTAGGCTGCGTTTGGTCTGTTTCTTGTTGACGTTCGAAATTGTGCATTGAAAGGTGAATTTATCCTCTCTTGAATTCCAGCACAAGCCTAACGTTTTTTGTGTGTTTTCCGTTCGGAAGTTGAAGACAATCTTATTGTTGTTGTGCTGTTCGGAGATCTCTCCCAAAAGGTCTTGATGGTTAGCTGACCATTTCCGAAGGTTAAAACCTCCTTTTTTTAATAATTGTTTCAAATCAGCGATCAATTTCTTTCCATTTTCTATTGTATGAGTCCCATGAACGAGGTCATCCATGTAGAATGATTCTTCCAGCACTTTTGATGCCTCCGGGAACTGTTCACGTTCATCTTTCGCCAATCTCCTGAGTGTCATCATGGCTAGGAACGGCGCGGCCTTGGTACCGTATGTTACGGTTGTTAGTTGATATGAGCGGAGAGGTTTTTCCTGCGATTCCCGCCATACAATTTGTTGCAGTTGTTGGTCTGCGGGGGCTACCCAAATAGCACGAAACATCTTCTCAATGTCCGCTGTAAACGCATATTTGTATTGCCTCCATTTCATCAATAATGTTTGTAAGTCTTGTTGGAGATTGGGGCCTTTGTACATAAGGTCGTTCAAACTGCAGCCTGTAGATGTTTTTGCTGACGCGTTGAACACCACTCTGTACTTTGTTGTTGTTGATTCAGCGCGTTGCACGCCGTGGTGAGGCAAGAAACACTCTAATGTTTTGTTACTGACGGTTGATTGCTTCATATGACCTAGATCAATGTATTCAGCCATGAAGTCTTTATAGGCATTTGCCAAATGTGTTTGTTTTTGTAACTTTCTTTCTAAAGTTTTGAATTGGGCTATAGCCATTGGCTTGGACAACCCCAGTCTGCTCTGAAGTTCATTCTTCATCGGCAGTCTGACTTCATATTTCCCACTCTCCAAGCGTTGCGTAGTGTTGGTATAGTATTCAATGCATGTTTCATTTTCTACCGATAGGTTGGATTGATCCGTGATGTCTTCAGTTTCCCAAAACTGTTTGATGTCTTCCAGATTGTTGATGACCACATTGCAGTGAAAAGTTTTGACATTGCCGCATAAAAGCCAACCTAGGTATGTTTGTTGTGCGATAGGTTGAGTGACCTCATCGCCTTTTATTATTCCTCCCAGCATGATTTGCGAATAAATGTCAGCTCCAAATAGTAAGTCCACCTGACGGCTGTTATGGAAGTCGGGATCTGCAAGATGGATGTTCTGTATGTGGGACCAAGATGGTTTTGCAAAGGTCTTATTTGGCAGGTTCTTAATCAAGTTGTTCATAATGAAGACAGACGTTTGGAACTTGAAGTCGTTGTAGACAGAACTGCAAGTAATTGTTGTCATTCCTTTGCAGTGGTTTTCTTTCTGTCCAACTCCAAAGATGACTCCTTTGCATCTCTCGCGCTTGACACCGAGAAGTTGAGCGGCATGTTCCGTGATCAAAGATATCTGAGACCCTTGATCGATGAGGGCTCGCAACTTAATTTTGGTCCCATCAGCAGCTTGTATGTTTACTACAGCGGTTGCTAGTAGTATCTCTGAAGTATCATCATCCTTTGATACATGGGAAGAATTTGTTTGTTTTTCAGTTTTGTTCTTAATACACGCATCATGTATCAATGTGTTATGTTGACCCGCGCACTTGCGACATCGGTGAGCTGACGTACATGTCTTTCCGTTATGGCTGAACAGGCAATTTACGCAAAGGTTCATTTTATTTACTGTGCTAAGTTTTAAGTGATTTGGCATTTCTAAAAACTTTGCACAATTGTACCTTCCATGTTCGTCATCGCAAAGAGGGCATCGAAATGTTGACGCATGGAATGATTTCGTAATTTTCTTGTTGCTAGTTGCTTGATTACTGCTGTATTGTTTTTTAGAGTACGAAGAATTTGGATGTTGACTCGATGATGTATTTAGTTTTTGATTGTTTTCTAGTTTGCGACGCGATGCTTCCAACGATGTGAACTTCGCTTCTAGGAAATCTAACAGGTCTTTCAGTATTGGCAGCTTTCGGCAATTTTTCAGCGAATCATTGTACTCTGAATGTGTGTCTGCGTCTAATTTTTGCGATAATATATGTACAAGAATCGGATCCCAAGTGTCGATATTCACTCCTAAATTCTTTATTGCATGTAAGCATTCTATGCTGACGTCATGGATTTTCTTTATTTGGGCCACTGACTGTTGCTGCATGCTTGGCAGATTGAACAGCATGTTCATGTGCGATGTGAAGATAAGTTTTTCGTTATTGTATCGGTGATTGAGGATATCCCAGCACACGAGGTAGTTATCGGAACTTATCTGTAGGTGTTGAATCAAGCGTTCTGCTTCTCCTTGAACCTTGCTCTTCAGAAACTGCATCTTCTGAGCAGATGAAAGGGAATTGTTGCTGTGTATTGCTTCTGTGAAGAGGTCTTTAAACGGGATCCACTGGTTGTAGTTACCGTTGAATACAGGTATCTCTAGTTTTGGTGTTGTTTTCTCACGTTGAGCGCCGGACCACAACTTGGTATTCAAAGCCTTTTTTAGTTCAAGAAATTGGTTTTCATACCTGTTGTAACGTTCTTCGTACACTATCATCTTCTCTCCGTTGGTTTCGCACTCTATCTCCCAGTGAAGGTTGTCAATTGCTGACCAGCGCGTTTGGAGTGTTTGCAGAGCGTCTTGAAATTCCCATCTTTCAGATAAAAACTCCACGTGTATGTTCGCGACTGCTCTCATGAAGGCTTTGAAGTTTGCCGTTTGTTTGCGCATCATGTCGTCCAGCTTGCTATTGGATCCCGTATCCTTCTTCGCAGGTTTTCGTTGTTCTTGTTGAGTAGGAGGAGGTGATGGTTCTCTGTTTTGATGATCTTGATTGGCATCTCTAGCTTGTTCTGCCACCTCACCCTTGTAGGCTTCTTGTTCCTGTCTTGCCTGATCTGAGGTACCTTCCCCTGTTTGTTGGTTGGCACCTCCCAATGTTTTTGTTTGTACCGGCTGCTCCCTGGGAGAACGAGCGACGGTCGTTAGTTGTTGGTGTTGTTGAAGAATAAGCTTCTTTACTGCATTGTAGCACTGCAGCGTTTTGTTGTAGGAGTCATTCGTAAAGTAGGGATGACTTGCACTTTGTTCCGTAGACAGGCGGTCATGATTGAATTGATATTCTGACCACAAGTTTTCCAACATTGCCATACGGCGTTTGAAATAGTCAGGGTTTTTTCTGTCCCAACCATCTTTCTTGATATTTACCCCGATCTTCTTTATGTTGTCGGAGAGTTCGTTCTGATTCAGGTATATATCAGCTGTTGACATGTTGTTTATGTTGTTAGTGGGATGTTATGTTGATTGAGTAGACAACCGATTGGTATAAAGGTTTAATTGCTACTGAAAATAACATGTTGTAAAGTATATACAATTAATGTTCGTTTAAACAATATGCAACGTTTCACTATACAGAAATGTAGGCCAAGTTAGTGGCATGTACAGCGTAGCTCGTACATAACGTATCAAGACAACGAACACGAAAATCGTCATCAAAATTATGCAACTTAATTTATTCCATACTTATGATTCTTATGGTAATGGTACCTACAGCAAGAAGCGAACACAAGTTCACAAGCCTGAGCAATAACCAAAGCATATATTTTGACAAGGTAGCCAATATGCGGCTACAATGTGAAGAATGGAAGCTAATAGTTTACTGCGATATGGCCCCATATTGGAGAGGAATAGATGTACTCAACAAATATATGAATCACCTGGAAAACATATGTTCAACAGAACAAATATCACAATGTGACGTAGTCAGATTACAGTTACGTCATGGATACGACGAACTCGAACATTACAACAGCATTTTACTTGGTCAGCAAATGTACCGATTTCGCCAACGTAGAGGCCTTATCAACGGAGTAGGTTACGTCGCACGTAGTTTATTCGGAATATTGGACGAAGATTTTGCCGAAAAATATCAGAAAGATATCGACCTTATCAAGAAGGATCAAAAACATCAAAACCACACATCAATCGTTGAAGCAGAATTTAATATCATCAAACGAGTAGAAACAGCCTTGGAAAAACAACAAACTCATTAATCAATACATGATCAACTGCAGCCTGGGAATAAACAAACTAAAAGAGCAGATTCAAAAGACAGACAGCAGAAGTGACTTCACTTTATCAGCCTTGGTGGCGAACAATATGCTGTCAAACCTGAAAAATATCCAAGAGACGCTGGTGGATACAGTAGCAAATATTTTCTATGAAAAATTCAACTTTCACCTCTTAACACCGACACAGCTGAAAGATGAACTCAATACAATAACAGGACAACTATCAAAGGAGCTGACTATACCCATAAACAATATACAAACGGATCTGACTAAGATATACCATTTACTGAAAGTAAAAGCGAGAACAACCAAACAATACATGATTTTTGAAGTCAAGATTCCTCTTGTGACTAGAGAAGACTATGAGCTTTACAACCTCATACCAATCCCTCTGCAAGTAGCTGAAAGCATGGTCACCATCACACCTATCGCGATAAACTTCCACAAAGACTCTTATATACCGATGTCCGAAGACAATTGGGGAAGATGTACACCTTACGACCAGGACGACTTCATTTGTTCTTTAAAAAGGCCTATTTATCAAATGACCTCAGACCACAATCTGTGTGTAAAGGATTCAGTTGTGAATCAATGTCAAACCGAAACCAAAGAATGTATAGAACAATGGACGGAATTATGCATCGTCAACTCATATTTGTATTATTGTTGCGGACAATGCACCGTGCGAGTCATATGTGAGGATCATATTACTGCTGAACGACTCAGCAAGGCCGGGGTACTGACACTAGGTGAAGGTTGCGTACTCAAGGGTCAAACATTTACGATTTATTCACACCAAAGCTTAACTAACTCAATCCATACAAAAACAGATGTCATGGTTATTGAGATTCCGTCTATAAATCACATCATCAATCTGACTATACCATCCGCTGCCGCACTGAACGACTCCGAAGAAACTATCAAACGGCAAAAGGATTTGGAAGACATCAGTCTCGCCATCAAGAATGCCAGAGCGAAGGAAGTTGAGGCATTGACAGATCAAATATCATCCCACGACATCCACCACTACATAGCCATATACACTGTGGTCGCAGTGATCATTATCATTGTTCTTATTGTAACAAACTAGCTTATTCCTTGATGAGTGAGGAGGAAATAAGCTAATTTGTACATTGAATAAATTAAAAAGGGGAAAATGAATTTATTAGAAGTTCACAATTGATTATCAAAACCTGCTTATTTTACACAATATAGTCTCTGAAACACGATCTTCTGCAGCGCAAACATCGTCTTCTGAAGCCAATTTTTCTCGTTCCAGCACAGTTTTCTCCTGCTCCATAACTTTGAGCAGCTGCTTCAATCACTCCAGCTTCCACATCGCCAGTCGAACCTTGGAGTTGTCGGAATCCAGCGGAGACTTGAGTGCAGAGATCTGGATACGCAGGCGCTCCAAGTATGACACCTGAGCCTCCAAAGTCTTGCGGAGACACCGAACGTCTTCACGGCGCCTCCTCCACAAACCTGCAAATCTTGCTGGCTGCTAACTCCTCGGCAGTCCCGTGAGGCCCAGGGGATCCTCCCACCATGAGCCGGACGTTGTTGCCGTCCACTCTGATCGATACGTCAATCTCTTTCAACTCTCTACTTGAATCTCTCGCTTCAACTCTCTACTTGAATCTGCCCTTGACATCCGTCAGAGATGCCTTTTTATACCCTGATCCTTGTGTTTTCGAATTTATTTCTTCACGGGTTCAAATTTGTTGCGCTCGTCAAAACGCAACCAGCCAGTATTCAAAACAGCCAGTAACAATAGGTCAAAATCCTTGCTCATAATATTTTTATAAATATATCTTTACACAGCAAATATTCGTAATTATTTATAAAATACAACAATTGGACTCACGTATTGGTGATAATCAGTTTAGTAATATAAAATCTAAATGCAACCTTCATAGACAATTTGGCTGGTTACAAAATAAAAGTAAATGACAACTGGCAAGTAAAAAATGTCACAACAAGAAAATATTTATAAAAATTGAAACGATTGGTAAAATTTTAAAGAAAAACCAATAAAAGTATGAAAATGGATGATATAAGTGTGAGTATAAAGTGTCCGTAGTAAGCCAATACTATATTATCTACGGGTGGCGACGGCTGCGAGCGCACAGGGACACGGTTCAACAGGATCATCAGGAACCCAAAGTGCACTACACGACAGCTGCAAGAAGACCATCACAGACTATCGCTACTGTTGACAACAGCCATTGCAGCACGCGCATAGTTGACAGGGCGTCGTCACCACGTTTTGGAAATCAATATAGATCAATGTAGTGTTATTTAAGTTATTTTATAAGAAATTATGTTTTATCACTTTGTAACTCATCATAATTCATATCACCATGTGCACCCTTATCTTCTCCGGGCCTGGAGCATGTACAGTGCAAGCACAGCACAATTTTCATATCAATTTGTCAGCATTTTACCTGCGCTGGGCCGGCCAATTTAGTACACGAATAGCATTCATACCGCGTACACTCATCTATCATGCAATCATACTTTTATCAATAAATATCAATCAATCAGTAATCAGTGTATCAATCAGCATCAACTCAAGGTGTAAGGTCCCTAACCATACAAGAAGTGAAATAAAACTTTATCTTAACTAATATTATAAAGAGGAAAGATTTGATTGTTTGCATTGAATAGGCTCCGAAAATTCTTTCACTGTTGGAAAGCTACACTATCCCCGGGTGACATAGGCTATATTATATTTTCAAAAAATTAGGGATCCTTACTAAAACTCCAATAATGTAACCCAAGGTGTAAAAAAATACCTAAAATATTCTTTACATCGCGTGCGCTGCGATTGATGATAGAATAAAATAATGTACTACGACTTTGAAGAACACATCATTATTTACAAAAAAAATACCGGCTACGTGCAAGTTGGAATCGCGCACCGAGGGTTCCGTACAAAAATTATTAAAAAAAAATTATTATATGGTGTAACAAAAAATTTACGGTTTTCGCAATTTTTCCTTTATCTGTGCTATAAGACGTTGCTTCATACCAAATTTCAAGATTCTAAGTTCACGGGAAGTACCCTCCCTGCAGGTTTTGATTCCCTTGCGAGTGTCGAAAATTTGCGGCATAAACGGCTGTATCTTTTGATTGCGTTGGCTTAGAAGTTTGATTTTTTCACAGCTCTAAGGGACAGTAATCAAATCAAATCATTTATTTGCCGGAATATGGGTATATACATGAGGTCTCACAAACAACAAAAGTTCTTACTGCCATATCACAATCATTTACATGTTTCTGTAGGTTTTAAAGCACATATTGCCCGAATACATTTCTTTTGGACTTTGAAGACAGTTTCTTGATCAGTGGCATTCCCCCAAAACATTATACCATACCTTAAAGTCGAACCAACGTAAGCGTGGAAGAGAAGTGCACTTTGATTTACTACTTTACGAAGCATGTAGTCGTATAAGGCATATGCCTTCATATGAACACCGACTTAGTTTAGTACATACTTGTTCAATATGTGTCCTCCATCTCACGTCTGAGTCTATGTGAGCTCCAAGAAATTTTGTCGAGTTTATTTTTTCTATTTGTTATTGTTCATAATTTATATTGAGAGTATTTGATTTAGATTTTTTAGTTTTAAAAGTCATTGTATATGTTTAGGCCCTTGCCTTAATGTGTGTGCCAAGGTAAGTGTGAGGAGCTGAAATATGAACTCGAATTGACTACTATAACTATAGGTACTTTTAATTTACTTTACAATGGTACACGCTATATAGATTATGAAGTTTACAACTATTACAAGTTCTAAAGTCCGTCGTCGCGCACGACCTGCGCGCACGCTTTTTTGTATCCTCAGCGGCGTGGAGTAGGGACACCAGCCTGGTTCCTCCCTCACCCTGCGGGGTGGGGCCTTAACATACTCCCCCCGTTGAAGGAGATTCCTTCAACTCTTCGGCTTCAGGCTCGAACAAAGGGCACAGGCGATTTACCGCTCGACGGATAGTGCCACTGGCTGTCCTTACATTGCTACTCTGGATACATCGTCATTGCCCCTTTGTAGGGCTTCTATGCGGCCAAGTCTCCATTTTAATGGACGCAAATTATTTTCCTTTATAATGACCATATCTCCAACGCGAAGTTCCATCGCAGGTTTGCGCCATTTCGTACGATGTTGCAGTTCCGTAATGTACTCATGTTGCCATCTCAACCAGAAAAGCTGTCTCATTCCTTCCAATTGCTCATAACTGTGAAGTCGATTACAGTTAATATTGGTCAGTACTGGAGACAGTATCAGCGGCTTGCCGACGAGGAAATGCCCGGGAGTCAGGGGATGGGAATCATTGGGATCGGATGACAAAGGAAACAAAGGCCGAGAGTTGAGTATTGCTTCTACTTGAACAAATAAAGTTGAAAGTTCCTCATATGTTAAATGACTGTCTCCTAATATTCTTTTTATGTGATATTTTGCCGACTTCACCCCTGCCTCCCACAAGCTCCCAAAGTTTGGGGCGTAAGGGGGTATGAAGGCAAACTTTATTCCTTCATCAGAACAAAATTTATTTATTTCATCTTTGCTCAATATCAAATATTTATTAAGTTTGTAGGATCCGGTCATTAGTATGTGACAAGTTCATTACTAGCCCCTAAAAAATTAGTCGCATTATCACAATATAATAAACTCGGTTTAGAACGTCGTGCAATAAATTTTCGTAATGATAGTAGAAATGCTCCTGTACTTAAGTCGCTTACGACTTCTAAATGAATAGTCTTGGTTGTAAAACATACAAATTAACACATGTAACATTTACTTATTTTACAACCGCGGCCTTTCCTATCAGTGATTAAGAAGGGACCAGCCAGGTCAACTCCAGACGTTTAAAGGGCGTTCCTGGAATTAAACGCTGTTTGGGTAGATTACCCATAATAGGAACTATAGTTTTAAATCTAAATCGCTTACACACTATACAATTATTTGCTACACTTCTAGCCACCTTTTTACCATTAATAACCCAATTTTTTTTTTCTAATAGCCAAAAACAACATCGGCGGCCCAGCATGCAGTAACCGACTATGTTCACTCTCAAAAATAAGTCTTGACAAACGGTGTTTAGAATCTAATAGTAAAGGATGTTTTTCGTAATACGAACAAGTTGAATTTTGAATACGACCACCCACTCGTTTTCACTCGCATTACGTTACATTTACTGTCTAGAAAGGGGTTAAGAGCCCACACCATAGTAACTGCAGAGAGAATAAAATGGGCAATAAAGACTTTCAAACCATATAAATTCGCAGGCTTAGACGAAATCATCCCAGCCCTGCTACAATGGGGAGTAGACGTCCTAACGCCATGGCTAACCGTCATCTTCCAAGCCTGCATAGCACAGAAATACATACCACTTGCATGGCGGGAGGTGAAAGTCATTTTCATCCCCAAACCACGCAAACCCGATTACACACAACCCAAGGCGTACAGACCAATAAGCCTGACATCCTTCCTACTGAAAACTCTCGGGAGACTGTGATCGACATATCCGGGACGGACCTCTTCGAGAGCGGCCACTTCATAAACAACAACACGCGAATTCCACAGGAAAATGAACAAAATCTGCACTGCACAGTTTGATCTCCAAGATCGAATGTGCAGTGGATCACAAATGTTCTTCACTGGCTGTCTTCATTGATATAGAAGGCGCTTTTAACAAAACCATCTTCCATAGTATCAACGCAGCCCTCGAGGAACACGGTGTGGACTCGACCCTGCGTGGATGGATCACAAACATGCTCCGACTGAGGGCCGTACAAGTTACGGTAAATGACACCACTAGAGCCGTGGTAGTGAAGGGCTGCCTCCAAGGCGGTGTCCTGTCACCGCTACTATGGAACCTTGTAGTAGACAGCCTAATCAAACGTCTCAATAGCAGAGGCTACTACACGGTGGGCTATGCTGATGACCTGACCATAATAATAAAATGAACATACGAAAACACACTATGCAACCTTATGCGCCAAGCCTTGAGGATAGTAGAAGACTGGTGCAAGGAATACAAACAAATAGTGAACCCTACCAAAACCGAACTCGTCCTCTTCACAAAGAAAAGGAAGCTGGCAACATTACAGCTACCAAGCTTCTTTGGAACCACACTAAGCCTATCGACTGAAACCAAATACCTGGGTATCATCTTGGACAAACACCTGAACTGGGCGAGACACACTGATTACATCACCACAAAAGCTAGTATAGCCCTATGGCAATGTAAAAAACTACTCGGGATAAATTGGGGCATAAGCCCCAAAATCACCTACTGGCTATACACCACAGTTATCCGACGAATCATCACATACGGCTGTTTAGTTTGGTGGCCCAAGACCAATCTAAGTACGACACAAAAGGATCTTGAGAAACTTCAAAGATTTGCCTGCGTAGCAATCACCGGTAGCATGAGAACTTCTCCCACTGCCGCCTTAGAGATGATGCTGAGGTTACCACCTCTACACCTCGTCGTAAGAAAGGAGGCGGCAAAAGCGACTTTCAGACTCGAAGCACCTTAATTAATGATTCCAGAATCAAACACACGCATCAGAATAGAAGCAATCAAAGAACAGCCTATGATGGCATCTCCCATCGACAGAACCCTGAAATCAAACAACACCAAAAACACTACAACATCGTACTGACAGCGGAGTCGTGTGACTACTCAGGTACAAAAGAGCTAAGAATCTACACTGATGGATCAAAAACCGATGACGAGACAGGTTTCGGGGTGTTCTCCGACGACTTAAATATAAAAATATCCAAACCACTTGGAATGCTCAACTCTGTTTACCAAGCTGAGTGTGTAGGTATAATAAGCGCACAGCACAAGCGGCACACGCTATAGAGGCCAAAGAGGTTACGAATACCAATATTCGAATACTTTCTGACAGTGCCTCAGTTCTCCAATCCCTAAACAGAAATCAGATCACGTCGAGACTAACACTAGAATGCCATAATGCCCTAGAACGAATTACGGAACTAAACCACAACACGGTAACACTACAATGGATCAGAGGACACAGTGGATCCCTGGGGAACAATGCGGTGGATGAACTTGCCAGAAAACGATCCAGCACAAAACCCTACGGACCCGAACCCATTGTGCCCATTCCTTTCAAGCAGCTAAATAACTGGTTAAAGGATCACACTCGAACACAAGCGGAACAATGGTGGATCGGCACCAGGGTGTAGGCAGTCCAAGGAAGCTATGCCGTCTCTTGAGGCAAAGCTGACCAGGCGCCTTCTGCGTCTTGACAGGGATGGCCTACGTCTGGTGACGGGGACCATCACAGGACACTGCTCACTGAATAAACACTTCCACACTCTAGGAATCACTGTCAGTCCCCTGTGTAGAGCATGCATGGATGCGGAGGAAACGGTGGCGCATGTGTTGCTTGAGTGCACCGGTGTCACCAAGATTTGCGAGGCGACCCTGGGAACACCACGATCCCTTGCGGATGCCCTGAGAAGACCGGGAAGTGTGATCTGCTTCTGGAGGGAGGTGGGCTGGTTGGAGTAACGGCCACTATGGCTCACGCACAATGGTCCACTTAAGGGACTAAGTGCGGAAACCGAAAACCCCATAAAGAAGAAGGGGTTAAGAGATAAAATCTTACATTTACTCCTCAATGGCTTATTATTTAATAAACTAAAATACTCATCGCTAAATGAATCATGCTGCGAGAATTTGACTAAATACATCAAACTATCGTTTAACTCATCGGCACTTAAATAACTACAAGTAAGTCTATTTGTCTATACAATTTTTAACAAATGTAAGAACATAGGCCATTGCACGTTGTACCTTATGTAAATAGGATCAATTCTAATAGGATACTGCATAGTCAGCAGTTTGGTTTCACGAAGGGTAGGTCAACAACAGACGCGGGAGTGAAACTCATCAGTCACATTCTGGAATACTGGGAGAACTCCCAGGACGCTATTGGCATTTTTTGTGATCTCTCAAAAGCGTTTGACTGCGTCGACCACAACACACTGATCTGTAAATTACATCACTACGGAATTCGTGGACAAGCTGCTGAACTTGTTCTTTCCTATTTATCTAACAGGCAGCAAAAAGTAAATGTAAATGGGGCGTCATCCTCCGGGTCTTTAGTCAAGATGGGCGTGCCCCAAGGTTCAATTCTTGGCCCTTTCCTATTTCTTGTTTATATTAATGATCTCCCTTATATGATGGCCAAATTATCGGATATAATTCTATTTGCTGATGACACTTCGCTAATTTTTAAAATTCATAGAAAAGATACAGAAGTCATACATGTCAACGAAAGTCTAACTGTTCTCTCGAAATGGTTCGCAGCTAATAATCTTTTACTGAATACGAACAAAACTAAATGTCTAAAGTTCTCTTTACCAAATGTAACACAACGTGACCTTCATCTAAATCTTGACGGCAAAAAACTCGATGTTATCGCGGAAACTGTATTCTTAGGGATTACTATCGATTCTAAACTGCAGTGGGGCGCACACATTAGAACTCTTTTGGGGAGGTTAAGCTCAGCTGCCTATGCAGTTAGGAAAATAAGGCAGTTAACTGATGTAGACACAGCTAGGTTAGTATACTACGCTTATTTCCACAGTATTATGTCTTATGGCATTCTGCTGGGGGGATCGGCAGCAGACGTTGATTCAATTTTTATATTGCAAAAGAGGGCAGTCCGCGCGATCTATAAAATGGGTCCTCGCGAGTCCCTCAGAGAAAAATTTAAAGAGATCGATATACTGACTCTGCCTTCACTTTATATCTTAGAATGTATTTTATATGTCCGCAAAAACCGAGGGCTTTTCAAAATTAGAAGCGACTTCCATAATATAAACACACGCAGTAAACACGAAATTGTAATACCCAAATTTAGATTAACAAAAACTAGCAAGTCTTTTCTTATAAACAGTATACGCTTTTATAATAAGTTGCCAAAGTCAGTTACGGAACTGACTGATGGAAAGTTTAAAAATTTCATCAAACGTGTCCTAATTAAAAAAGCATATTACAAAATTAAGGACTACGTTGAAGATAAAGAAGTTTGGCTCTAGTTCCTTCTGCTCATGCGGCTTCCCTGGTAGCTCATAAACGACACAAATGTGTGGTCGTCTTTAACTATTCCCAATTTTATCTTTTCCAATCGTTTTTATTATTCAGATGTTTTACAGTAGTTTTCAAATAATTGCACCGTTCATTAATTGTCCAGAATAGTTAAAGCACTGATGACAACATCTGTGTCAATTGTTTAATTTAGTCTTCTTATAATGTTTTATTTTTACTTTTGTATAGATTCTTTTTCATTTACCTATTTTTTGTGAATGTGTGGACATTGTAGGCCTTGTAAATTAGTTTTTTTTTTTGTGTCTTGTTCTACCTTTTGTAGTAAGCAACGACTTATTGTCGGGCCTACGCAGTCCTTCCACAGTTATGTACTAACGCTGTAACACTCAAATATTGTAAAACCAAATGATTTTAAAAGAGTAACCATGGAGTTTCTTGCCGGTTCTTCTCCATAGGAAACGACCAACCCGAACCGTGCATCTTTTGTCGACGTTTTATAAGTGCCCATATAGGCCTATGTAAAATAAAATATTTTGATTTGATAAACTGGAATAACGTTCAAATTCAATCAACCTTATATTATTCATACTTGTTACAAAGGTACCTATGATCATAACTTCAGGTAAGGTTACAATATTTAACTTATTACTATCGACCTTGGGCCATTCGGACTCGCTTAGGTATAAAAAGGGAGGCCCACTCCACCACACTCTGTGAACCTTTTTATCCATACGATCTACTCCTCTGGAAATGAGATCTGCTGGATTTTGGTATGTTGGTACGTACCTCCACTCACTCCCCTTTGTTAACTTATTAATTTTATTTACCCGATTTGAAACAAATACCTTTAATTGTTTTGGAGCGGCGGTGGTACGTAACCAACCGAGCACAACCATCGAGTCTGTCCAGTAAACACACCGAGACACAGTAGGTACATCGCAGGGAGTGAGTCACCTTTTCCCCCAACTCAGCGGACAGCAGCGCGCCGCATAGCTCGAGTTTCGGTATGGTTAGACTTTTTAATGGGGCGACCCTACATTTGGCACAGAGTAACTGTACATGAACTTCCCCAATAGGATCTATTGAACGAACAAAAACACAGGTCCCAATAGGCACACATGGTCGCATCTGAAAAGATGTGAATTTCAATATGCGATGCATTTTTACACATGTCTTGGAACTTCGACATAAGTTAGAGAATTCATGTTCTTTATAAATTTTAACCTTTTTTTTTTTTTTTTTTTTTTGTATAATGTGTCCTAATACGGTTACATCATAAAAAATACAATCTAGCTTAATACTAAAGCTAATGAGTAATTCTATTTTGACTTAATTTGCTAGGGAGACTATGACTAAGAATGTGTCCATTAACACTTTTCTTATTGTCTCTATTAAGGGGAAGACACTTTTTTCTTGTGTTCTTTATAGGTAGCACTCACTTCACTACATTAAACTAACACTTCACTAAATTAGCTCGAAAGGTTTTGTCCTTTTTAGCCTTCTCACTATGTCCGTGTTGTCCAGGAGCTGGATAGCCTCGATGTTCACATGATGGTGAAGCCTTCGTTCATGAGCTTCGGCGTTCTTTTTAATTATGTCTATGACGAGGTTTACTTTGAGGTCCCGATGAAGGTCGTCATTTCGAATGTACCAGGGCGCATTAACGATACCTCTGAGTACTTTGTTTTGAAAACGCTGTATAATTTTGATGTTACTTTGTTTGGTACAGCCCCAAAGCTGAATACCATAAGTCCATACAGGCATGAGGACTTGTTTGTACAACAGTACTTTGTTGTGTACTGACAGCGAAGAATGTTTTCCTATCAGCCAGTACATCGACTTGTAGCGAAGCTCTAGCTCGTCGCGTTTCTTTTTAACATGAGCTTTCCAGCGAAGCTTTGCGTCTAATGTCATGCCTAAGTATTTGGCTGTATTTTCGTATGGTATGACATGACCGTTTATGTTTATCGGATGATAATTTTGCATTTTGTTTGTGAAGTCTATGTGAACAGATTTTGTTTCATTAAGTTTCACACGCCATTTTTTTGTCCAGTCAAAGATGATATTGACGGCTGTTTGAACTTTTTTCACTGCTTCTTCTTGAGTGACGCCTGTGGCCATTATAGCTGTGTCGTCTGCAAATGTGGCAATGGTATTGTTCTCTAATTCAGGAATATCGCAAGTGTACAATAAGTACAAGACGGGACCTAGGACACTTCCTTGCGGTACTCCAGCTTTTATCGGTTTTAGTTCCGAATGTGCATCATCTTGTCTTACTCTAAACATACGCTGTGATAGGTAAGACTCTAAGATGTCAGCAAACTGTTTAGGGAGCATATTTCTTAGTTTGTTAATGAGGCCTTTGTGCCATACCTTATCAAATGCTTGCGCTACATCGAGGAAGACCGTTGAGCAAACTTTGTTTTCCTCTAAAGCCTTTTCTATAATGTTGGTAATCCTGTGTACTTGGTCTATTGTCGAATGTTTTTCCCTAAATCCAAATTGGTAGTCAGGGATCAAGTTTCTTTCTTCTATGATGGGTTTTAGCCGCTTCAAGAGAAGCTTTTCAAATAATTTTGACATGATCGGTAGCAGCGAGATCGGCCTATATGATGTCGTTTCGTGAGGTGGTTTACCAGGCTTTGGTATCATTATAACTTCGGCAACTTTCCACAGGTCAGGTACAGACTTAAGCCTGAACGTTGCGTTGATAAGGGTCGTAAGTTTTACGATGGCTTTACGTGGGAGGTTCTTAAGAACTTCTCCGGTAATAAGATCGTAGCCAGGTGATTTCTTTAGTCGAAGACGCTTGATTTCGTTGTATACTTCTCTAGGTGTTACCAATTTTATTTCTTGCTCATCATTATTTGATGTTTCATCTAGCAAAGCGCTGTCTTGGTGTTCTTTATTTGGCGTAAAAATTAGTTCCAGATGTTGTGCAAACCTAATAGCTTTTTGCTCGTTGCTTATTGCCCACCGCCCGTTAGTATCCTTGATAGGGGGAATATGCATAATTGGCTTTTTTAAATTTTTTGTAGTTTTCCACAGAGAGTAATCTGTCGTGCGTGAGCTAGTTAGTTGTTTTAGATAACTGCTCATTGATTCATTTTTGAATTTCTGAATTGCACTACTTAGCTGTTTTGTAAGGTTGTTCAGAATCCTTTTATCTTGTGGAAATCTTGTTTGTTGCCATATTCGTCTCTGTCGCCTCTTTTCATTTATGAGTTTTGTGATTTCTGCTGGATAGTATGTAAGTCTGTTTTTGATCTTAAATGTAGGCGTGTTTTTCCAGGCGCATTGTTGTATTTGTGTAATAAAATGACTGATATCCCGATCCAGATCTTCTGGTTTCTTTAGTGGAACTTTTAAATCTATTACAGAGTCCAAGTCTATTTTAAAGCTTGCCCAATCAGTGTACTTATTTACCAATGTCGGGTAGGTTTCTTTCAGCAAGAAAGTCTCACTTAAAGTAAGTAATAAAGGTGAGTGGTCTGAGCTCATATCATAACCTTCTTGAATGCGGAGAAGGTTAGGTGATATATTTTTATATATAAAAAAGTCTATGAGATCGGGAATCTTTTTTGTGTCAGTAGGCCAATAAGTGGGCTTACCTGTTGACAATGTTTTGCATTGTGTTTCTTCAATTGCGCACAGTAGCTCTCTTCCTTTGGTTGTTGTCAGTCTAGATCCCCAAAATGTATTTTTAGCATTAAAGTCGCCTCCTAAAATGAATCTGTTTCCAAGAAGGTTTAGAAAATTAATGTACTGATCTGCTTTTAGTGAATACCTAGGTGGACAGTATATGGCTGAAATAGTGACAAGACAGTATTTCGTTTTGACACAGACAGCCACTGCTTTTATTTCTTCTTTTTCATATTTGAGTTCTTCATAGTGAAAAATATTCTCTTTTATAATGACAGCACTACCACCTCTTGGTGTGTTATTGGGATGCAATGCATGGTATACGTTATATCCTTTGATCTGAATATGAGATTCTTTAGTGAAATGTGACTCTGATATAAGGCACACATCAATACTTTCCATATTTAGGACTGCCGTAAGTTCGTTCTGGTGTTTCAGCAGTCCATTCGCATTCCATGCCATAATTTTTAATAAATTAGCCATGGATATTGCTTTTTTGTTTGGTAGCTGCTTTAGTGCTACTTTCAAGTTTTTTCAGCCTTTCATCGAACGTAGTTAAAAGATTTATGATTGTGTTAATCTTTTCATCCATGTTAGGGCTCATTGGTTTCATATGTGACTGTGGCAACGATTGGACTCCTTTTGTCATTTGTGCGTACGAAACACTTTTAGTAGCAAGTTTGGTGACACTAGGTATTTTGTCTTTGTTTGTACTTGGACCTTGAGAGTTTGGTATCGGCACATTCTTTCTGGTATTTTTATCTTTAATATTTTGTAGCTCTTTAGCTACTATGCATCCCCTATAGTTAGCTGGGTGGGGCTCACCACAGTGAACACATTTTGGCTTTGCTTCTGCTGGTTTATTGCAGTCTCTGGTTAGGTGCTTGCCTGTACACTTCACACACCGGGGTTCTTTGGAACAGTATTTCTGAGTGTGGCCGTATGCTTGACACCTTTTGCATTGTGGAATTAACTTCGATGTTTTTAACGGCTGTATATCCACTTTACAGCCCAGTATGGATTTGATTCCGTAGATTTTCTTAATGTCTTCATCTTTTTGGAATGAGAGCATAAACATACTGAGGGGCTCTTTGCTCTTCCAACTCAGTTTGTTGACTGCATCTTCTATTTTATATCCTTGAGTTGTCAGGTCTTCAACTATTCTATTTGGCAGGCAGGAAGAATGAAGGTTTTTTGCCATCACCCTAATCGGTCTGTCTTGTTTATTCTCATACGAGTACCACAAGCAGTTATTCTGTAGCAATAACTTGGTGATGGATCTGTATGAGTCATCATTATGGGAGTTAATTTTAACTTTTTCTCCATTCATCATTTTTGTAATGAACGAGTCTTTCGTTAGATTAGCTGAAAGAAGATCATAGAACTCTTGGTAGTTTTTAACATTTTCCACAACTATCGGTGGTGGTGTGGGCTGTTTCTTTGTTTTAACATTTTCTTTAGGTTTTTGGCTGGAATCGGCTCCTTGTTGAGGTGGTGAGGACAGTGGTGATGAGTTCAATTTCCTTTTTTTTCTGCTCTTCTGTCGTACCCACTCTGTTTCCTTTGCTAGTTCCTCTTCGTCTGTCTCGTACTCGATTGGCATTGGCTTCTCGGTAGTGACATTTTTCTTGTCTAGGTCTGCAGTTTTTTGCTCCTGGATGTTTTTAAGCTGCTGCTGAAGTAGTTCTAATTGACCTTTGAGGTCATTTACCAAACATTGTAACTTTTCGCGTTCCAACTTTTCTTCGGTATAATGTTTATACAACAATTGTTCCGTTTCAGTTTTGATTTTAATTGTGCATGACGAAGCCATGATTATTAGAATAATAACAACTTCACCTTAACACTTTGTTTATACAAATAGTTGTGCAATAAATTCTGTAACTGGGTCATCGCGGCGACCGCGCACGGCTAGAGGTAACGAACGGTATGCTGCTGCGTCAGCGCTATACCGACGCGACGCGACGCGACTGTTCTTATTGGAATTCGATCGGTCACTCAACGTTTTAACCTTTTATATATTTTATATAAATTTTAACCTTTGATAATCTGTACTTCATCGGCTACTGGATCGTCCCATTCTAATTTTTTGCCTTTAAAACAAATATACTTAAAAGTCCCAAAGGATCAAAAATCTTTGCAATAGAAGATAATATACTTCGCTTAGTGATCCTATCGGTTTTATCTACATGGACGGAAAAAATTGAAACTTGTCAGACTGAGGCGTCCATTTGTTAAATAGGCAAAAAACTAAGTGCATAAGATTTTCTCTACCAAATGTCAAATTTTGTGATACTGACATAGTATTGAATCAAGAGAAACTTGAATTTGTCGATGAAACTGTTTTCTTGGGGATCACGCTCGACTCAAAGCTACAATGGGGTCCTCATTTAACATCTCTTGCAGGACGGCTGAGTTCAGCGGCATATGCTGTCAGAAAAATCCGTCAATTTAATGATGTAGATACCGCGAGGCTAGTGTATTTTAGTTATTTTCATAGTATTATGTCATACGGTATTTTACTATGGGGACGGGCTGCAGACATCGAGTCTATATTTATTCTGCAGAAAAGAGCCATCAGAGCCATATATAACCTGCGAAGGCGCGATTTTCTACCTTGTCAATACATCTATGCAAACATCATGTACGTTAGGAAAAATCTGCATGTACGTGGGACACTCAGAAAGTTTTGCGAAACTAAAAAAAATTGTTCTATACGTACATATATTTTTATTAAATCTTTTCAAAGTACTTTCCACCAGCCTCTATACAAAGATTCATGCGCCTAAACCAGTTTTCAAAACACTTTTTCCAGTCCGCCGCAGACACCTCGTTTACAGCCTGCTCGAACCCAGCCAGCGCATCTTCCGGCGACGAAAATTGTATCCCTTTGAGCTGATTTTTTATTTTTGGGAATAAAAAGAAGTCACACGGTGCTAGATCAGGGCTGTAAGGAGGGTGACCCAGGAGTTTGACTGGCGTGCTGTCCAGGAAGTCCCTCGTTTTGAGTGCGGTGTGCGCAGGTGCATTGTCGTGGTGGAGCAGTAGCCCGCGGAGCCCTGTGTTTGGTCGCTTGTTGCTTATAACAGAGAAAACTTCTGGCAAACATTTGGAAGTATACCATTCGGCATTAATGCTTCTTTGATCCCGTAAGGGAATTGATACCAAGTGGCCAGTCAAATTAAAAAAGCTAGCGATCAAAATCTTACCCCCGCTTCTAGATCGCTTCACTTTGGTAGGCGTTGGCTCATTTTGAAACACCCAAACAGTCGACTGGCGCTTGGTTTCTGGGTCGTATTGATAAATCCAGGACTCATCACCTGTAACGATGTCGTAAACACGCCGAGACGAGCCTGCTTCAAATTTGTTAAGCATATCACGGCACCATTCCACCCGGGCCTGCTTCTGAGCATCGGTGAGGTTGTGCGGCACCCAGCGTGATACTATCCTCCTCACGCGAAGATGGCTGTGTAGAATCTCGTGAACGCTTCCCGATCCAATCTTCAATATGTGTTGAATCTCCTGATATGTAATTCGCCTATTGTCTTGGATTAAATTTTTCACTGCTAGCACGTTTTCTTCGGTAACAGCCGTCAAAGGGCGACCGCTTCTTTCGTCATCCCCCAAAGTTGGTCGACCGCGCTTGAATTCGTTATACCAACGATACACGGTTGCCTTGGAAGGGCCTTCATCCATGAATGCCATTTGAAGTCTATCGTACGATTCATCCGGTTTCAGGCGACACTTGAAATCGTATAAAATCATAGCTCTAAAATGTTCCCGGCGCAGATCCATATTTCAGTGAGACACAATACTTTGAATTAACTCGCAAAAAATGTGGAGGGAAATTTTGAAATTGGAACTTACTTATTTTTACTTATAAATAATCATATTTTCGAAAAACATAATAACTGGCCAGTCTCCCATATATAAAAACTTTTTTTCGCAATACTTTCTGAGGGGCCTGGTATCTATCTAAATATATAAAACTCAAAGGTGACTGACTGACATGGTGATCTATCAACGCACAGCCCAAACCACTGGATGGATTGGGCTGAAATTTGGCATGCAGGTAGGTGTTATGACGTAGGCATCCGTTAAGAAAGGATTTTGATCAATTCTACCCCCAAGGGGATAAAATAGGGGATGAAAGTTTGTATGTAACTTTGTCAATTTTAAACCGATCGGGCTGAGACTTTGCATGCATAAAGCTACTATGACGTAGGCATCCGCTAAGAAAGGATTTTGATCAATTCTACCCCCAAGGGGATAAAATAGGGGATGAAAGTTTGTATGAAACTTTGTCAATTTTAAACCGATCGGGCTGAGACTTTGCATGCATAAATCTACTATAACGTAGGCATCCCCTGAGAAAAGATTTTAAATTCCACCCCTAAGGGGATAAAATAGAGGATGAAAGTTTGTATAATCTAAATATATAAAACTCAAAGGTGACTGACTGACTGACTGACATAGTGATCTATCAACGCACAGCCCAAACCACTGGACGGATCAGGCTAGTAGATGTTATGACGTAGGCATCCGTTAAGAAAGGATTTTGATCAATTCTACCCCCAAGGGGATAAAATAGGGGATGAAAGTTTGTATGAAACTTTTTCAATTTTAATCCGATCGGGCTGAGACTTTGCATGCATAAAGCTACTATGACGTAGGCATCCGCTAAGAAAGAATTTTGATAAATTCTACCCCTAAGGGGATAAAATAGGGGATGAAAGTGTAGTGTATAAGCTTGTTCCTATTATAGTTAAGTCATGTGACCAATGTAACCAATATATAATCGATGTTTATCCGTAATAAAAGTTAGTATCATTTCGTACAAGCTTGTGTTTCAATCCTAACATTATATGGCGACCCTGCCAGGATGGGCAGCCTCGCGCGTGTGCATTTGATACCATGACTCTATATGGCAAGTGAATAATAAACTAACGATATATAACGTACAAGATGAAGAATTTTAAGAGACAATACTGTGAACGGTCGTGTTTTTTTCGGGCAACATTTTCGTGTCGTTTCTGGAAAAGTCAAAAATGGGTACCACTCAGAGTAACTCGAAGGAAGAAGTAGTGATCGCTCAAGCTGCAGCCGGTGATGGCAAAAATTCTGCTAAAACGGAACAATTACTGTATCATGCAAGTACCACTAACATAATACTACTAGTAATCGCACTGTTTCTGAGTGTTGGAGGCATTTTTATGGCGTATAAAATTTGCCGGAGATGTCATGAACAATTGGTGGAGAGACAGGTGAACGACCTGGTCTTAAAAAGATATACGAGTATACTTCGTGGTCAGCGTAAAGGGACGCAGCCGGGGGAAGTCGTGTAAACAAGTAAAAAAAAAAGTGCATAGTGCAGTGAAAGTGCGGTCCATAATCGTGATATATAAAAAGTGCGTAATCGTAAATCGTAGTACTGCGGTAGTGAAGTAACCACGTTAAATGAACTTAAGACTTTATTTTAAGTGTAATATTACGGTGACAGTATCGGTATCAATGTAGTAATAATGGTATGTATTATTAAATAACTTGTATGTAAGATTAATGTCGGTAGCAATCTAAATTTTATGGCAGACTTTATTGAGGAATTGTATAGTGATTTATTGAAAATACGGACGTATTTAATTAAAATAGGACCTAGTAGGAGACAAGGAAATGTATGTAATAAAAAGTTCGATGAGGCTAATATTTTGTATGAACAATACAATAATTATGTAGAAGAAATAAAAAGGATAAAGAAATTTAAAAGTGTATCAGAAATTGAAGATATTGATAAATGTGAAGCTAAGTTTCATAATTTGTACTTAGAAGTTACTAATTTGTGTAAAACTGAGCCAATAATCTCTGCCACGATGTCGAAATTCGATTTAAAAATAGCGCTTAACTTGTTACCTATAATGAATGATACTGAATTAGTTACAAAACAATTGATAGATGGTATAGAATATTATGATTCTGTTTTAGAGAATGCGTCGAAGAATGAGTTAATGGAGTTTGTTCTAAAAAGTCGATTATCGCAGTTCGCTAAATTGAGACTCGCTAAAAAATATAGTAATGTTTCCGAATTATTAAAAGACATGAAGTTACATTTATTACCTAAAAAATCATTCACGGCTATATCCAGTAAATTACAGTCCATTAAGCAAAATGAAAAAACTATAACGGACTACGGCCAAGAACTATCGAGTTTATTTGTTGACCTCACGATTTCGCAGTCCGAAGGACATGAGGAAAGCTATGATCCATTGAAACGCGTCAATGAAAAGCTTGCAATAAAACGCTTTGCCGACGGGTTGCGAAACCGTAGGTTGAGCACAATCATAGCTGCCAGGAATTACGACTCGCTAAATGATGCCATACAGGCTGCGATAGATGAAGAAACTTCATCATCAGATTCATCAAATATTATGTCGATGAGAAGGTCAAATAGACCGAATTACAGAAATTTTAGGAGTAACCCAAGAGGTCACCATTCAGCTGCGAGAGGTAGGTATTTTTATAATAACAGCCAACAGCACGGCAGCTACAGACGAGGAGTTAGAGGATACAATCACCAGCGCGGAGCTGACCGAGGCAGCCAGGGACCACCCTTCCGAGGGAATTCTTCAGGACGTGGACTTCGAGGTCAGTCTAATAATAGTTATCATACTAATAGAAGTTTTCAGAACAAACGAGTGATGACTACGAACAAAGATGATGACGTTGCCGAAGAAAATGTGTTACAATTTTTTCGAGGCTAAAAGTAAATACATTTTTTGTTATGATAATTCATTAGTTGCTAGGCTATCCCTAAATGGTTCAAAATATTCATGGTTAATTGACACTGGGGCATCGATTTCAGCCATTGACTATAGTGGAATTATAAAACAAAACATTCCAATACACAAATGGAGAACTTCAATAAATGGTATTGGGGGCAAAGTACAAGCAATTGGATTCGTTTATTTACAGTTAGAGACACAGGGACACTATTTTAGGC
The DNA here is from genome assembly GCA_949152445.1 of Cerastis rubricosa. Classification (NCBI taxonomy): domain Eukaryota; kingdom Metazoa; phylum Arthropoda; class Insecta; order Lepidoptera; family Noctuidae; genus Cerastis; species Cerastis rubricosa. Next base: position 22,181,483 of record OX424539.1, on the reverse strand, counting down.
ACAAGTTTTATGTTTTTAATTCCTTACCATGTAAGGCAGATGGCATAATTGGGTATGACTTTTTAAACAAGTTCAGATCAAGCATCAATTTGGAACATAAACAATTATATCTTAACACTTCATCAAATGTTAAGATACTTTTAGATTTAAGTGGTCAGGAAAAGCAATCTTTTAATATACCGTCAAGGTCGGAATCGATACACTATATACAAACAAATGTAAACGATGAGTGCGTGGTCTGTGCGACAGAGCTATGTGAAGGTGTCTTTATGGCTAGTAGTATAGGGTCACCAGTTAATGGCAAGATCCCAATTAAAATATTAAACACAACTGAAAAATCACTAACATTGAACGAAATTAAACCAGCTATACATAAGCTAAGTGAATATAATATGTGTGCATTTGATACTTGTTTACGTAACGCGGACCGTGTGAAGTCTCTGTTATCTCAGCTAAACTTGAAACATTTAAATTCGGAAGAACAAATTTCTATACAAAAATTGTGCGCTAAATATGCGGATATTTTTTATTTACCAGGTGATACTTTGACCACTACACCTATATACAATCATAAAATTAAACTAAAAGAAAATGCTGACACCGTTTACGTAAAACCCTACAGATTGCCACACTCTCAAAAAGCCGAGGTTCAAAAACAAATAAATGACATGTTGTCTCAAAACATAATAGAACCCTGTAAGAGTGAATGGTCTAGTCCAATACTATTAGTACCCAAAAAACATTATAGCATGCATGGCATACCATATACATGCTCTGTATGGTGTCGGACGAAAAGAATAGCACCATCCTATATTATCTTCCCGTGGGTGTCGTAAGAGGCGACTAAGGGACTTGCCAGAGAATGGGCAGCAGCGTTCTCTGTGCTTTTTGAAACAACCGTACTGCGATCGCCAACCCGCCTGCCAAGCGTGGCGATTGTGGCAAAACCCCCCAAAATGTCAGTGTGACTTGGGGGAGGCCTATGTCCAGCAGTGGACGTCTTTTGGGCTGAAGTGGTGGTGAGTGGTGAGATCTATACCAAGGATTTTTTAATGTTAACCTTGATAAAGAAAGCCGGAAATATACAGCATTTAATTCCGGACAATATCAAATGACCAGAATGCCAATGGGACTTAAAACAAGCCCAAATTCGTTTTCAAGAATGATAAACATAGCCGTGGCTGGTCTAACATATGACAAATGTCTTATATATTTAGACGATTTACTAACTAACTACTAACTTCTTCGATACTAACTACTTCGTTTACGGAAAAAGCTTAGATTCAGCAATTAAAAATTTACTAGACGTGTTCGAACGGTTGCGTAACACAAATCTAAAATTGAATCCAGTCAAATGTAATTTTATGAGGAAGGAGATGTTATATTTAGGCCATGTTATATTTAGGCCATGTTATATCGCCAGAGGGTGTTTTACCCGACCCACAAAAATTAGAAGTTGTAAAAAATTATCCGAAACCTTGTAATTCGGATGAGGTCAAGCGATTTGTCGCATTTGCCAATTATTACAGGAAATTCATAAATAATTATGCTGCAATTACACAACCTTTAAACAATTTATCAAAGAAAAATATTAAATTCGAGTGGACAGAAAATTGCCAAAAAGCATTTGACTTACTGAAACAAAAATTAATTTCACCACCAGTATTACAGTATCCAGATTTTTCGAATGAGAATGAGTTTGTCCTTCAGACAGACGCATCTGGGTTAGCTATAGGAGCTATTTTAGCTAACCAAAATGGAAAACCAGTAGCATACGCTAGTAGAACTTTAAACAAAGCGGAAAAACTTTACCCGACTATTGAGAAAGAGTTGCTTGCGATTGTTTGGGGTGTAAAACATTTCAGACCATACCTATATGGTCGCAAATTTAAAATTAAGACCGACCACAAACCTTTAATATACTTGTTTAATATAAAGGAGCCATCCAGTAGGTTATTAAAATTTAGATTATCATTAGAAGAGTATGATTTTAGTGTGGAGTATGTTAAAGGCTCGGATAATGCAGCTGCAGACGCATTGTCTCGAGTCGTCATAACATCTAAAGATTTGCAAGACATGCATGAAAGCATGATAAATGTGATGACGCGAGTACAGAAAAGAATGTTAGTTCCAACACAAGACACTTCGGATGCTATAGTCTCTACTGATGACTGGTCTGATCAACCAAGCGTTGTGGAAACTCATAGTAAACCAAAGATGTATATTGAGCTCAGATTTATAAGTAATCAGACTTTACATAAATGTAGGTCAGAACAAATGATAGAGGAAGAAAATGAAAAGTTTTTGTTTGTGCCAAAACAAATGATTATTTACATACAACCAGCTACTCGATCGCAACTGACGCCAGACGCTTTTGTGAGAGAACTGGAAACGTTTTATAAAAAGATAAATATAAATGAAGTGTATATTGTAAGGGACAAATTAAATAATTCTTTTATAGATAAAATAGCACAAACTATAAAAAAAATAAGTAGTTGGACCGGTCCCCGTTTATGTGTACTGAAAGATGTTGAAAGGATACAAGATAAAGACGAGAAAAGAGTTATTCTCAACGACTTTCATCTGTTACCTACGAGTGGCCACGCAGGTATCAGACGAATGGTCAATAATATAAAAAAATATTATTTCTGGGCAGGACTGGAGCGTGATGTTACACAATTTATAAAGAGTTGTGACAAGTGTCAAAAGCAAAAGCACTCAGTACGTATTAAAGAACCAATGGTAATTTCAACTACAGCCCATTCCGCTTTTGAAAAGCTATATCTTGATGTAGTAGGACCATTAGACAGAGATATGCATAACTACTCGTATATATTAACATTTCAGTGTGAATTAACCAAATATGTAGAGGCATATCCGTTAGTAACCAAAAGCAGTACTGAAATCGCAAAAACCTTCGTAAACAACTTTGTACTACGATATGGAATACCCAAGGAAATAGCAACAGACAGAGGAGCAGAATTCATGTCTACCACAATGAAAGAGGTATGTAAACTACTTTGTGTAAATAAAATTAATTCCACAGCCTATCATCACGAGAGTATTGGTGCACTCGAAAACTCGCACAAGAATTTAGGTGCGTACTTGAGAATACATACAGATAATCATCCAGAATCATGGAGCAGTTGGCTTCCTTACTGGAGTTTTAGCTACAATACACCTGTACATTCAATGACCAAATATACACCTTTTGAACTAGTTTTTGGTAAAAAATGTAATTTACCCAGTAGTCTAACGAAAACGATCGAACCACTTTAAAATCATGATAGCTACCCTAAAGAACTAAGATGTCGGCTACAGGTGTCTTTAAAAGAAGCACGTGAAAATTTGATTCAATCTAAAATATTGCGAAAGGGACAATATTATTATGATAAAACTTCAAATCCCATTAAATATCAAAAGGACGACTTGATTTTAATTCGAAACGAAACTGGTAATAAGTTATCCAATATCTATTTAGGTCCTTATATTGTTTTGAAAGACGAATCACCAAATGTACAAATATTAAAAGACGGCAAACCCGATAATGTTCACAAAAACCGTACAAAACTGTATATTCCAAAATCCTAAAGATGTATGTTGTAAAAAAAAAAAAAAACCGGCCAAGTGCGAGTCTTACTCGCACACAGGGTTCCATAGCCCCAAACTATGGAATATAATAACAATATTTTGAACGGTCATTCATTATTAAACTTCCACTCAACCGCAAAACTAAATTGGTTTTTCATAGTATGTTAATGAAAAACAAAGTTACTGCTGCAGTTTGATGAAAAAGTCCCATATCTCGAAAACTAAACATCATATCTTATTGAAACCAATTTTCGTTGATAGTTTTTTTTACGTTCTACAATCCTAAATATTTTCAGAATTTTCCTCCTCTTACTTTAGAAATTAGAGGGGGGGGGACACACATTTTACCACTTTGGATGTGCCTCTAGCGCAAACTATTCAGTTTAGAAAAAAATGATATTAGAAACCTCAATATCATTTTTGAAGACCTATCCATAGATACCCCACACGTATGGTTACGATGAAAAAAAAATTTTTGGTTATTAGTTCTATGTATGGGGAACCCCGAAATTTAGGGTTTTTTTCCTATTTTGGTGTGAAAATATTAATGCGGTTCACAGAATACATCTACTTACCAAGTTTCAACAGTATAGTTCTTATAGTTTCGGAAAAAAGTGGCTGTGACATACGGACGGACAGACAGACAGACAGACAGACAGACAGACAGACAGACAGACAGACAGACATGACGAATCTATAAGGGTTCCGTTTTTTGCCATTCGGCTACGGAACCCTAAAAAACGTATCATGTAATTGTAATAAATTTGTATTAAGATTAAAAATAAAATAAACCTCTTAGACCAGGGTCGATAATTTTTAAAACCAAAAAAAATAATAGTAGGATGAAACCCATTAGAAAAGGAGAGGAATATTATAAAAATAAAAGGAAAAATAATTTACGGGCGATCTGAGGTCGGGAAGGGGGTGGGGGTGAGTTTTTAAGGGTAAAAAACGGTTTTTCTCGATTTCCGGCAAAACTAAAAGTCCTATCGAAAAAAGTCAAATGGCAAAGTTGTAGGTAATAAAAAGATCTAAAACTTTTGTATTTACACTTTTTTCACAAAACATTATAAAAGTTTGTATGAATCTTTGTCAATTTTAAACCGATCGGGCTGAGACTTTGCATGCATAAAGCTACTATGACGTAGGCATCCGCTAAGAAAGGATTTTGATCAATTCTACCCCAAGGGGATAAAATAGGGGATGCAAGTTTGTATGAAACTTTGTCAATTTTAAACCGATCTGACTAAGACTTTGCATGCATAAATCTACTATGACGTAGGCATCCGCTACGAAAGGATTTTGATCAATTCTTCAAGGGGATAAAATAGGGGATGAAACTTTGTCATTTTTAAACCTATCGGGCTGAGACTTTGTATGCATAAAGCTACTATGACGTAGGCATCCCCTAAGAAAAGATTTTGATAAATTCGACCCCTAAGGGGATAAAATAGAGGATGAAAGTTTGTATAAATCTTCTTAGATTTTCGACTGATTGGGGATATATCCTACTTTCTATCTATTATACTTTTATTTGTTTTACTATATTTTCTCAACATAACCATCTTTTACACTATTATTCAAAGTCATCTTTTTTTTGTTTACATTTCTTTTTATTCCTAATAATCAGTAAGTATTATATACATTAATTTTGCATAACTTCATTTTCACATAACATGTATAACATTTAAGAATAATAGTACCATGGTACAAGTAGTTAAATACATGTTTTCATTCAGTCAATTATATGAATTGGTTTTTTGTTTTTATTAAGCGTCTTCTTTAATTTTATTTATAGCGGTGTGTACCTGCAAAGATATCCATAGGTTACGTTAGGTTAGAACTGTCACCAACTACGCGCGAGCCGAGCGAGCGAAGCGAGCGATGCCGCGGCAAAAAATTTCTAAGTATTTTTTTCATAGTACCCTCAAGACGACACTCTGACCTGAATTTCATTCATTTAAGACAAAAATCAGTGAAACGACCTTTAATCATTCTAAACAGTTGGTTTTTAGACATAACTATCTCAGGTATAGTTATAGTAATAAGGTATGTAGGTAATAACAATAATCAAAAATACAAAGGCTTAATGTAAAAATGTGAACAGTTGTTTAAGATGAGTGAAAATATTTTGGTAATTATGTTTAGGAATATGCGAAAATACAGTAGGAGTTTAAATATATTTACATTAATGATATTATTAATTACAATTTTTGGAAACATGAGTGTTATGAACATCGCCGGTAGCACTACAAATAGTATGACTGAAAACTTTAGGATGAAAAATTTTAGGAAGATTGATCATTCGGATTACAAATCATTAGGAAGAACAATTTCGGGTAAAGAACTTTAGGTGAGCCAATATGGACCCCTATTTTCGACATTATTTTGCGGGGTAACACATAATTTAGGCAATTTCCGAACTCCACGCGGGCGAAGCCGCGGGCAGAAGCTAGTTTATTTAGTAAAAGAGGTGACCGGCACCACTATAATACTAGAAACAGGGACCAACTAGTTCAGCCAGGTTTTAGGTTGGCTAAAGTAGACTCATCTTTCATGGGGTACTGTTTAAAATCTAAACTAATATTATAAAGAGGAAAGATTTGATTGTTTGTTTGTTTGTTTGTTTGTTTGTTTGTTTGCATTGAATAGGCTCCGAAACTACTGAACCGATTTCAAAAATTCTTTCACTGTTGGGAAGCTACACTATCCGCGGGTGACATAGGCTATATTATATTTTCAAAAAAATTAGGGATCCTTACTAAAACTGCAATTATGTAACCCAAGGTGTATAAAAATTACTTAAAATATTCTTTACATCGCGTGCGCTGCGAAAACTATTCATGATAGAATAAAATAATGTATTACGACTTTGTAGAACACATCATTATTTACAAAAAGTGTCGCGACAGCATATGTCTAACTATTATATTTATGTCACAATAGGTGTTCTTTTATTTAAAAAAAATATATTTTAATCCCGCCGTTAGAAAAGGCTCTGTATTTGTATCTTGGTATTAATCCTTATCAAAATAAATTACTTCATATTCAAGACTGTTTCAATACCTTTATATAACTTTTTGAATTATTCAATTCGGACATTCCATTCGAAAGAAATCAGGAGTTTAAAAATGTAAGTATTAGAAAAAAGTTGCGTGGTCGCCGCTTACCCTGCTCAGCTGGCTAGGCATCACCCGCATCACCTAATACGATGTAGGCGTCACTGGGGTACGGGCCGTACGGGAGGGGAATATTCGAACTTTGTTTATAATTTTTTTTTTAGTTCATCATCATTCGTCATTTCAGCCAAAAGACATCCACTGCAGGACATAGACCTCCCCCAAGTGTCGCCATTGACATAAGGGGGGTTTTGACATAATCGCCACGCTTGGCAGGCGGGTTGGCGATCGCAGTACAGTTGTTACAAAAGGCCACAGAACGCTGCTTCTCTGGCAAGTCCCTTAGTGGCCTCTTACGAAACCCATGGGAAGATATGGAATGGTGCTATCCTTTACGTCCGACACCATACAGAACCAAAAAAAATATCTGTGGTGTGAAATTCTGTATGGTGTCCATACAGAATTTCACACCACAGAGGTTTTTTTTAGTTACCTGACGCAAATAGAAGGGTTTATTTATGTTTGTGTATTGTTAATAATTCCTCTGTATGGTGTCGGACGTAAAGAATAGCACCATCCCATATCTTCCCGTGGGTGTCGTAAGAGGCGACTAAGGGACTGCCAGAGAATGCGCAGCAGCGTTCTCTGGGCTTTTGTAACAACCGTACTGCGATCGCCAACCCGCCTGCCAAGCGTGGCGATTATGGCACAACCCCCCAAAACGTCAATGTGGCGACACTTGGGGGAGGCCTATGTCCAGCAGTGGACGTCTTTTGGGCTGAAATGATGATGATGATTGTTAAATACCCGTGCGAAGCCGGGGCGGGCTGCTAGTGTTACAATAAAATACCTCCCCCCATTCAACAACTGAATGAAACGAAAGGAGATGTTCCAGAAATGTATGGAGTCTGGGCTAGCACTATGTACACTATATGTAAATATTGCTAAATAATACAGTAACCGTTTTTTATTATCAATTTTCTTTAATTTCACTTCGTTTTAATGTAATTCAAATTAACTTGGTCAAAGAGAGCAACACAACATACAAATTAAAGATGGTGGATCAGATCAGCACGTGATCAGCAGGCGAAAAATGACATTTTGACAATGACATTTGATTGACGTGTATTACGATACACGTCAATCAAATGTAATTGTCATAACTACTTTAGTAAACAAAACAACTGGAATTTCGAAAATCTCGGGTTTTGGTTTGTTTTGTTTGGATTGGTTGACCAAAACAACAAGTTCAATCCAAAGTCAATGCAAATAAAGACTCAAAGACGGCACTTCTTAAAACTGTCAAAGTCGTCAAACGTAAAAAAACTGTCATGGCTTAGGGTTATCGTAGTAAAAAACTTTTCAAATGATAAGCATTGTACGACTATAATAATAATAATAAGGTGGCTCGGGTGTCAAATTGACGTGACAGAAATTTTTTCCAAACCAATTTTTATTTAATTATTTTGCAAATTTAACGCACAAAACTATTGGAACATAAAGAAACATGCAAAGAAAAATGAAACCAATAAATAAAAATAGAAAACCTACTACTCTGCACCAAAAATCATTACAATAGAAATGTCATAAAATATTGTCACTTATGCTAACCCGACACCGAGCAAGACTTAAAGAAAAGGCACACCCACCATCTCCGGGCTCGTCGCTGAGCTCCGCCTCGCAGCCGCCGGGACGCGCCACACCTGTGGGCGCTGAGTCGCCGGTCGCTGCAGTTGCGTCGAGTTCCAGCGACGAGTTTTTCTCCCCGCCGTCGACGCCATCACCACCACGACGAGGAAGAGGACGGCCACCAGCGGGCCTGGGACCTCGAGGCCAACAGGCCCCGAACAGGGTCCCCGCTGCCGGTGGAAATGTGTCGCGCATGCGATGGACTGAGTCCATTAATGAAAACGTCATGCGCGCATATTATGGGGCTACTGAGGGGGGAAGTAACATGACTGCGTACCGTGGTCGGATGCTCTCTCTGTTTCAGGTGCTTGAGCCAGCTATCAGCGTGTCGGCGCAGCGACTGTCGGATCAGGTGCGGGTCATCCAACGTAACCATATGTTGGATGACAATGTACTTGATCGACTACGCCTCGACTCACGGAGTAACCCAGTTACGCCTGCTTCACCAATGATCGCGGCGCAGCTGCCAAATGTATCCGCGGCTTCGCCGCGATCCGATCGCGGTTGTGAGGAGGATGATGACGAAGTTATAACCGTGAGTAGCCAGTGCAACGAACAATTGAGGAGAGCTTTGGAGAGTGCGTTCCGGGAGTACCGCTCCACACCGCCTGAACTTAGACCACGTTTACCTCGTTTGCCTATGCACAAGAAAAACAAGGCGCTGGTGTGTACTCTAGATTCGCTGCTGTCAAACTGCTTTGACAACAGCGAAGACCTTGCTGATACCCACTCAATATTGTACTGCGCAGCAGTAGCGGCATGTCGTGTAGCTCACGTCAAATTTCCTGACAGTGACAGAGCCACACGACCAAAATTAGCTGTTCCAGCTTGGCAGTGCAGGATTGAGCGGCGTATCGGTGAGGCTAGAGTACTCATCGGCAAGTTAATCTGCTTCAGGGAGGGCAATACTCGCCCTAGAGTCATGCGCTTTGTGAGGCGGGCGTTCTCGGGAACTGACACTAGTTCTCGTGATTATTTGGCCTGCGTCACAGAGCGTATCGACTTCCTGAAGCAGAAGATCTGTGCATGGGCAAGCCGTATTCGTAGGTACAAGCGGCGAGTGGAGCGATACACTCAGAATCGCACATTCCGAAGCGATGAAAGGTGGGTATATAGGGCTTGGGAACGACCAGACCAAGGGGTGACTGACACGCGTCTGCCGGATCATGACGCCATGTGTTCATTCTGGCGCAGCATCTGGTCGGTGCCTGTCAGTCACACTGAGGGCGGTTGGACCCGGGAAGTTGAACAAGCGTGTGATCCAATACCAGAAATGGGGGCAATTATCATCAGCCCCCAAGACGTAGCTCGTGCAGTCCGTCCGTTACCAAACTGGAAATCTCCAGGGCCGGATGGACTGCACAACTTCTGGATCAAATGGTTCCACCGATCGCACGCTCGCTTGGCGTCCCAGTTTCAATCAGCCTTAGAGTCAGGGTCGCTGCCCCAGTTCCTGACGACAGGCATTACCCACTTGCTCCATAAATCAGGTAGTACTGCGGAGCCCAAAAATTATAGACCTATCACTTGCTTGCCAACGGTCTATAAAGTTCTTACATCCATTTTGAGAGCTAAAATTAACCAACATATTGAGAGTAATTCCATCATGTCTCCCTCTCAGAATGGATGTAGGAACGGGTCCCGTGGTACTAAGGAGCTGCTCCTCATTGATATGGCCATTAGCCAACAGGTTTGCCGCTCCCGAAGGCATCTGTCTACATGTTGGATAGATTATAAAGAAGGCCTACGACTCAGTTCCGCATACATGGCTCATGAGGGTGCTGGAGTTGTACAAGATAGATGCAACTCTACGCGCCTTTCTTGAGTCGTGTATGGGGCAATGGAGGACGGTCCTTCGCTATCCAGGATGTCGACAAATGCAGGGGAACAGCGAACCAATAAGGATTGAGCGTGGTATATTTCAAGGTGATAGTCTGAGTCCATTGTGGTTTTGTCTAGCCTTGAACCCTCTTAGCACACTGCTGGAAGGTTCAGGTCTAGGCCCAACAATTTGCAACTGATGAAGCTACTGAAGGTAACTGAAACTTTCAGTAGCGCCATCAGGATGGAATTTGGTGTGGACAAATGTGCAGTCATGCATGTGAAGCGAGGGGAGATTACGGAATCCGTGGGAACTCAACTCTCGGATTCCGTACACCTTAGATCCCTCTCCTCAACAGAAACCTACAAGTATTTGGGTATGTCGGAAGCATTAGGTATCAATACTGCTGTCATGAAACAATCGTTGAGGGAGCGTTTCTTTGGCCGCCTGCATAAGGTGCTAAGCAGTCTTCTGTCAGGCGGAAACAAGGTACGTGCCTTCAACGGTTGGGTCATGCCGGTTTTGATGTATTCTTTCGGCATACTCAAATGGACTCAGACAGAACTTGATGCCCTAGATAGGAAGGTCCGCGTACTGCTGACCACAAATCGGATGCATCACCCACGGTCATCGGTGATGAGACTGTATATCCCGCGGAAGTGTGGGGGTCGTAGCTTTTTAAATGCTAAGACCCTGCACAACCGTGAGGTATGCAGTCTCAGGGAATACTTCTTAGCAGCCGACGTGGGGATGCACCGAGATGTGGTCTCAGTCGACAAGGGCCTTACCCCGCTCTTCTTGGCTAACGAGAACTGGCGCAAGCCTGTAGTATTAGACACTAATGACCGCAAGGATGTATGGCAGAGCAAGGTGCTTCACGGACGCTTTTACCGGGCCTTACACGGGCCCGATGTAGACTTCTTAGCGTCTGTATCCTGGCTGCGTTTCGGTGACCTCTTCGGGGAAACTGAAGGTTTTGTCTGTGCAATAATGGACGAAGTTATGCTGACGAATAACTACCGGAAACATATTATGAAAGACGGGACGGTGGACGTGTGTCGGGCATGCCACCGTCCGGGTGAGTCCATCAGACATATTATTTCTGGTTGTTCTCGTCTGGCTAACGGAGAGTACTTGCATAGACACAACCTTGTTGCCAGGATAATCCACCAGCAACTTGCTTTGAAATACAACCTTGTGGAATCAGAAGTGCCATACTATAAGTATGCGCCCGACCCAGTTCTCGATAATGGTAATATCACGTTGTATTGGGATCGACCTATCGTCACTGACAGGACTATTGTTGCCAATAAGCCTGACATTGTGGTGATAGATCGATTGGAGCGTCGCGCAATGATTGTTGATATAACGGTCCCGCATGACGAGAACCTCGTGAAAGCAGAGAAAGATAAGCAATTCAAGTATCTAGATCTGGCTCGCGAGGTTGTCGACATGTGGGACGTGACAACAGCAGTCATTGTGCCGATAGTCGTGTCGGCCAATGGCTTAATAGCCAAAAGCTTCGACCAACATCTGCGGAGTCTTTCGCTTGACAGCTGGATCAAGGGCTTGATTCAGAAAGCAGTACTTCTAGACACGGCACGTATTGTCAGGAGGTTCCTCTCTCAAGAGCCCTGACCACCGGTAGCCCGGACCCTGTTCCCGATGCTGGTGGGCTACTATTTTTTATATTTTTAAATGTTTTTTATATATTATTTTGTAAAAATATTTAAAAATATAATAGATATGTAAAGAAAGTGAATAAAGAGAATAATAATAATAATATTTTTTATTTAAAAAGTATAACAAAAGTGTGTACATTTAGGCAGAGTAGTATTATTTATCTTACAAGGGTAAAATTAGTACTTATAAGTAAACTGTAACTAAACCTATTCAAATGTTGTAAGTAATAATATGTAGTTCAATTCAGATGTTTGGTAGCGACCTGCCCGAACTAGGTTTATTTAAACCTGTGTTTCAGGCCATCACTTTACATAGCACAATTTAATTAGGACATTAAAATTATAAAATAAAATTAATCTATTAACAACTATAAGTATAATCAAATTGGTACAAAAGAAAAACACTAAAACTACAAATACATACGAGAGGATAACATACTTATACTACAACTTCTAGAAGTTTTTCTGTGTCTATGTAATTAAGTATCGCTAAATAATCCGACATTACAGAACTACATTTTTTATAACTTAAACTATAGATGTTTAGTATCTTGTTAAGTCTATTATAAAGAAAAGGTCCTAGAAACACATAAAATCGATTCGCAAAAGCATGTCTAGTTTGAGGTTTTGTGCAAACCAGGTCCTTCCTTCTCCTATCAGAAGGAACTGGGTCATAGGGAAGTGTAGAGTGCTGGTGTAGTATTATGTGCAGAATAAATAATTGCCGTACTGTAAGTACATTACATGCTTTGTAGAGCAGGTGTGTAGGGAATCTAAAAGGACGGAAGGTCGCAACCTTTAGAATTGCTCTTTGAGCACGTTCTAGAGGGAGAAGAATTGAAATTCCCGCGCCCCCCCAGGACATTATACAATATGTTAGAATAGACTGACATAGCGCTAAATAAATCTGTTTTATTAAATTATACTATACCCTTATTCAAATTATTTTTATAGTATTATTAAGATATTTCTCTATTTTTTTCCTATTTATCTATGTAGTGTACATAGTGGTAGCCCAAAATCAAACATCTCCTTTAAATCTTGCATAAAACGCACACTATGTAGGCAAGCATATTATAAGTTGGGGGATTACATTGATGATAAAAATGCTTGGCGCAATGCTGGTCCTGCTCCACAACCATAGGGGCAACCTGAATCATGTGAATTACCATTTGAAGTTATTGTGGAAGCAGCAGAAGATTGTAAAAATATATTTGCATTGTATAGATTCAATGTAGTATTATATAATTGCATAGCACATGTGTGAGTACTATGTACTGCAAAGCCACCATTTACTGAGTACCTACATCTTTCATTGACGCGAATATACCCTGGTGGTTGAGTGAATGTCATGCTCACTTAAATGTCACGCTGATGGTGGCGGGTGTGTCGGGTCATTTAGTTCCCTTCAATATGGTTGAGTTGAATGATGGCTGATACATGCGTGATGTTCGTGAACGGGCGCTGTTAGTTGTGACTGGTCATCTCTTAGCTACCACGGTTTATTTTAATTACTTTGTTTTTGTATTACTGATTTAATCTTTTACTCTGGACGCTCTTGACTTGCCCGTATTTCTACATCGTTCTCACATATTTATAATTTTTAACATGAATGATGTAACCAAGATTTTGTAACATATTTTGATTTAAAAGAGTGTCCATGGAGTTTCTTTACTTCTCCATAGAGATCTACGCTTTGGAATAGGCGACTACAGTACTTTCACAAGTTATTATGTCTTGTGACTGGGACTGTAGCTTTAGCTTATCGTTTTTTTTTTTGTTTTTTGACTTTCAAAAGTGCCTGTAATGGTCTAATTGAAATAAACGCTTTGAGTTTGAGTTTGAGTTTGAAGTTGGAGCCCATCATCACCCACTGCCTTTATGGCAATAGATGTAATGGCCAGCTTAATATCCCCTTCTGTAACTGGGTGAAAAAGAATGAAGTAAGTATTTAAACAAACAAGTAGTTATAATGAATGTATAATTTACCAAATCTTTCACAATTTTTTTTTCTATTTATTTTTTGCATGAAATCGTTTAAATTTTATCTGTAATGTAATCATTAGCTCTTAAGTTACTGGCATTAAATGTTATTTTAGGACCTAGACTTCTTATTCTAAGAACGTTTTCCTGTATTTTCAAATGTTCACCTCAGTAGTTTCGGTGACAAGGAGGGGGGAATAATTATTTACGTAGTACATTTTGAGGAGGAGCTGGTGGCTAGAGATGAACAGCCGCACGGGTCAAACTTCAAAGTTAAGCAGCGCTTGCCACGGTCGATCTATGGACCGCTGACTCGTTGACCATACATACCGCGTTTCCTCTGTGCCTCGGGAAACACTTAAGGGACTAACCACACTTGTTCAGCTTTTGTCCATAGGAAACAACGATTTTGTATGAAGATGCGTATGCATCCATTCAGCTTTCCGTGTCTATTCAGTTTTCGCAGACAGATAAAAATGAGGACAAAAGTGTTTTTATCATGCGAATGCTATAGAGAGTACTAGCGACCCGCCCCGGCTTCGCACGGGTGCAATGCTGATACTAAATATACTACAGAATGTCTGTCGACATCACATTGCAAGATGCAAACCTCGAAAATTATCAGTATTTCTCTACTACATTATGCATGTATTATACCTAAGTATAAACCTTCCTTTTGAATCAGTCTATCTATTAAAAAAAACCTCATCAAAATCCGTTGCGTAATTTTAAAGATCTAAGCATACATAGGGACAGACAGCGGGAAGCGACTTTGTTTTATACTATTTAGTAATAAATAAATAAAAACATTTAATTAAAATTTAAACATTCGCGACACAAAAAACCATATTATATATTATATCATATTATATACGAAGAAAAAAACTTAAATTAAATTAATCCAAGCGTTGTAGCGTCCGTCGGGGGACCGCTTCGGTTTTTATTTTTTTAAATTTAATATCATTCTTTTTATTTAAACTTTTACTATTTTTAGGGTTCCGTACCTCAAAAGGAAAAAACGGAACCCTTATAGGATCACTTTGTTGTCCGTCTGTCTGTCTGTCAAGACCCTTTTTCTCAGGAATGCGTGAAGGTATCAAGCTGGAATTTATATTGAATACTCGAATCTGCTGTCCCTTGGAGCTGTGAAAAATTCAAACTTCTAAGCCAATGCAATCAAAAGATACAGCCGTTTATGTCGCAAATTTTCGACACTCGCAAGGGAATCAAAACCTACAGGGTACTTCCCGTAAACTCATAATCTTGAAATTTGGTATGAAGCAACCTCTTATAATACAGATAAAGGATAAATTGCGAAAACCGTAAAGTTTTAGTTAAATCATATAATAAAAATATTTTTAATCATTTTAATCTTATTACCCCTTTTCTCATGAGCGCGTAAAGGTATTAAATTGAAATTCGTACCAAATAGTCAAGACTATAATACCTTTAAGCTGTAACAAAATCGAACTTCTATATCACCGCAATCAAAAGAAACAGCAATTTAAGCCGCATATTATCAAACTCGCAACTACTCGCAAGGGAATCATAACCTAAAGGGTACTTCCAGTCGACCTAGAATCTTGAAATTTGGCATGAAGCAACGTCGTATAGCACAGATAAAGGAATAATTCCGAAAACCGTAATTATTTTAGTTACATCATATAATAAACATATTTTTAATATTTTTAAACTTACCACCCGTTTCCTCATGAACGCGTAAAGGTATTAAATTGAAATTCATATTAAATACTTAGGTCTATAATACCTTTAAACTGTAACAAAATCGAACTTCTATGTCAACGCAATCAAAAGAAGCAATTTAAGCCGCATATTTTCAAACTCGAAACTACTCGCAAGGGAATCAAAACCTAAAGGGTACTTCCAGTCGACCTAGAATCTTGAAATTTGGCATGAAGCACTGTTTTATAACACCATATAAAGGAAAAAATCCGAAAACCTTTAATTTTTTATTACATCACATATTTTTTTTTAAATAATTCCCGCGACTTCGTCCGCACGGAATAGTTACTTTGGGCTAACGCTAACTTTTACCCGCGACTTTGTTTACCGAGAAGGTGAAAATCTATATAGATATAAATAACGTGCCACGTTGTTTGTCGGGGATGGACTCCTAAACTACTTAACCGATTTTAATCAAATTTGCACACCGTGTGCAGTTTGATCCAACTTGAAAGATAGGACAGCTTGCATCTCAATATAATATAGTCGCAATATTATTTTATTGCAAATTAAGTCACAATTATCTGTTAGCTCCAAACGATTCTAAAAGATGAAGAGATGAAGAGACGGTACCTGTTGACTGGTTTGAGTAAGTATTTAATAGATGGCGCTGTATAGGAGCGCAGCAGCAATGAAAAATATTGCGAAAACGGGGAAAATGTGACGTAGACGAAGTTTCACGAGACAGCTAGTATATTTAAATAATACGTACGTTAAAGAGTTATTTTAGGTACCTACATCACGCTTTTATCAGTCAGGGCCTGCGCAGACGACGGACTTTTCTCCGCGTCGGAGAAAAAAATTAGGCTCCTCGAATAAAAAGTCCGCCGCGGATTTACCGCAAACTCAACGCACACGGTGTGCGATCATCACCACAACTTTTTCTTTAAATATCGGTCGTAATACTCTTTTTTTGAAGTATCATATAAAGTTAAAAAAAAGTCCGCGGACAAAAATCCGTCGTCTGCGCAGGCTATAAGAGTGGAACTCTAAAACGTTAGGTAAAAGTACTGGGTCTTGTAAGCTTATAGGCCTGCGCAGACGACGGACTTTTCTCCGTGGCGGAGACAAAAGTACGCTCCGCGAATAAAATGTCCACTGCGGATTTACCGCAAACTCAACGCACACGGTGTACGATCATTTGTTGCCCGGAAATGTAGAGAAGTGCACGCTATGGAAGCAAATATTCAGAGTTTACGTTGTGATGCAATTTATATGAAGTTTAAGAAAAAGAGAAGACATTTTAAAAGAAAATACTGGGTCCATCCCCTTATATCGGATCTCGTCACTCTCGAGCGCACAACGCGGAATAAAGTCCGTCATGTGCGTTGCTTCGCCTAACCACACGAGTTCTATTTTTTTCGGGGACTCCCCCGTACTTTTGTCCGGTCCGCTCTCTGCATGTCCTCGGTTATTCGGGGGACTTTTTGTACGCGGTACTTTTAATCCCTCATTTGCGTTACTCGATACAGTTGTAAGCGATCTATTTTAGCGGACAAAAAAATCCGCGGACAAAAATCCGTCGTCTGCGCAGGCTTTCATGTAGATTGTTGGTTATCCTCAAAAAACCTCAAAACTAATGTTACTTATTTTAAAGTACTTCTGTGTACTCTATATTTTTAGTTTTGTTTCCTTTCGGCAGAAGTATATATTGATTTTCACCAGAACCAGATCTTGGTAGGTCAACATAATATAGTTGCCCGTGCGAAAAACACTCTTGGCGTAAAGCTCATGACTGGCCGGCCTTGCACATCATAAACGTGCGCGCAGTTCTTGATCATTATTTTGCTGCGATGTTATTTTAAAACGGCGATATCTCCTAAGTTGTTCATTGAAATCGAATGATGCAAAGGGCAATTTTGTTATAAATTAAATATTTGTGATTACGTATTTATTTGGATAAGGATTAATATCATGTTTTTAAAAACACCTTCGAAAATAATGCATTATTTTAGAACAAATTTGGTTAGCCTAAAAAAGGTTTTAGTGATTTAACCTATAAAGATACCTAAAATACCTAATATATAAATACCTAATATATGCTGTCGCAAACTTTTTTTTGAACTTTTAAAGGGGAACAATTCAGTCATACATGATTTTTGCGAAACTTTAACCGTTTACGCTGCGCATGCAGCGGACGCTCTCAAAAGGAAATAAAAAACCCGATTTTGATACATTTTTAATTGCTGCTCCGCTCTTTTTTGTTGTAGCGTGATGATATCTATAGCCTTCCTCAATATATGGGATATCTAACACTGAAATTTTTTTCAAATCGGATCAAGTAGTTCCTGAGAGTAGCGCGTTCAAGCAAACAAACTCTTCAGCTTTAACATTATATATAATAAATATAGATACATAGATTACCCTTTTCCAAGTTGAAACTTAGGTCTAATTGCCTTTACGGAACCCTCGGTGCGCGAGTCCGACTCGCACTTGGCCGGTTTTTTTTCTTAGCCTAGACGGTCCCACTCCTGGGCATAGGCCTCCCCCATTCCTTCAACTTTTCTCGGTGTTGCGCCTTTTCTCTTTTATTAACGAAAACAAGGAAAGTTATAAATAAAAAAAGGGCATACTGCCACCTCTTCAAGCTTTTTGAGATCGATTAAAAAAATACGATGAGCAGGCGGTATACATTAAGTAGGTCATCTGCACTGGGAGCTGGTCAAAGTTTCATTAAAATTAAATAAACAGTCTGTGATTTCGTGTCAGTAAAGTATCGTGCAGATTGCGGCGTCCGCGCTCGGCCGTGGGAACAGTCTCGGCAAGAGGTCGCAGCACCCGCCTTACGTAACGCGCGGGCAGCAGCGCGCGTGCGCGAGCGGCCGCGCAGCCGCGCCCCGCGCCGCCCGCGTGCGGCAGTGAGCAGCGCCGTGCCGCCGCCGCCGCACCGAGCGTCACCGCCCGCGCCCCCCGCACTCCGCGACGCACGCGACCGCACTCAAAACATGATCCCCTGTACCTTGTCCTGAAGCCGTCCCTCGCTCGCCCCTTGGCCCCGCGCCCGATGCGCCGCACAGCGAGGTAGGTGCCGCCACCACGCCACCACGCCACCACCGCCGGCCGCGCCGAGCCGTCTGGCGAGCGCACTCAGCGAGCGCGGAGCGGAGCCCGTCGCTGGCCGACCTGGATGTTCGATCGCGTGTACGGTGCATAGTGTCGTGTGACGTCGGCCGTATCGAGCGATGCTCGCACTGGAGCCGCCTGGTGCTCGCGGCTCCTAAGTGGATTAGCGCTCGCTGGGCCCCTGGGGCCCCGGGCCGTGCTCCAGCGCGGCGGCGCTCGGCTGTGCTGCGGCCGCTCGCGTCCGCTGGGTGGTCCCTCGAACACGTAAACAATAATATCGATCTCGTCCACCGACGGCGTTGTGTACGTGCCTCATGTTGTTTGTTCCTCTTTTTCTATTATACTAGGTAGGTACGTAAGTAGTCGAAACTTTCTATCCGAAACACCAGCACGAGTAGCATGACCGCCGTAGAAATGGGCTATGTCGACGGAAGAATCGACAAACTGACACATTGTCATTGTCTATCTGTCATAATGTCGATTCTTCCGTAGACAAAACTCGTTTCTACAGTGGTTATGCTACGCGTGCTGGAGGTGTTTTTGTGATAACTTCGGATAGAAAGTTCCAGAAAAAATCGGTAACTCGGTATTTACCTAAGATTTAAGTAAGTTGTTACCTATTTAATTACATAAAATAATACTTAGGTACTATATGAAAGCACAGCTCGGCACACCAACCGTGGCCTGGCGCGCCACGCTGCATTTTGAGCTCGCTACAAGCGAACCCAAAATGCAAGATCTAGAGAAGTGTGTGTGAGAATGAGAGGTTGACATGCTGAACACTCGTGATTAGGCTCCGACGCTCAGCACTCAAGGGAGACACGAGTACATTAGCAAGTTCAACGTGTTGGCTCTCCTGCCGCATGCTTGACACCCCTGGCTGTCTGCCGTAGTCATTACCTACGTACCTAGATTATAGTTAAACAACTCACTAACTTTTTAGAAAACAATAATATCTTAAACGATGTCCAACATGGTTTTAGAATCAATAGAAGTACTGCTACTGCACTCGAGAAATTTACAGATGAAGTCAATAATCAACTTTTAAAAATAGTTATGGTTATATTTATAGACTTTAAAAAAGCATTTGATACATTGGCCCACGGCGGCTTGCTTCAGGCTATGAATGAATGTGGCATTAGGGGCCCGATGAATGCATGATTTAGCGAGTACCTACACCAAAGTATGTGTCAGTGGAACTGAAAGTGTACGGGGCGACATTCAATTCGGAGTTCCGACCGGTTCAGTATATGGACCATTAGGATATATTATGCACGTTAACAGCATGTCTAACGTATTGAAAAAATTTAAGCAATTATGTATTCTGATGATACTTGCCTGGTTTATAGCCATAATAATATTGACGCAATAAAGCAAACTATGCAAAACGTTTAGACGGTGTAGTTCAGTGGGCACATGATAATGGCATTTTAATTAATATAAATAAAACTAAGTGCATGATTATTCACTCACCGTATCATAAAAATAAAAATAATTTGTGGACAGTGGGAGTGAAAGGGCATTCGTACGAATGTCTGCATAACAACAAACTGAACTGTCAATGCTCATACTTAGTAACAGTTACATCTTTTAGGTACCTAGGATTAGTAATAGATAACACATTCACTT
Organism: Cerastis rubricosa; assembly: GCA_949152445.1. Taxonomy (NCBI): domain Eukaryota; kingdom Metazoa; phylum Arthropoda; class Insecta; order Lepidoptera; family Noctuidae; genus Cerastis; species Cerastis rubricosa. The sequence continues at coordinate 22,161,162 of OX424539.1, read as the reverse complement.
GGAATCTTCATGTCAACAACGTTTGCAATAAGCTACGATCCATTCTGGGTAAATTAAAGACTCCTAAACATGCCGTCAACAGAAAAGTATTGTATATTAGATACTATGCGCTGTGGCTGACTCAGTTTTTGAATACGGGTTGGGTGGATATGGCCTTATGTTCCCTACACACTTAAATCAAATTAATATCTTGCAGATAAGGCTACTCAAACTAAATGTAGATTAAAAAAAAAACGAAAAAAAACCTAAATCAAAATTATGAAAAGCTGTTCAAAATTTGTAAAATACTTCCGGTCCATTTCAAAAGCAATGTATAATGAAAATCACAAGGAGGGACGTAGGTATATGTACCCAACTCGTTTATCTAAAAAGAAGACACTTGCTGTTCCTGAAGTCAAAAACTACTTTGGTAGGCGCACAAGAAAGTATGTAGTACCGACGTTGGTGAATGAGCTACCCCCAAAACTGATATCGCATGTCAAACAGCTGTTGCTAAACAGCAACTTCAAAATGTTCAAAAAATCTATGGACAATGGCAATTGTATATGTGTAAAATGTGAAGTATTATAATATTGTGGACCGAGAACAACTGCCGACAAACTGTTTTGCAGTTTGGCAGAGTTTTTGTTTGTTATAGCTATACAGATTTTGAATAAACAAATAATAATAAAAAAAAGATATTAAGATTTCCTTACGCTAAGCAGCAATATTTCCTCGGTGTCGACAGATTGAAATTCTTCTCACTTCATGTACTTACGTATAGATTCTGCCCGCAGTTTCGTCCGCGTTGTGGTCCACGTCCGCGTCGACGAAACATTAATGTAGCTTTCCATCAATGAAATAATATTTGAAATTGGATGAGTAGTTTTGGAGATTACCTATTTCCTCTCCTCTCCTCACTTTTTCGTACCTGCCTCCAACCGTACCTACCCTACTCTACCTACCAACCTACCCTACCCTACCTACCTACTAGCCTACTCTATCACCTACCCTAACCTACAAAACTACCCTACCCTACCTAAATACCCTACCCTAGGCACCTCCCCTAAAAAAATGTGCTTCCTACAAAAGTGCAAGTGGTACCTACACGGTCAAAATGTATGGGACAGCTGTTTTTTTTATTTCTATGTGTGGTTCAGAATGTCGTACTGAGTACGTGGTAAGCGTTGTCGCGTCGGTGTGCCTGACACCCCGTACTCCCGTAGGTATCCCTACTAATATTATAAATGTGAATGTAAGTTTGTTTGTTACGCTTTCACGCGAAAACTACTCAACCGATAACTTGTACACATATTCTTGGAGGTATTAGAAGTAACAAAGGCTATATAAATATCATCACGCTACGACCAATAGGAGCGGAGCAGCAATGAAAAATGTTGCGTAAACGGGGAAAATGTGACGCAGACGAAGTTGCGCGGGACAGCTAGTATGATAATAATGATATATGAACACAATAAAAAACGAATTATCCAATTTGGTGCAGTCGTTCGGAAGTTATGTGCGCACGTACATTTAGTCGATTCAACTTTATTAATATATATAGATAATTAGGTATAGCGTTAATATTATTATACAAGGAGTCTTAGGAGCTCATGGCTAAATAAGCCGCTCGGTTCGATCGTGAGGTTAAGGTGCGCTTGCCGAGGTTGTTCCGTGGATAGGTGACCATCCATTACATGCCGGGTTTCCTCCGTACATCGAAAAGCACGTTTAGCTGTTGGGCCCGGCTGTCATTTTATAGATCTTTGACAGTCGTTACAGGTAGTCACTCACTGGCCCGCAAGACAACCAGTTTTAATATACAAGGTGTTGTTTTGCATCCTCGTCAAAATTCAGGATGTTGTCACAAAAGACATAAATGTTCAATATAAATTACGGTACCTAGTAAATTATTAAAAAACACTGCATTTTTTTGTTGTTTAAATTTGTCAATATTTCAGAATAACCCCCATAGCGTGGTTTAGGGATTATAAAATTATCGAAAAAAACGTTTGAGGTTTTTTTTGTGTGTAAGCGACGTTATAAGGCAGAGATCAGACGGCCCGTGTTTAAAACACGGGTGGTTCACAGTTAGCGATTTCAGTAAATAAATAAAAAAAAGAAAATTACCTACTCATTTTATTTATGATTCGGGTCGAGAATCATTAGCATACGAGGTTGCAAAACAACACCTTGTATAGTAATATATAGTATAGGATCCCGCTATACAACGACCTTCACCGAGCTGGTTAATGGATGAAACTTATTTTATATTAAAAATATGTCAATAAATATATTGCATATGGGTTGTCTAAAAAATTTCCCCTGTTTGGTTCATAGACAAATTCCATACCAATCGAAAGTATAAAGCCTATAGAATATGCAAACATTAGGTTGCATTTTATTTTCCCGTCACAACTCTCGGGTAGGCAGGTATATATACAGGTAAATCGATACTAGTAACTTGCACCGGTCTGGTTAATGAATAAAAAAAAGGTAACCTAACGTTTGCATATTTTATGGTCTGTATACTTTAGATTGGTATGGAATTTGTCTATTAACCAAACCGGTGAAATATTTAAAAAAAATATAACTGACTAAAATTTTTTAGACAACCCATATGCAATATATTTATTGACATATTAAATTTAATATAAAATAAACAATAAACAATAAACAATATTTAATTGTTCAAGACTTAAACCTACTTTACAAAAGTTTTAACCTTGAATTTAATTTAAGAGGCTTGATACAAAACATGTACAACTGGGCTTAAACTAGGAAGATTCCTGTGCTATAAGCACCAGTTGCTTTCGTCAACACCGTGTTCCAGAAGCCATTTTACAAATTGTGGTGTGGTGCAAGGTAAGTATTGCAATTTCCATTTAATCAATGGTTAATCTCTAAGTGCATGCATGCATGCGTGTGTGTGTGTGTGTGTGTATGAATATGTTTGTGTGTATATTTATGTGTGGTGTAATAAGTTTCATCCATCAACCAGCTCGGTGAAGGTCGTTGTATATCGGGATCCTATACTAATAAGGGTATGGAATTACCCAGTAGGATAGGGATGTGCAAGATTGCGCTGTCTATAAGAGCCCATGCGCAGAGCGATTATTCAATCAGGTGGCCTACCATGACGTCTTAAAACATTATTGTTTTACTCTTATTCCAGTGTGGGAAAGAGACGGAGTTATACTGGATGTCTAACTGCTTTAAGACTTCATAGACCACCTGGAAATAATACTTGGCCGCTATCTTTAACTGGCAGCATTCTACTGAGTTTCTGTACCGGCACCAAAATTTATATTTTTAATACAATTTCCAAATATTTATTTGATAATCACTGAATTTGATATAAAAAAAAAAAAAAATTGTTTATTTCGTAATCTTTCTTAAAAAACACATTAGTGATTGGAGCCTCCTTGTAAGCAAAAAAAAAATGCCTGTATTAGGCGACTCCGCTCTTTCACAGCTAGTAAAAACATAAACAAAAATAAAAATAGTAAAAAAGAAATAAAATGTGAGTGTGCGTGCATGTGTGTTTGTGTAATGTCTGCGTGGATGTGTGTATGTATGTGTGTGTATGTATGTGTTGAGAGAAGCGAGTGAGTTAATTTATGAGTTGTAATAGTGCCTCAGTGTCTTCATAAGAAAATGGTTTAATCCAGTTTGTTAGTTTTTTTTTACAAACGTGTGCTTGTTTTGTATATATGTATATCTCTTTGTTTATCCTGTTATATATTTGAGCAGAACGTTTGCGGTATTGTATAGCAGCGAATTTTGTTTTAGTTCGTGGGACTTGAGCAATCATGTCCTTTCGTCTTTTAGATATGATGTTTGTATCGTAAGGAAGTGTCTTATGTATTTTTAGCACCGTATGTATAATGTAAAGTTTTCTAACCGAGAGCAGACCACTAATCTGATATAGACTGCTGGTAGGGTATCTTATGTTTTTAAAATACATAATTTTAATTAGTGCTCGTTGTCCTCGTTCAACATCAATAAATCTCGATTTTGCTGCACCGCCCCATATGGGGGATACAGTAAACTAAAACTGACTGCACAAGTGCCACATAAACTTCATTAAGAAGATTTCTATGAGGGCCTATTTTTTTTTGTATATTTGTAGGGAGGACATGTCGGAATGTTTTGAATATCCAGCCAAGTTTCCTAACTCTTCCCGTTACGTGCTCAAGGTGAGCGTACCATGATAATTTTTGGTCAATCATGACGCCTAGATATTTAGTCTGAGAGACTTTATTGTATTTGGATGCTAAATTCTTAATTTAGTTGCGATCGATTCGAGATGGTTAAGCAAATGTAGTTGGTTTTAATTGTATTTAGTGTGAGAAGGTTGTCATTAAACTAATTAGTGACTTGGACCATGCCCAATTCTGCCTTGAGTTTGACATCGGACCAGTCATTCCCGGAAAAGACCAAGGCAGTGTCATCAGCGTAAGCAAAAATTTTTGCGCTATTGACTTTTAGGTTACAAAGGTCGTTAATGTACATTAAAAATAAAGTGGGGCCTAGTACGCTCCCTTGGGGCACGCCGAATGAAACGTCTGCATCATCACTAAAACAAGATCCTATCTTAACCCTCTGCTTTCTATTAGACAGGTAATCTTTAAAAAACTTGAGAGGGGTTCCTCTTATTCCGGCTCTTTCCAGTTTGGTCACAAGGGTTGGAACAGAAACGGTGTCAAAAGCCTTTTTCAGATCCAGAAATACCGTCAGGCATTTCTTCCCTGCATCGAGATGCTTAGTAACTAATGAGCTAAGGGCAGCAACTGCATCTTCAGTGGATATTCCCTGTCTAAAACCAAATTGTGTTGATGATATTATTTTAAATTTATTTAAGTAGTTTATTAGTCTCTTATTAGTTGGTTTTTCTATAATCTTAGACAGGGCTGGTAGAACCGAAATCGGTCTGTAGTTATTGACATCGTCTCTGTTCCCTCCCTTGTGTACTGGTGTAATAATAGATTTTTTCAATGGGTCTGGGAAAATGCCATTTTTGAAACAAAGGTTAGCCAGATGGGCAATGATGGGAACCACCACTTTGCAAACATATTTAAAAAAAAACTTGTAGATATACTGTCCCATCCTGGGGAACTGGTCGATTTTAAGCTCATCAAAATTCTTTCAACTTCTATTGTGTCCGTGTCCAAAAGCACAAAGGAATTAGTTTGCGCAGGGGAAATGTTAGGTCGATCAGAGGGCATGTCACTAGTCCTGGGTTGAATTTGCTCAGCTAATTCTTTTCCAATTTTCGCAAAGTAATCATTTACGAAGTTAACTGATTCCATTGGAGACGGTTTGATACTTTGCAAGTCAGCACTTTGGCTGTTTACTTTATTTGAATAGGTGATTGATTTTATATTTTTCCAGAGTAACTTAGAGTTTTTGATTGATTTAGTGAGTAATTCTCTTTCATATTTTCTTTTAATTTTTTTGATGAGTTTATTACAATGATTTCTGTATCGACAATATGTGATTTTTAATATTGCATTATACTGATCAGACCGAGAGTTTTTTTGCAGTTTATTGCGTTGTTTAATATAGCGTAGTATTCCTGAGGTGATCCAAGGTTTGATTATACGTTTACTGTTAGGAATGCTTGTTATTGTAGTATTATTTTTAATAGTATCAGTCAGTTTCTGTATGAGTAGATCAGTAACTAGATTTGGACCATGGCAAAATAACAACTCAGCAAGATTTTTTTCCTTTAAATATTTTAGTGCTTGTTCAAAATTTATTAAATAGTAGTAGCAGTTTTATTTATAACTTCTTTATTTTTTATTTTAGATAGAGATAAGAATGTAGTATAGTGGTCAGTAATTGTAGTCTGTAAGATAGCAATTGATGCAGATATCTTTTTTTTATGAATTCGCATCATGAAATGGTCTAGGCAATTCAGCTCTCTGGTGGGTAAGGTATGACCAGGTAATATACCATAGGATGACAACATGTTAAGGTAGCTATTTCGATTTTTTCGTTCATGAGCCAATTCAACGACTTTGGGCCTAATATTAATATTTATGTCCCCCGCTATTAGTACATTTTTCTGCGAAACCAATGAATCTAAGTGTGAGCTAAGTGAATCTAAAAAAATATCAGGATTTGTGTTTGACGGGGAACGATAAATACACAAGACAGTATAATTAAGTATATCCAGTTGGAGACAAGACGCCTCAGACAGTTTTATTTCTTGAACATGTGATTTTAGCGAGTTTTTTATATAAACCACTACCCCATCATTCTGGTTCAAGTGCCGTGTTGTTACATAAGAGTGATAATTTCTAAGTTGTGGTATGGGTTTATTTGTATTTAATCTGCATTCCGTTAAGGCGCTCTTCTAGGCGACTTTTATGCTTTTGAGGGGGTGAAGCAGATGAAGAGGGGGGTCGAGTAGTCCCTTTAGTCCCGCCTACTGCGGGGTGCCCTGCTTGAATCACGTCGATGTGCGACGTCAATAAATGTATAGAAGCTTAATTTCAAAACTCAATATTAAAGTACGAATAGCCCAGCGCGCCGCTAGCCTACTTCGCACATTGCTTCCGCGGTGATCTCTAGGTTCGAACCTCAATACACGCGATTCTTTTATATCTTATTTTTTTAATATAATGTATGTACCTACATTTTAATATCGCATTTATATAATAATAATACATATATCCAAAATAACAATCAACCTATAATTTTTCCTAATAAATTATAGGTTGATTGTTATTTTGGATTGTTTGGTTGTTTGGATTGTTATTTTATAGAAAAGGTTATCGAAATACTATCGAATAGATTCGTCAAACGAATAATAAATAATTCAAAGCAGCCTCATGGACAACCAAGGGCATTAAAGTCGGCAGTAAGAGGTTGACGAATCTCCGACTTGCCGACGACATGGTCCTTTTTGCCCACACAGCCCTGGAACTACAGACTATGCTCCAAAAACTGCACGCGTAGCATGACCGCCTTAGAAACGGGCTATGTCGACGGAAAAATCGCCAAAGTGCCACTTTGTCATTGTCTATCTGTCATTATGTCGATTATTCCGTAGACAAAACTCGTTTCCATAGTGGTCTTGCTACGCGTGCAGTTTTATTTTTTAATAAAGAAGTAAATTTAAAATTTATTGTTCGATTAAATTTAGAATTTGACAATAGCACGTGGCGCCATCTATTTTGATAAGAAAGTTATTGTTGTTTTCCTTCGGATCAGTACTTTTTGTCGGGATGAAAGGTATCCTATGGCCGTTTGTGTACACCTTACAACGTACATGCAGAATTTGATGATGATCACTTCATTGGTTTAGGCGTGAAGAGGTAACAAACAAATTTTTAATATAATAACTTTCGCATTTATAATATAATAACTAACTGCGCGCGACTTCGTTCGCGTGGACTTTTTTTATGTGTAAAAATAAAATAGATTTTGGACGATTCTCAGACCTACCCGATATGCACACAATTTCAAACAAATCAGTTCACCCGTTTCGGAGGAGTATGGTAACTAACACTGTGACACGAGAATTTTATATACAGGGTGTTTGGTGCATCGTGTGCCAAATTGAAATGGTCGACTGGGGGGGTCATCTGCTATCCTCCCAGACCCCTAAACAATTCTCATGCACTGTGGATTTTTTTTCATCGACTTTTTATTGTTTTATTAACAAAAATTTTAAATTAACTCGCAAAGTTTCGGACTTCAATTAACGCTGTCCATGTTACAGCTATTTACATGGCTTTAAAAAAAAACTAAACGCGACCGGGATCTTCCAACTCCCTCAAAAATTCTCTAGTCTATCCTCTTGCTAGTGATGTGCCACATGCCATAAAAATCTTTTTACAACTTTGTGAATTCGCTAGAATTGTGAATCAAGTCACAAAAAAATAAATTACAAATTAAGATTTAGAAAAATATTTTCACTTAAATGATACCTGAAAAACTTATTAAATCTGTTATCTCACTCTTATAAGGTAAAATCTGTCTCGTATCTCTCTTTTGGAGGAGAAAGGGGGATTTAGAAATAAAAAAAAATGCATTTTATTAATAAAACAATAAAAAGTCGATGAAAAAAAATCCACAGGGCATGAGAATTGTTTAGGGGCTGAAAGGATAGCAGGTGACCCCCCCAGTCGACCATTTCAATTTGGCACACGATGCACCAAACACCCTGTATAAGATATAAGTATAATATATAAATATATATTTAAAGAAATATTTATTTATATAAATATATAAAATTAGGCTCAGGATAGAGAAATTAACTTGTAGCGGTTCGATATTAGTTCAATGCTAGCTCAGTGGATAAGACCGTGCGCCTCACATACGAGGAGTTGAAAGAATAATCACAAGAAAGAGACAGACGGAAAGTAGTCGCCGTCAAGAATTGGCAAGTTCCGAAAGACTGGACACAGATCAGAGTATTTTTGGGTTTTTGCTCCTACTATCGACGGTTCGCAAAGAATTTTGCTGACATTGCGAAACCTCTACACAAACTCACTGAGGAAAAGCGACAATTCTGTTGGGACAAGAGCTGCGACGCGACGTCGCATTTCAGGAATTAAAGAAACTTCTGTGCAAAACACCTATTTTTAAACAAACCAAACTGGAAAGAAATCATTGCGTTACTCGATGGGCTACTGCCGTTGTAAAGACATTGCAGCATTTCAGTAAATAAACTCTTTGCAAAAAAAAAGGGCACCATAGATTTTTTTCTCTATTTCAATGAAGAAGAACAAGAAAGACGTTTTATTCATTTGACAATGTATTGGCATGTCATTTGAAGCATCCTGGCATGATTCTTTACGTTCCAAATTTAAATTTTGAAATGAGCAAAAAAAAAATTGATAATTGTAAAATTGCTTTACTAATGGCGCGAATTGCTGAAACGATATTTTTACTGATTACTAAAATTTTAAAACTCTTTGGAAATTTTCTGCAAATTAAACAATTTAATTTTTCTTTTTACATTACATACCTGTTTTTGATATGAGTTAAAAGCGATAAGGGCCGGTAAAATTATAACCCTACTTGAAGAAGGTCGTTCGCAAACTTACGTGTCTCAGCGGCTAAATGTGAGTCGTTCAACTGTCCAGAGGACTTGGCAACGGTATCAAGAGACCGCTTCGGTCAAAAGAAGATCTGGTTCGGGAAGAAAACGATGCACAGAACCAAGAGACCGCTTTTTGGTGAGTCAGGCGTTGCGGAATCGTAAAGCATCAAGTGTGGACCTGAAGAAGAGCCTTGAAGAAGAGGAGTAGAAGTTAGCTTGTGGACTTCAGGAGGAGGCTTTGGCTGCCAATATCAGGAGTTACCGCCCGGCTCGGGGTCCTAATTTACTCCGTGGGCACCGTGTTGGTCGACTTTAGTTTACTCAAAACTGTGCTTCATGGACTCTGGAGGACTGGAATAAAGTATTGTTTTCTGATGAAGCTAGAATCTCTTTGTGCGGAGAGGACCGACGCCGGCGAGTGCTACGAAGACCACGCGATAGCGTTCCGCTATGCGGAAGTGTGTTTCGAAGAAATCACTCCTTATGGCTGAAGCTCCGTTTTGTTTTGGGCAACAATTAATTCGACGCAGCGTACGGAGTTAGTTTTCATAGAAAATGGAACATTAAAAGCACACCGGTACATAATGGAATTCCTAATTCCATATGCACAACCTGCATTGACTGTACTTGGGGAAGATTCCATTTTTTATGGACGACAATGCTCGCCAACACCGTTCTGGCGACGTGGAAGCGTACATGCAAGAAGTTGGAATCCGTCGTTTAGATTGGTCAGATCGAACTCCTGACCTCAATCCAATTGAGCATGTCTGGGATGTTCTAAAGAGACGGGTAAGATGAGTGAAACCTGCTCCACAAAACATCAGGGAGCTAAAACGAGTCATTGCAGAAGAGTGGGAACGTATTCCTCAAAACGTTATTAAAAACATCGTGGAAAGCATACCCAGAAGGATTCAAGTTGTGATTTTGGCAAGAGGAGGTCACACTCGTTATTAGGTTTTTACATTTGTAACTTTATTTAATCAAAAAAAGTAAAAAAATCTTCTTGTCTTTATGCCGACCACTTCTTATTGTTTGGCCGTGTACATCGGTTTTAAAGAATTGACCGACTTTTTAAAAAAAATATTGCCGAAGTTCACTTCACGCGTATTAATTTACACGATTGTATACAGAGTACGTCAAATAATTAAATTTCATGGCAAGAGAACGATGATAACTCAAATCGTCCTTAGAACGTAATTTCCTTAGGTACCCGTTTTTTTTTTTTTTGCAAAATAGTGTATTTGCTGGGGCGAAAGTTCCAGCTGCGAACTGACCATGCTGCATTGAAGTGGCTATTACTGTTCAAAAATCCGGAGGGACAAGTGGCGACATGGATTGTGATGATGGTGGATTGAACTACTGCAAGAGTTCGACTGCATAACTGAACATCGCACTGGGAGAACTCACGGTAACGCAGACGCCTTGTCAAGAAGACCTTGTCCTGAAGATTTTAAGCACTGTGCCAGGCAAGAGACTAAGGAGGTAGCAACCGTGAGGGTGCTTAGAACGAATCTCAGTGATGAATGGAAGGAAAACCTAAATCAGGCTCAGCAAAATGACTCAGAGATCAAACCGATCTTCGAGTAGATCAAAGCTGGTGCTCCTAAACCCAAGTGGTGTGATGTGGCAGCGATGAGTTCCATCACGAAGAGTTATTGGGCCCAATGGAACAGCTTGGTTATCCAGGATGGAGTCTTGTGCCGTAAATGGGAAAACGCTCGAGGGGACAGATGTCATCTACAAATGGTTGTCCCTAAAGCCAAAGTACTGGATGTTCTACGGCTCTACCATGATGTATGTTCAGGAGGACATATGGGGGTAAAAAGGACTCTAATGAAGATCCGAGAGCGATTTTACTGGATCCACTGTCGAGAAGATGTGGAGGACTGTTGTCGTAAATGTATCACTTGTGCGGCTGTGAAAAGACCCCAAACACGCGAAAGAGGTGCATTAATGGTGAGCCATTCTCAGAGAGTGAAAGTGGGAACAAGTACTTAATGGTTGTCATGGATTATTTCACAAAGTGGCCAGAAGTGTTCGCCATTCCTAACCAAGAAGCTACAACTGTCGCAGATAAATTGGTTCAGGAAGTTTGGAGTACCCTTAGAAATTCACAGTGATCAAGGAAGGAATTTTGAATCACAAGTATTTCAGGAGACTTGCCGAATGATGGGTACCCACAAAACAAGAATCACTTCTTACCACCCACAATCTGATGGAATGGTGGGACGCTTTAACCAAACGTTGTAGAGAAATCTGGCAAAAGTTCAAGTATCTGGCAAGCAGGCAAAAGGATTCAATCACTGGAACTACCCTTGATGCACCACGCAGTGTTACAGATTATGCAAATGACTAACGATGCTCGGGACGAGCATGTCTAAGGAGGGGCAGTGTTACGTTGCCTGCTTTACGAGAACATTCTAGGATTACGTTCGAGTCTAGAATGATCCAGTATGTCTAGAAGATTCAAGAATAATCCTAGAATGTTCCACAATGGAAATGTCTAGAAACTTTGAGAAAGTTCTGGACCTTTCTAGAACTTTCTAGAAGGATTGGTTCCACTATAAAGCTATCTGGAAGGTTCAAGAAGGTTGTAGAACTTTCTCGAAGGATGGGTTTCCCCTAAGGAACTACCTAGAGATTCACGGAAGTTGTGGAAGTTTCTCGAACATGAGTCGGCCATATAAATAGGCGACGGGTGCGGAAGTGAGTTAGTCATGCATTCTAACTCACGCGACGAAGCAGCGGCGCAGGCTAGCTATTCGTTCGCTTACATGGGCGGCGTTACACAGTACATTGCCGCTCAAATTCAAACACTACGGCCCCTAGTCTGGAGCGCGATCGGCTAGCTCTGAGAGCTTCTGCAGACGGGGGCCAGCATCCTTAGCGGTAGGATGCGCCAACAAAGTCACCTCCGTCGCAGGTCGTCATCCGCTGGGCCTCCTCCGGGCAACCGGAGGTCTCACCTAGTGGTGACAGACCGCCGAGGTGGCGTAAAGAAAGCGGCGCTCGCTACGGTAACGTTTCACCGTAGCTAAGCGCGCAGCGCCCAGCGCCGCTGGCAACTCCTACCGGACAAAATGACAATTACACACTGGCGAGTCGCGCACTTTACACGCGCTCGCCCTCTCCGAGCCTATACAAGCAACCATATGAGGTGCCCGTATTTACGGGCACATGTGATGATACCGCGGGGCAAGGGTAGAACCCACATCCCGCCAGCCTCGCCCCTCTACGGGGGCATAGCGATTTCTCGCGAGTGAGTTAGTCTGATTTTGGCTACGGAACGAAGTGATCTAAGTGAACTACTAATGCGATATATAAGTGAATAGTGATCAGTTGTGTATTTGTGATTGAGTTATAAGTGTTGTTTAGTGTTAAATAAAGATTTTTAGTGTTTATTGGTAGTGTGATAATTTATCCTATACCCAGCTTGTAACAGTACGTAAGAAAATACATATTTATAAATAAAAACATTTTAAAATAGTAGCATACCGGCATCGGGAACCGTGCCCGAACTACCGATGGTCAGGCTTTTTCAAAGAGGAACCTCCTAACAATACGCACCTTGTCCAGAATTACTGCTTTCTGAATCAAGCCCTTGATCCAGCTACGAAACGAAAGACTCCTCAGATGTTGGTCGAGGTTTCTAAGCCCGTTAGCAGTACGCGGACCTTCCTATCACGAAACTTGTTTCCGCCTGACAAAAGACTGCTTAGCATCTTATTCAGGCGGCCAAAGGAGCGTACCCTCAACGATTGTTTCATGTCAGCAGTATTGATGCCTAATGCTTCTGACATTCCCAAATACTTGTAGGTTTCTGTTGAGAAGAGGAATCGGATCGGAGATTCTGGAATCCCATGGATTCCATAATCTCGCTTCACATGCATGACTGCGCATTTGTCAACAAGTTTCTGTAACCATCAGTAGCTTCATCAGTTGCAAATTGTTGGGGGCAAAGAGTTTCATATCAATCATTTACATGGTTGGAAGGCAAGGTATGACCACCTCTCCTCAACCGAAAGCCCAGACCTGAACCCCTCAGTAGCATGCTAAGAGGGTTTAAGGCTAGGCAAAACCACAGGGTCCCCCTGTGGTCTTGCCTAGCACTGGGTGACTTAGCTCAGACTATCACCCTATCTACAATAAACTTTAAAAGGTCTAAAGATAGCCACTCAGAAACTGTATCATTAATGGCTTTTAAGTGTCTTCGCAGTCTTGATATAACTAAAAGTTTTTCCGAATTATACATAGATCTGAGCTAGTGTTTGTGAGGGAATCCCCGAAAAAGACAGCTGTGCTAGCTACACATTATTATTTTTCTTAATGTTTGTATTTTATTCTTGAAGCTGTGAGGCCCTCCTCTGCCCTCCCCCCCTTTCTGCTAGGTTACTGGACAGACGGGTGCGTGGATAGACGAATGAAAGGGTGGACATACGGACGGGGCGGATGGAGATATGCATGAAGAGGTGAACGAACAGTAAGAATACACTAAATTAAAACAATCTAAGTCTAAATAAATTTTATTTCTTTAGATGATTTTAGCAAAATCTAAATATATAAATTCTACACGACACAATTCTTCAAAATGTTGTCTTCTAACATGAGACGTTTTCATATGTGGTCTCGCGCTATTTAGTTGACTTATTTACATAAGATAAATCACTTTTATTTTGTTTATGGTTCCTCTACATTTTATTCTTGACAATTTACAAAATAGATGAAGTTGGCGCTTCCGAAATTTTTCGATATTTTTATCATTGGTGTCATTTTTGTAGTTTTAAGGGTCGCTGATAACGAAGATTTGGTAAAAAAAAAAACTTCAAGATGGCGCGGATGAAATTTTCAGTTTTTTCGTCATGGGGATCATTTTCTTGGTTTTAGGGATCGCTGAAAACGGGAATGACGAATAAACAAAATTACATTATTTATTTAATTTTTCGGATTCCCTTTGCAGAACTTTGACCCTTCGCCACTGAGGTTCCCCACCCACAATTTTGACTCTTCGCCACCGATGTTCACTGATTTTTTATTTACACATTTTATGACTAAAATCGAACAAAAATTTACACGAACGAAAAACTAATCATAAAATAAAATATAATAAACAGCTTTCAACAACAAACAGATCGAAATTTGATTGAAAAAATTTGAGCGGCGAGCGGAAAAAAGTGACGTACGTCCATCTAGCAGCGCGCCTCAGCGGTCACTGTCACTCTGCGTAGAAATAAAAGAGATGCGACAAAACGCCGCGAATGGCGTGATGTTTCGTTCGACTTGTTCGAATAATTATCATTAAAAACATGAATACTTACAAATATAGTAAATAAAACGAAAAAGAAAACCGACAGTTCCCTTTATTATTTTATATTACATCACTGTTATTAATTTAGTCAAGATTAGTTGAGCAGTAATACAGTTACACTTGCTTGAAAATCAGAACTTCTCGATTTTTTTTTATCGGGATTTTTTTGCAAAAACGTGTTTTGGGCCCGAAGGTTCCCTCATAAATATGGTCAAGAGTAACATATATTTTTTTTGTTGCTCTAAAATGTATACATTTGGCTAAAAAACTGTTCAAAGTTGCCTGTTTTGACGAGGTACAGCGTCTTAATATTATTACATCGGTTTCGAACTTAAAAGTAGATAACATAACTACAAAATCATCAAAGTTGGCGTATATGCTCCTTATGTTTTGTGAGAAAATAGTCAAATCATTTTTATTTACGTAAATATGTTCAGTAAGATTCGAACAATCGCATTCAATTGAGGTCGCAATTTCAAGTTTGTCTATCTCATTGACCAAGGTGTCAGTCATTAGAGTTATTTATTAATAGAATGATAATCAGTGCAAGGCACTCGTAAATAACTCTGCAAAGTCTACTGAGGTTGAAGTATGTTAGAGGACAACGATACAGTTTTATTTTTTGTAATAACATGCATGATAGCTTAAAACTTTGTATTTTTATATGTTTGGATGTAATTATTTGTGATAACAGGGTATCAAAGCTGCGTGAGTTGCATAAGTGAAGGATTGTTTTTCTGTAATCTATGTTCGTATTTTGAGAGGTAGGGTAAGTATGTTTGTTGATACGTATCCGAATTATTGTAAAGGTGTGGGACGTGTGTGATGAATGTATACATAGTTTAATATTTATAATCGGTAAGTGTGGTTTGTAAAGACTGAGTGCATGTAGATTTATGGCGATATTGAAATGTGTTAACGGGTTAGAGTGGAGACTGTGTGTGTGAGGGTATGAGAAAGTCTTTAAGTATACAATATAAACAAAAAGGTACCTTATTACTACGTCCTTGGGACTATAATTATACGGCGTCAGACAAAGCCGCACAAAAATAAAAATCGGATGGTATTTCACTATGATGAACACTATGAATATCAATAGGAATGACGTTATTACGGTTATATAAATAACTTGTTGCCAAAAAGAAAGAACGGTAAAGAGTCACATTTTTACTATTAGTTGATGAATTTGTTCTTCGGTTCTGATAGCTATTGTCGGTGCAAGGTCATTTTTCTTTACATAGACTTTTCCATACGCAGTCCAGCAGTATTTATAAGCACCCGACTTTGTTAGGTCACGGGCAAGAAAATGCAGGCGAGATCCCTTTGGGGTGAGATGCTCAGACAAGAAGATGGGTGAATCTTCTTGTGTTTTAAAGCCGAGATTCTTGCAGCAAAGCTTGGACTTATGTTTTATGTTGAAGCTCCTACCCATTCTCATAATCTCATTCTTTAACAGAGTTGATCCGGTTTCAACAACAATGTGCATCTTTTGGCTTTCATTGTTTTTTCCACGCACTCTGTTAGACATCTTTAATGTCATACTTGGTTATGGAACAGTTTATATTCTGTGATAGGCTCATGACCATATCTATAAGATCTTGCTTAGACTCATTTGTAATTTTTGGAACATTTTTAATAACGAAATTGGATTTACGACTTCCTGTTTCTATTTCTTCAAGTTTATTCTCCAAAAGTGTGACGTACTTTTTGTCTTCCTTCGACTGGTTTTCTAACTGAGATATTTTCTTTTCTAGTTCTTGATATGAAACTTGTGTAACAATATTTAGATGTTTTGTAAATGTGATTGTCATAAATGCAAACGAAGTCTGTCTTTAACTGTTTACTTCCATCAAATTATAAACTAGCCGTACCTGCTAGCTGTAACTGTGTATCAGTTCATCGATCGGCTAGTGACGATTATAGTATTGGCTTACTACAGATACTTTATACTCACACTTATCATCCATATTCATATTTTATTGGTTTTACATTAGCATTTTACCAATCGCTCCATTTTTATAAATATTTTCTTTGTATCCTTTGCTGTGACATTTTTAACATCAAACTTGTCTGCTGTCATTTACTTTTATTTTTAATTGTTACCAGCCAAATTCTCTATGAAGGTTTTATTTAGATTATGTATTACTAAAATGATTATCATCAATACGTGAGCTCAACTGTTGTATTTGATAGATAATTACGAATATTTGCTTTGTAAAGATATTCTAAGTTATATTTATAAAAATATTATGCGCAAGTTTTTTGACCGATTGTTGCTGGCTGTTTTGATTACTGGCAAGTTGCGTCTTACGAGCGCAACAATTTGAATCTGAGAAGAAATAAATTCGAGAAAGATTGACAAAAACACGAGGATCAGGGTATAAAAAACATTTCTGACGGATACTTGAGAGAGAGTCAAGAGGCCAGTCAAAGAGAGTCAAGAGGCCAGTCAAGAGGCTAGTCATGAAAGTCAAGAGGCCAGTCAAGGTTCAGTCACTATCTTCTGTCTGGAGCTAGAGCTGGAGGAAAAACTAACTTGATCATCTAGTCTCCATCATCTATGACGTGTCATCGCTGCCCAGGTGATCCCACTACAGACTCCTGGGACCACTACTGCTGATCTTTAGAAGCTTATCTACGTACTCATCTCGCATAGCAGCCTTGACGTACTGTTCTGGCGACCGTCCTACTGGACTACCCGGTTGCCAGATCTCGCCTTTTCCGCTGAGCTGTTCTTCATCATCTACAGTGTGCCATTTAAAGACTTTAATAGTGTGATTTCATCTCATCTTCTAATAAATTCATTTTCTCCTTTTTAATGTACAAGTCTGCTTACTTCCTTTTCATTTTGAGGAACAAGCACGTTTGTTACACGATCCGCACGTAATTTTTGTTTGTTTTGAAGTCAGACAAGTACAGTAATAAAATCGAAAAGAATAAGTCTTGGGAAAAGAGCAATCTATCTATATATATATATATATATAAATTACGTGTCACGTTGTTTGTCGGGGATGGACTCCTTAACTACTTAATCGATTTTAATCAAATTTGCAAACCGTGTGCAGTTTGATCCAACTTGAAAGATAGGATAGCTTACATCTCAATTTATAGTCGCAATATTATTTTATTGCAAACTAATCAATGTATCACAGGGATGGCAAATGTGTATCTGTATATGTCACCCCTAATGTTTCAAAATCGCTTTGTCTAATGAGAGTACTCTGACTTCCAAGATCAACATAACAAGTCATTAACTTACCGTTACCATTAATATCTAGTATGTATTTACTATCCGAATTGCCTACTATTTTCACTTCCGATACCGCCTTGTCACCATTGCTAGTATTATTATCATTGGTGTTTCTCAAGAGTCGCTCACACGAAGTGGACTGATGTCCAAATTTCTTACAGATGTTACAGGTTACAAGTGGTTTCGAGCATTTAAAACTAGGATGACCTAATTCACCGCAATTAAAGCATTTGATCGTACTACTAATCTTATTGTCACTTTGCCCTTCGAAACGCTTCTTTAAGAATGGTCTCCTTAATTCCTTATTATCTTCTAATTTAACCATTTGTAAGTAAACTAACAACTGTTCAGGCTGACTATAGTTAGCTGCTTGAGCACCTAAACGCATACTCCTATCTTCTAACCCGTTTATTATACAGTATATAAAGCTATAGACTGTCTTATCATATATTTTACATCTGTTTAATAAATTCATCTTGTGATAAAAGTATGTCTCTAATGTTTCATTGGGTTTAACTTTCCTATCTAACATTTCTTGTAATAATTTTGCATAATTTTGAACAGATGGAAAAGTTTTAATTTATTTATTTTTCCATTACGACCAAGTGAAATTGACAGAAGAAAGTCCTTGATACCACACCTTTGCTAACCCCACTAACTTGGGCAAGGAATAATGCAATAATTGCGGTTCACTCCATCCATATAGTTTAGAGCATTCCTCTAATTTATTTATCCAAATATCGACAGACTGTTCTTTGTTATAGAGGTGAAATTCAGGAATAGCATTACTATTAATTGAAAAATGATTTTGTGAAGTAGGCAATGACTTTAACAAATTTAATAACTCGCGGGTAGACACATTCGTCACAGATTCCCCGGTGCCTTGTTTATTGTAACGTTTTTTTGAACGTCTTCCACTAGAGTTCATAGTAGAATCGAACTTCTTGAAGAGGCATTATCAGTGGTAGACGACTAAGTTCTCACAGTTGATGACCGCCTCTTGTTCCGCTGGTGTCGAGTGTGATGCTTCCGGTTTCGGTCACCACACCTGCTGGGATGATCCTTTGGTTTCACTTTCGCGTCGCCTACGTTGCCTACGTGGCGAAGATTTAGATTCGCTACCACGATCGCGACGTCTTCGTAATAAACTCTGCTTTCTCGAACGACGATGACGGTGCACTGGATTTGGAGGCGTCCCCGACGCCTGCGTGCATCCTCGTTCAGCTTCCTCATCTTCAAACATGACGAAGACAGTTAGATACTGTCTTAATATTCAGCTTCAAGTTATTAAGTTTTTCTTTTCTATCTAGGTCACTAGTTGTAGGCGCGGTAGGAATAAAATCCTTTTGTAAACCCAATTCTGAACTGTAAGAATCAGAACTAGGGAGGCGAAATAAAGCACAGTATTACTTTTTTCATTAATATTATTTGCAGTGCTTATAACAAAAACATGTAGAACCGCTCAGGTCAAAACGCCCGCTAAACCCTATGGTTTGGCGTGCATTTATTGGCGGAAAACTATACATCCACGCTATCTATTTGCTTTTCCCGCCAATAACTTGGCACAGATAAAATATAACACTTTTTAGCAATTGAGCAACTTATACTTAACGTAAAACAAATAACATATAAAAGAAGACGCACAAGATTTGCTCTAACTGTTAAGAAAAATAAAGATACTAATTCGAAAATGTTCTACTACGCTGAAGAGTGCTTCCTCATTTCAAAACAAAATAACCAGAACGACTGGGTAGTCGACAGTGGCTGCACCTCCCACATGACGTTTCAACGCGAATATTTAAAAAAACATAACAAATGTTTCAAGAAAACTTAACTTTGCTTCAGAACAGCACTCTACTGAAATCAAAGGTGAAGGCCGAGTAACACTAAAAGTCAATTATGGGATAATTGATCTCGAAAACACTCTGTATGCGCTATCACTTTTCAAAAACCTACTGTCAGTGTCAAAACTGGCTCAAAATGGAGCTACTGTCACTTTCGTTAATACAAAGTACTCGTACGCAATAAGACAGGAAAGTTGGTTATGACTGTAGAAAAGTCTGTACTAAGTCAAATTCAAATTACAAAACTACGAACGAAACTACTCAGTTAGAAACGTCAACAAATACGAAGAATGGCTCCTTGCTAGACTGGCTCAGGAAGTTAGGACATATGAACAACAAAGATCTCCATCTAGCGCTCAACAACGAGACGCTGATTGGACTAAACTTTGATAAAAACGAGGCTTTGTCTAACTGCGACGTATGCATTCAAGCAAAAATTACACGAATACCAAGACCTCCACAAAGAACAACTCTTCGAACAACTGAACGATTGGAAATTGTTCACAGTGACGTGTGTGGTCCTGTCACACCGTCCTATGGCAAAAACAGATACTTTGTCACATTTATTGACGATTACAGTAGATATGGACGACGGACGCGTCTACTTTACGAAAAATTAATCACAAGTAACACTAGAACACTTCAAAGTTTACAAACAGGAAATGGAAAACTTTACTGCAAATAAGATTAAACACCTGCAAATAGATAACGGCATACAATATGTCAACGCTAAATTTCAAGCCTATCTACAGGAACATGGGATTGCAAGATGTCTATCCACACCCTACACTGCACACCAGAACGGTCTCGCTGAACGGAAAAGTCGGACATTATTGGAGAAAGCAAGAGCGATGCTAATTGACGCTAAAGCACCAATACATCTATGGGCAGAAGCCATTAACACGACAAACTATCTATCCAATAGAAGCGTAAACAGTGCTATAGAAAACAGAACGCCATTTGAGAAATGGGTCTTAAGAAAACCAATCACCCATCATCTCCACACTTTTGGAACCAAAGCATTCGTGCTTATAAAAGGTCGTGCCAAGCTTTGAAAACGTAAAAAATATTTTCCTACCACGGTACGGGAACTTTGGCATGCGAGTCCGACTCGCTCTTTGTCTGATTTCGTTTATTCATGATTGCAGTACCTCTAGGTACTTACGGTTTTATATTTATGTTCATATTTTCGGGGATTCCCGTTAGATTGGCTCGTGACCTCGCCGGTGCCTCGCCGTGCATGTTCATGAATAACGTTTCGGCGAAATCCGGCGCAAGTCGTGCATCGCCGGAAACATGAAATTTCAAACTGGCTACTTAATCACTACATTATGTTCGCGAACTAACTATTCTTAGTCCGCACATCAAATTAGAAACTTACAAGTATGTTGGCGCCAACAGTGATTGTGTTCGACGGCGACGGTTCGTTGATTAGGCGCAACACACAAAGGGAACTAGCGCGGGTCGGGCGCGGGTCGGGCGCGGGTCGGGCGCGGGTCGGGCGCGGGTCGGGCGCGGGAATATTTTATGTATCGCGTCTGTATTTTGTGTACAGTCAAGGGCTTTTATTTATGAGCCACTTTTAAACTTTCCAATTTTGCAGTTTTATCCTTTCACGAAATTACACGATTAAACCCGACCTCAAACCGCATGCTTGTAAACAAAATGACATATTACTAAAATCGGAAATAATCTTCTCAATAGAGGTTTATTTATTTTATTTATTTATTAGGGACATAAAACAGTTACATGCTACAGAAAACAAAAAAACCTTAAAAACTACAGTTATTAAGCATGTAACCCACACCAATATCCACATCTAAACAAAAGAATAACAGACAGCCGTTTTTACAGAGTACAGAGACTTCTGTGATTGAACAATTAAATTAAATAATATCCATTTAAAATTAGTAAATATTAAATACAAATTATATCAATTCCATTAAATTATTATTCAAATCAATTTAGTGCCATAAAATTGAGTTCACGATATTTCAAATCTACCTAATTCAAATCGTATCAAAATAATTCAATTAAGTTCAAAATAATGCAATTAAAAATAATTCAAAAATAATGCAAAAATAATACAAAAATAATTTAAAAAATAATTCAAAATAAAATACAAAATAATTCAACAAAATTGAAGAGAGGTTGAAGAATAACTAATAAGTTGTCAATGAAAAATCCATAAAATGTTAAATACGTTTATCCAATCTATTTCTTTGAACGTGAACCTGACCTCCAATACTCTTTATTTCTGAAAACCTTGGATTGTTTTTCAGACAGTTGAAATGTCGATTTCAGAGACGAGTATTTTGAATTTTGGTGAATCGAATAATTGTCATGAACGTAGGTAATCTTAGACCGATGTCCAAATTACCAATCATAATTTCTCCGTACGCTAAGCGTTACTATGGCTACGCTAAAACAAATTGTCGCTAGGTAACGGTTGCTAGACTTGTAATTATTGGTTGACTTTGGATAGTCACTCTGTATTACGTACGAATATAACTGACAAAGCCCGATTTGCATTACACGGCTAAAATACGAACAGTGGCAAGTGGCTCATCAATTAAAGTCCGTGACTGTACTTATATGGACAACATCACACAAAGAGCGTCCGCGGGACGGGCGCGGGTCGGGTAGCGCACCTTTTTGAACTTGGCATGGCAAATGTAGAATGCAAACAAATGAAGTACCTACTGGATAATTAGCCGTTAACTACCTGCAAGTTAACCGTGAATACCAAAAATTTTCCGCGAGCCAGAAACCCCGAAAATCAGTTTCCATGCGAATTTCAATGGTAGATTGCATGTAAAAGTTGTAAAAACGGTTTCAAAAGATCTAGACAACTTATCAATGGCTCGTAATTAGCCAAAGTTAACCGCTGTGGAAATAAACAATAGGTAAGCAACGGGGACCGGTTTTTTTTTTTCGAAATAGGGCCAATTTTCCATCTCGTCAACACGAAAACAGCTGATACGCCGAAATAAAATATTGAAAGTACCTTGATCTAGGCTTGCAACGTGTGAAAATTAACCGCAAGTCTGAAAACCCAAAAAACAGTTTGCATGACGAGCATAAACTATAAAATCGGTTAGTAAAGACCTAAGTAGGCAACTTTATCGAGGCTCATAACTAGCCGTACATTAACTGCTGTCGATTGAGACTATAAAACAGGAGGGCTTTTTTTAAATAAAGCCATTTTTTACTATCGAGGCCATCTTGGGCTCGTGCCCAAGACCCCACGCCCCAAGTTCCTGTAACTGTCAAAGCTACAGGCTGTCAACAGAAACTTAACTTAGCCCAGACCTCCGCCTCCGCTCGCTTTTGCATCTAGCTTGCAGCATACCTAAATAGTTTCATGACATGAGGATGTTTTTAGAGGCGTAGAGCTTTAAATTGTAACAAATAACAGAAAAATGTTTTAAATATCCTTGTTAATGGCTTTGACTGATAATTTAATACCATTAATCTTTGTTTGCCATGAAGGAGATTATGAAAGGAAACCTTCCTTTGGCATTCAAGCGACAAATCATAGACATGTGGATTTTTTCCCATTTTGACTGCGGACTGTGGTTTAAAGAAACCATACGTCAGCAACATTAATGCAAGGCACGAATAGTTAGCATCATGACTCTGTGCTGCTCAACGTTGATTGTTACTTTCTGAGCATCATCATTTTTAGGGTTCTGTAGCTAAATGTCAAAAAACGGAACCCTTATAGATTCGTCATGTCTGTCTGTCTGTCTGTATGTCACAACCACTATATTCTGAAACTATTAGGACTACACAGTTGAAACTTGGTAGGTAAAGGTATTCTATGAACCAGTTTTAAAAAATTACACAAAAAAAAATATGGGTGGGCTCCCTGGAACAGAAACTAAAAAATTAAAATTTAAGATTGTAGAACGTAAAAGAAATTTTCAATGAAAAGTGTTTTGAATAAGATATGATGTTTTGTTTTTGAGATATGGAACTTTTTCATCAAACTGCAGCAGTAACTTTGTTTTTAACACCCGACCAAAAAAGAGGGGTGTTATAAGTTTGTTAATTAACATATTTGTTAAATGTAATACAATACAACATATGAATGAGTCTTAAAAATATTTGTATTTTATTGTTTGGTGTTACGGAACCCTGTATGCGTGTGAGTACGACTCGCACTTGGCCGGTTTGTTTAGCCTTTGGCGAAGTTAGAGCAAACCCGACGTAAATAAAAAAATAAGAGACAACTAACTTGGCACTTGGATGCCAACATTCAACGCATTATTGCCGAAATACACGCCTGGACCTCTCTGGATGTTCGCGCCAGCCGCCGCGACCCGCGGTGGCCATATACTATTCATACATGCATAAAATTATTCGTAAAATAAAGCCAATGTCATGGATATCAAACCTAAAAAGAGGGGTGTTATAAATTTTACTTGTGTATCTGTGTGTCTGTCTGTGGCCTCATAGCTCCTAAACGGATGAAGCGATTTTAGATTTTGATAAAATTGGTTACGTTTGGAAGGTGCTTTAATCGAGAGTGCTCTCGGCTATGCTTCGTGAAAATCATCACCTCTTTTCTAGTTGATGAAGAGATATTCATAAACATCTTATCACATGCCTCCCCCATAAAAGTTCAGGATTTAAAAAAAAAAAAATCCTTTCCTTGTTTTCGTTACTTAGCGAGAAGAGCCGTAACACCGAGAAAAGTGGAAGGAATTAAGGGGGCCCTGGGCACTTGAGAATAATGGGGCCCATGTAGGATGCAAGAGCTTGAATTTTTTTGCTCCCCGCCTCGCATAGGTTAGGTTTTCTGTTCACAGTCGACGACACGGTTGGCGCAGTGGTGGAGCGATCGACTGCTGCGCTGCGTGTCGCGGGTTCGATCCCCGTTCGAAACAAATATTTTAATGGCCTACAGGTAGTTGTTCTGGGTCTGGCTGTTTATGTATGTGAGTTTAAATGTTTGTAAGAAATACCTAGTATGGGGCAACCTTTAAAAAAAAAAGGTTCATCGAGAAATATTGGGTGTTTTAGCGACGGAAAACTTTAATTTGAAATAAAACACAGATAAATATTTTGGATGTCCATGAAATTGGCTTTATTTTACAGATAACTTTATGCGATGAATGTTGAATATGGTTTCAGTCGTGAGGCCACTGCGGCGCGAACATGCCGATTCCTGGATATCCAGGCTGTATTTCGGCAATAATTCGTTGAATGTTGGCTCGATTTTATTGTTTCTTATTTCGTCGAAGGTTCAAAAATGATGAACGTTCCGGTCAATGATGCTCACCATTGACTGACGTTCAGTACAGAGGCATGATTACTAACGTTTCGTGCCTCAATGGCCTATGGCATTAATGTTGCAGACATGTGGTCTGGGATCCATAGGTTAAAATGAGAAGAATGCACATCTCAATGATTTTTCGCATGATTGTTAAAATAAAGTTTCCTTGCATAAATTCAAGCAAACATCACAATTATGACAAAAAAATTATGAGTCAAAGCAAGTTACAAGAATATTAAAACTTTTTTCTGCCTCTAAAAAGCAACCTCTTTATACTTAAAGAGGTTGTTTTTACATAAGTGAGCTCGAAAATTTACGTATCCATAGGTACCATAGGTACTGCCTAGCTTTGACAATTACAGGAACTTGGGGGTTCAGGGCCCTTTGGATCATGTGGCCCTGGTAAAGTGCCCAGTGGAAAAGATGGCTCTGATTAGTGGGACAGCCAAGGCGATGAAAAAATAATATAAGTTTAAAAAACATACAATAAAAATTAAATGAAAAATTTTAAAAACCCCCGGCGCAAAAATCCTCTAAAAGAAAACAAAAATAAATTAATCCAAGCGCCGTAGCGTCGGGGGACCGCTAAGTAGACCGCTTAGCCCAAGCTCAAAACAAAGCAGACCCCCGGCGCTACTACGCTTGGATTAATTTATTTTTGTTTTCTTAGAGTTTTTTTTGCGTTGGGGTTTTTTATTACTTTTCAGTTTTTACCCGAGTTCACTATCCGACTAGTCTTTTTTTCAAAATTAGAGTTCTCCGCTGCTGGAAACCAAAACCATTATTTTTGTATGAACTGTCACGAGAAAACCTAACCTATCTAAGGCGGGATGCAAAAAGAATCGAACTCGCTTCGCTCGCTCTTGCATTTTCCAAGGGCCCCAATATTCTCAAGTGCCCAAGGCCTCCAATTGGTTAAAGACGGTCCTATCGACAATACGAAAGCGGCTGTTTCACCAAAGTAGTAGTATATAGATTTTTCAAAAATCTGATAATCAGAATAGAATAGAATAGAATAGAATAAAACTTTATTGTACACCAAAAATTAAACATAACGGGCTTACAAAACTAACAATTTTATGGTTACAACGGCGGTCTTATCGCTGATAGCGATATCTTCCAGACAACCTTAATCAGTTTTGGTTTACATCAAAATCGGGCTCAAGACTCCTTTGACTATTTTTCGCGAGAGAGGGATACCTCATAGTTTCGGATTTGGCCAACTCCAGCGACTTGAACGCTTCACCCTGTATACGTATTACAAGCTGGATGAGTAAATGGCACGGTCGTGGTTGGCAGGCGCGGCATGTGACGGCCGGCTGGGCTGCGCTAGCGGCGCGCGGCGCGCGGCGGCATGCCGGGCGGCCGCCGGGGGCTCGTGGCCCCACAGAACACCTTCCTCGAGAACATCATCCGCCGCTCGTCCTCGCAGCGTGAGTAGCACTTGTATTCCTGAGCCTGCCCACCTGCTACCGCCGCCAGCGACGTACGCGTGCGCTGGTCGGCGGTAGGCAAGGGCACGGTGTGGTTAGTGGGGTCGCTCTGTAACGCAAGCCGCTTCCCTGCAGCAGACAGCAGCTTCCTGCTGGCGAACGCGCAGATCGTGGACTACCCCATCGTGTACTGCAACGAAACCTTCTGCAAGATGAGCGGCTACAACCGCGCCGAGGTCATGCAGAAGTCATGCAGGTATGCAACACTTCTATCACTATTTAATCAGCTATAGTTTCTCCCTTATGGAGGGGCCGGAAATCAGTTGTAGATACAACTGATTTCCGGCCGATATGTGTGCCCGTGTACATGAAATGATGACTGCCCATTCGTCCGTGTTATTATTAAAGCGCTCCCATCACCGTGCACCGGAACATGGCTTGTAGTGTAAAAATCCTAGATTTTAACTTAAGCATAAAGTTACGAATCCACTGTTACTCCCGCTAAGCTAGCATTCTCCTGTAATAACAATTCAAGATTCAATTTTGCAGAAAAACAAGTTATTGTTACAAATTGCAACGTTACAGGCTGCGAACTCTAATGCTCGGTTCTCTCTCACTGACGTACCATATGCTCGAATCTGAACTGTGACATTACAGGCGAGTGCTTCCGGCGAGGGAGCGACTTTATAGTGTTTTTGATACTGTAAAACACCAGCAAAAATTGCGGATTTTCTTGCAAGCTGTCATTTTATGGATGTTTCATTGGCGATAAAGCTTTCTGAGCAAATCCCAGCTCATCACGTTGGATTAGGCAACAATCATTGTCGCGGATACCATGGCGATGTGGCATTCTGTAACGATAACCCGGAAAATCTGCTTTGCTTAAGGTCTAAACAACATCACTGCTATAGCAATGTATCAGCGGAACTCTGATTAAGTCTGTCCAACACGCGGGCAACATTGCGATAGTGATGGATTGATGTTGTGTCGGCCCCTGATGTGCTCGTTGATACAATAGTGTAGTGAGCGTGCTTGTGTGAGGTGGCGGCGTGGCGTGCGGTGACGTGTGCGTGTTATAGGTGCACGTGGATGTACGGCGAGCTGACGGAGAAGGAGGCGGTGGAGCGCGTGGACCGCGCGCTCGACCACCACCTCGCCGACCAGTTCGAGATCCTGCTCTACAAGAAGAACCGTACGTACCTCCAGCGTGTCTACCTCCATCGCCGCGCGTGGTTGGCGCACTCACCCCCCCCCCTCTGTGTGCAGGCACGCCGCTGTGGCTGCTGGTGCACGTGGCGCCCATCCGCAACGAGCGCGAGTTGGTGGTGCTGTTCCTGCTCACGTTCCGCGACATCACGGCGCTCAAGCAGCCCATCGACGCCGACGACCCCAAGGGAGGCCAGTAACCTCATACTACACATTACTCGTACACAGTCACCAAAACTATATCTGCATACTTACCATTGATTTATATTCGTGTACCATTCATCGACACCCATTACAGTACTCGGTTCGGATCTTGAGCGCTTACCTCACGTGCGCTGAAGGTTCGTTGCCAGTGGGCGGCGTACGATGCTATGACTATGACGGTGTGTGCTCGCAGGGCTGTCGAAGTTCGCGAAGCTGGCGCGCTCGGTGACGCGCTCGCGCTCGGTGCTGGTGTCGGCGCTGCCGGCGCTCAAGGAGCCGCAGCGCGCGAGCCACCTGGCGCATGTCAGTACTCCCGCACACCATGTAAACACGCACCTTCACACTCTAGTACTGCGCACAACCGCTAGCCGTTGGCCGTTAACAGACTGTACAGAGCGATCTCTTGGGAACGCTCAGCTTGGCGCAATGTCAAACTATTTATTAGTGTTCTAAGGAATTAAACAATTTTAGAGTTCGGGAAAAATGTAATACATAAACATAATTATGTTTGAAATCCTCGTATGAATAGTAACTGACTTACTGCAATAATTGCGGAGCAGCAACTAATATAATTAAAACTCCCTTTTTATTCAGGAAAAAATATTTTGTTGTAAAAACTGAATGTAGGTACAATCACCACTATGAATGACCGCACTATCTATTCGGTTTCATATAATTTGACTAGCTGACCCGACTGGCGCTGCTCCGATCGAGGATGTCGACAACAGCGCCACCTGTCACCGATTCCAAGTATGGCCCTTCATCATTTCAGCCGAAAGACGTCCACTGCTGGACATAGGCCTCCACCAACGCCACATTGACATAAGGGGGGTTTTGCCATAATCGCCACGCTTGGCAGGCGGGTTGGCGATCGCAGTACGGTTATTACAAAAGCACAGAGAACGCTGCTGCCCATTTTCTGGCAACTCCCTTAGTCGGCTCTTACGACACCCCCAGGAAGATATGGGAGTATGGCCCTTGGTGCAACAAAAAAAATACGTCAAAATTGGTCAAGCGTTGAACATCATCATCATCATCAGCCTATACCTAATGTTCCCACTGCTGGGATACAGGCCTCTTCTCTATTAGAGAGAGTGGGCTGTAATCCACCACGCGGGCCCAGTGCGGGTTGGTAGATGTCACATGTCTTCGTATTTTTAGTTCTAGGACATGACGGTTTCCTCACGATGTGTTTGAAAGCAGCGGTGATGAAATAAATTACACAAAGTAATGCTCCTGCCTGGTCTCGAACCCACGGCCTACTGTTCGTAAGGCGGGGCTGCCACTATTGGGCCACCGCTGCTCTCGGAATATCCCGAATATTTTCGGCGCAGAGTTGAACAAAACTATAGAAATAAAGTTTTTAACCGACTTCTAAAAAGGAGTTGGTTATGTATTCGCGCAGCATTTTTTTTTATGTACTTTCACGAATTTCTTCTTTGTGATTACTGGTTCGATTTCAGGGATTCTTTTTTTCATTTAGTAGCGGAAGTTTGGCGGGGGCCCCTTATAAATTTTTATTAACTTTTCTTCGGCACTTTTTGAGTTAACCTCAATAATATGCATTTTTTCTTCTTCGTCTATATGTATGGATGATGTGCTAGTCTCTTCTAATTACAATGTAAATTTGATACTTGACTAGGATTTGTGTGAGATATGACAACTAAAAAAGGTAAAATAAATTACTTCAAAAAAAAAAGAAAAGTGTAAAATAACTTTACTTTTGGAAGTTGGTGACTTTTGCTTGTTTCATTGGTTTTTTTTTTGCTATTTACGAATTTTATTTTATTCATGAGGGCAAGAATGACGAACACACGCAAACCAGAATTTTATATTTGATACTAGCAACCCGCACAGGCTTCCCACGAGTGCAATTTACTAGCGAACAAAATGAGAAACGCGTAGCAAAAAATCAAATTTACATTCACACAAACCTTGTCCTGACAATTAGGAACAAAATAGAAGCCGACTGGTCCACCCGTTCTCAAGTGATGATGCTTCATACATATAAGCGGCAACCGATTTTTAGGGTGCCCTTGCCAAATGGCAAAACCGGAACGCTTATGGATTTGGTCTGTCCATCTGTCTGTTTGTCCGTCCGTGTTTGTCTTTTTAGGGTTCCGTAGCCAAATGGCAAAAAACGGAACCCTTATAGATTCGTCATGTCTGTCTGTCTGTCTGTCTGTCTGTCTGTCTGTCTGTCTGTCTGTCTGTCCGTCCGTATGTCACAGCCACTTTTTTCCGAAACTATAAGAACTATATTGTTGAAACTTGGTAAGTAGATGTATTCTCTGAACCGCATTCAGATTTTCACACAAAAATAGAAAAAAAAACATAAATTTTGGGGTTCCCCATACATAGAACTGAAAACCAAAAATTTTTTTTTAATCATTCCCCTACGTGTGAGGTATCTATGGATAGGTCTTCAAAAATGATATTGAGGTTTTTAATATCATTTTTTACTAAACTGAATAGTTTGCGCTAGAGCGACTTCCAAAGTGGTAAAATGTGTGTCCCCCCCCCTCTAATTTCTAAAGTAAGAGGAGGAAAATTCTGAAAATATTTAGGATTGTAGAACGTAAAAAAAACTATCAACGAAAATTGGTTTCAATAAGATATGATGTTTAGTTTTTGAGATATAGGACTTTTTCATCAAACTGCAGCAGTAACTTTGTTTTTCATGAACATACTATGAAAAACCAATTTAGTTTTGCGGTTGAGTGGAAGTTTACCAACTAGTACTACTAACTAATGAATGACAGTTCAAAATATTGTTTGGGGCTATGGAACCCTGTGTGCGAGTAAGACTCGCACTTGGCCGGTTTTTTTTTTTAAATAACGCCATGGCCTCGCGGTCGAAACGCACACACAAAGTTATTAAAATTAATATGGAACCACCGCGCAAGCTTCCTCTAAAGAAATGAAAAAAGAATCACTTAAATCGGACCAGTAATCACTGAGAAATCGGTTTACATACATGAAATAAAATAAAATATTAAATTACAATTAAAGAAAATCTCCCGGCTAAAAACCAAAAATGAATTAAGAGCGTTTATACCCTACGGCATTTCATACAAACTTTCAAGTCGTTATTTTCCGAAATGACTGAACAGATTTTAATGAAACTTTTTTACGCATAAGCAGTATACATAGGTCTAAAAAGTTACTAAAAAACATTTTCGAAAAATAATGTTACAGCTAAATTAGACCGATTTTTAATTATCTATAGGAACAGAAATTTCCAATTATCTTAATTTTTAAAAGACATTTCGAAAATGTTTTTTAGTAACTTTTTAGACCTATGTATACTGCTTATGCGTAGAAAGTTTCATTAAAATCTGTTCAGTCATTTCGGAAAATAACGACTTGAAAATTTGTATGAAATGCCGTAGGGTATAAACGCTCTTAATGCAAGCGTCGTCGTAGCGTCGTCGCGTCGGGGGTCCGCTTTCTTTTGTGCTTGTGCTAAGCGGTCTACTTAGCGTACGTAGGTGCCTATAACTTACTTAATTCATTTTTAGTTTTTGTGTCGGGGTTTTTTAAGTTTCTAATTTAATTTTTATTTCATGCTTTTTAAACTTATATTATTTTTTCTAAGCCTTGACTGTCATACTCTTGGGCATAGGCCTCCCCACATTCCTTCCACTTTTGTCAGTGGTACGCCTCTTCTCACTAATTGAGGAAAGCAAGGAACATTTTCAAAATATCCCGAGCTATTAGGGGCAATGGCGATGCCAATTGCGTCAAGTGACAAAATTTCAAATTTCGAATAAATTTAAACTTATTTTATTTTTTCTTCGCCTTGGCTATCCCACTAATGCTTATAGGCCACCCTTTGTTCCTTCCACTTTTCTCGGTGTTGCGCCTTTTCTCGCTTCGTAACGAAAACAAGGAAAGCTAGAAATTAAAAAAAAAAACTTGAGCTTTTATGGGGGAGGCATGTGATAAGATGTTTATGAATATCCCTTCATCAACTTGAAAAGAGGTGAAGATATTCAAACGGCTGAGCAGATTTTCTCGAAACATAGCTAAGAACACTCTCGATTAAAACACCTTTCAAACGAAACCAATTTTATCTAAATCGGTTCATTCGTTTAGGAGCTACGATGGCACAGACAGACACACAGAAACACACGTCAAACTTATAACAACCCTCTTTTTTGGTCGAGGGTTAAAAATATGCTGGTCGAATACATAATACGAGTTTTTCCGAAGTCAGTCAGTCTTTTTTTTAAAGTCGGTTAAAAATAGACAATATCGCTAAGAACAATAGGCAACCTAAAGGGTGCAAGGGACATCGATGCGCAAACCATGAATTCAGAAATATGATATATAATTAATTTAACTTCGTGTACGCGCCAGATTTGACATTAATTTGCCCAATAATTTAAACAGTGTGCCTAGGTATTGCACTTTAGTATGAAACAGAAGATATTATAATATGTTTTAAAGTTTGTACGCAGAATGGAGATGGATGCATGGAATCGATTTAGAATAATGATATTGAGCTGAATTCATAAAACTTGGCCGTTGATATCTCTTATTCCGTGTATTTGATTCCATACTAAGTAGTTTCAGATTTGTATATAACTGGTCCATCGGAACTGAGCGCACGCTGCGCACACCTACATAAGCCACTCACACACACTGCGTTACAAAATCGAGGTTATAACACGAGGACTTTGAACATAAGTCTAAACGATCGAAAAACCGGTGACATATTGTTTCACAGTGTGGGGTCTGCTTGACTATAATTGAAAACATTTTCGAGAAGTTATTTATTAGTAGTATTTACGTTAATGAATGCTGTGCTAGCACGGCGCGTGTTTGTGTAACGTGCGTGTCCCGCAGGTGATGTCGCTGTCGGGCGACGTGCTGCCGCAGTACCGGCAGGAGGCACCCAAGACGCCGCCGCACATCCTGCTGCACTACTGCGCCTTCAAGGCCATCTGGGACTGGATCATCCTGTGCCTCACGTTCTACACGGCCATCATGGTGCCGTACAACGTGGCGTTCAAGAACAAGACGAGCGAGGACGTGTCGCTGCTAGTCATCGACTCCATCGTGGACGTGGTGTTCTTCATCGACATCGTGCTGAACTTCCACACCACGTTCGTGGGCCCCGGCGGCGAGGTGGTGAGCGACCCCAAGGTCATCCGCAAGAACTACTTCAAGTCGTGGTTCCTCATCGACCTGCTGTCGTGCCTGCCCTACGATGTCTTCAACGCCTTCGACCACGACGAGGACGTGAGTACGGCCTCTTCCGATGTGAGTAGAACCGAGTGTGCCTTGCTTACCTGTGCGTGTGCCGGCAGGGCATCGGCAGCCTGTTCAGCGCGCTGAAGGTGGTGCGGCTGCTGCGCCTGGGCCGCGTGGTGCGCAAGCTGGACCGCTACCTGGAGTACGGCGCCGCCATGCTCATCCTGCTGCTGTGCTTCTACATGCTGGTGGCGCACTGGCTGGCGTGCGTGTGGTACTCCATCGGCCGCTCCGACGCCGACTCTGGCCTGCAGTATTCGTGGTTGTGGAAGCTCGCCAACGTGACGCAGAGCCCGTACTCGTACGTGTGGTCCAACGAGTCGGACGGGCCCGAGCTCGTGAACGGCCCGTCGCGCAAGACTATGTACGTCACCGCGCTCTACTTCACCATGACCTGCATGACCTCCGTGGGCTTCGGCAACGTCGCCGCCGAGACCGATAACGAGAAGATCTTCACCATCTGCATGATGATCGTGGCAGGTGCCGGAATTCTTCTGTTATTAGCCGGAGCACGGCGCGACCCCCGCGCAGAGCTCCGCTGTGCGGCGGGGGCCGCGCCTCCCGCACTCCCGTGTCCTCACTGTGTCCTCACTCTGTCGCTGCGCACGGTGTGTTGTACTCGCGCACATCGCTGCACCCGCCCCTCACCCACTCCCGTACTCCATCCACAATCCTTATATATTCTGTTGGTATTTAGTTGTCCTGTTCCCCCCCTCCCCGTGCAAGCCCACGAAGCGTCGCGGCGCGTCACATACGTGGTCATGAGTCACGAGCGTCCTGTATGACCCGAGCAGGGCTCTCACTTCGACGCAGCTTGTGTCAGAACTGTATTGTCAGCATGTCATGTTCAGGGACGCGGTACAGGTACAGACAAACAAACAGAACCACTTTTTCCATGGGACACAAGTACACAACATCGTAATCGCGGAAACATAATCAGCAATCAAGCAAACAACACTCCAAAAATCCAGTCCCGAGAAAGTGGTTCAGTGTGATGGTCCGTACGCTGTACCACATCCTTGAATAATGCAATCATTTCTGGTACACGCTGTGTGCTATTAAAATTGATTTATCGTATTTATGTGAGATCTGTGATCTAATTGATGCCAAATGACATTATTATACAAAGAAAGATGAGTCCACTCAGAATGCGGTCACGCTAGCACTTTGTATCGGCCGGAGCCATACGCAACAAGTGCTGTGTGGCTGCCGTTGATCTATTTTACAATGTTAGTTTCGGAGACATTGAAACTCAAGACAAGTCGTACATGACGCTCTTCGCCGTTGGGTTGGATCACCCGTAACGGTACATCCGCTACGTACCTATTTAAGGTTTCATTGAAATTCATTTGTACGTTTTGGTTTGTTGACGCTCTATCTGCATTCACCATTAAACCAACGGTAAACAATTTTAAGCATTGGTGTGTCATACATTCGAGAAGCGTTACTGCTAGAAAAGTATTTGTTTGTAATGTGTGAGTGAAGTAATCGTTGTCGCACGTCGTGCGGGGAGCGGGGAGCCGCGCGCTCTCCGCTCACCGCGGAGCGTTCCATGTTGGCAGCGCTGCTGTACGCCACCATATTCGGCCACGTGACCACCATCATCCAGCAGATGACTTCGGCGACGGCCAAATACCACGACATGCTGAACAACGTGCGCGAGTTCATGAAGCTGCACGAGGTGCCCAAGGCCCTGAGCGAGCGCGTCATGGACTACGTCGTGTCCACGTGGGCCATGACCAAAGGCTTGGACACCGACAAGGTAATATAATTTATTAATAATAAATAATAGCTGGCAACTCTGTGTGTCAACACGTAAAATCATCCCTAATATTTTTTAATATAAAATACTAGTTGTCCCGCGCAACTTCGTCTGTGTCACATTTTCCCCGTTTACGCAAAATTTTTCATTGCAGCTCCGCTCCTATTGGTCGTAGCGTGATGAGCATAGCCTGTTTAGCCTTCCTCGATAAATGGGCTATCTAACACTGAAATAATTTTCAAATCGGGCTAGCAGTTCTTCGCAAACAAACAAACAAACAAAGCCTTCAGCTTTATAATATTGGTATAGATATTAAGTAGGTAGGATTTATTCAGATACACAAATTGTTTACCACAGTGATTTAAATAGGTCGACGACAATTTGATCATGTCCGCTTCTCAGAATGGTTGTAGGAACGGGTCCCGCGGTACTAAGGAGCAACTCCTCATCGACATGGCCATTAGCCAACAGGTTCGTCGATCCCGCAAGGATCTGTCGACAAGTTGCATAGATTATAAGAAGGCCCACGACTCTGTGCCACATACATGGCTCATGAGGGTGCTGGAGTTGTACAAGATTGATGCAACTCTACGCAGCTTTCTTGAGTTGTGTATGGGGCAATGGAAGACGGTATCCAGGAAGTCGACAGATTCAGGGGAACGATGAGCCTGTATGGATTAAACGGGGAATATTTCAGGGCGACAGTCTGAGTCCACTTTGGTTCTGTCTAGCCCTGAATCCTCTAAGCACATTGCTGGAGGATTCAGGTCTAGGCTACCGGTTGAGGAGAGGTGGTCAGGACATATCTCACCTTCTTTATATGGACGATCTGAAACTCTTTGCCCCTAACAAATTGCAACTTATGGAGCTACTGAAAGTAACTGAAACTTTTAGTAGCGCCATCAGGATGGAATTTGTTGTGGACAAATGTGCAGTCATGTATGTAAAGCGAGGGGATATTATGGAATCCAACTCTCGGATTCCATACACCTAAGATCCCTTTCCTCATCCGAAAGTTATAGGTATTTTGGTATGTCGGAAGCGTTAGGCATTAACTTAGCTGACATGAAGCATTCGTTGAGGGAGCGCTGCTTTGGTCGCCTGAAGAAGGTATTAAATAGCCTTCTTTCAGGCGGGAACAAGGTGCGCGCCTTCAACGGTTTGGTTTGGTCATGCCGGTTTTAATGTACTCTTTCGCCATACTCAAATGGACTCAGACCGAACTGGACGCCTTGGATAGGAGAGTCCGTACACTGCTAACCGCAAATCAGATGCATCTTCCACGGTCACCGGTGATGAGATTGTACATCCCGCGAAAGTGCGGAGGTCGAGACTTTTTAAACGCGAAGGCCCTCCACAACTGTGAGGTGTGCAGCCTCAGAGAATATTTTTGAAAGCCGAGGTGAGTATGCACCGAGATGTGGTCGCAGTGGACAAGGGACTCACCCCGCTGTCCATGGCTAAAGATAACTGGCGCATACCTGTAGTATTACCGATGACCGCAAGGAAGTATATTATCGCAAGGCAAGGAGCTTCACGGGCGCTTTTACCAGGCTCTTCATGGGCCCGATGTAGATTTTCAATAAAAATTTAATATGGCCAATTACAAATTTTCACAAATAGCTAAGTATACAATCGGAAAATAAACAAAAAGACAGTGGTAATGATTAGTACACACAAAAACATTAAAGAAAGAAGAACACATATTGACACAATACAATGGTTATGGGTTGTCGAAGAAGTGGTTGCAAAAGTCTTCTTCAATTTATTTCGGACATATTTTTGACAGGACTAGCCTGCATAGTGGTGGTAGACCGATCAGCGCACCGCGTAATGATAGTCGATGTTACCAACCCGCATTACGAAAACCTCGTAAAAGCTGAGAAAGAGAAACAAATAAAATATCTCGACTTGGCTCACGAGGTTGTCGATATGTGGAATGTGGCGATGTCGTAACGGCCAATGGCTTTATGGCCAAAAGCCTCGACGAACAGAGCTCTTACTTGAGGGTTGGATCAAGAGCCAGATTCAGAAGCCAGTACTCCTCGATACGTCCCGCATTGTGAGGAGGTTCCTGTCTCTGCAGCCCTAACCACCGGTAGCTTGGACCCTGCTCCCGACACCGGCGGTAACTTGTTTTTTTTTTATATTTTTAGGGTATGAGGAACAGGGTGTAAAGTTCCTCGATACTCCTTAGAAGAGGGAGGATCCTCCGACCAGACAGGTGTTGTGTCTGGTGGGCAACTGCCCGACAGTTGTTGTCGGGATTCTCTATATAGTCTTAAGTCGATGTAAACTTTGCTTGCACGATGTAGGAAATTGATGTTAGTTCTTCCGTCGTGTCATAGATGGCGCTGTAGTACTCTTTGTAGTAAGTTGCTTTTTGTAGGTCGCTACATCACTCCCCTCCGGAGACCGGAGGTCGATAGTAGAATGAGTCTTGTATTATTTTGTTATGCCAGTTTTATAAGCTCGTTGCCGCATTGTTCACGGTGAGTCGGAACAGTCTGCGGTGGTGAAGCGAACCCCAGTGAGTCGGGGCCGGCGCTGCGTTTGCTCCAGTGCGTCGGACGTAGTGCAGTGCCGCGATGTGGCAGACAGATGGAGCGATGTCGACCGGGAGGTAGAAGCTCTCGACCGGCCAAAAGTGCAGTGTGCTGTGCCAAGGTCGCTTGAAGAGAGGCTGAGGGTGCTGACCAGGAATGCGCTTCCGCTGCATGCTGGTGGTCAGGAATACCCGTTTGAGGCTGGCTGGCTGTGAGATTCGCTGCT
The DNA here is from genome assembly GCA_949152445.1 of Cerastis rubricosa. NCBI lineage: Eukaryota > Metazoa > Arthropoda > Insecta > Lepidoptera > Noctuidae > Cerastis > Cerastis rubricosa. The sequence goes on along the minus strand of OX424539.1, from coordinate 22,123,809 downwards.
CGAAAGCTTGAGGAAGTGATGATGATGACGTCACGTTGCTCGAAAGCTGCGCTGACATCCATTTCGGGGTCACCAGTTTAGGAGTATGAGGAACAGGGTGTAAAGTTCCTTGATACTCCTTAGAAAAGGGAGGATCCTCCGACCCGACAGGTGTTATGTCTGGTGGGCAACTGCCCGACAGTTGTTGTCGGGATTCTCTATATAGGTTGTCTTAAGTCGATGTAAACTTTGCTTGCGCGATGTAGGAAATTGATGTTAGTTCTTCCGTCGTGTCATAGATGGCGCTTTAGTATTTTTTGTAGTAAGTTGCTTTTTGTAGGTCGCTACATATTTTTAAATAGCTGTGCCTGCGACTTCGTCTGCGTGGAATGTAACAAAAAAGTTATTTAGTTCCTTTCTAATAATTTTAGTTTTTTTCTAAAATATGAGTAGCTTAATTTACTCCTTATCAGCTATCTGCCAGTGAAAGTCCCGTCAAAATCGGTTCAGCCGTTCCAGAAATTAGACGGAACGAACTGACACACAGACAAAAATTGAAAAAAAAATGTTGTTACTACATGCATAAGTATATATATACGGTACATATATCAAAGATATATACCGTATATACATTCATATGCATGTAGTAAGAAGCGGTTATTATAATATTACAAACAGACACTTAAATATTATTTATTTGTATGTTTAGATTTCTTTTTTTTAAGAAATATGTAAAAATAGAGATAAGTCTTTATTTGCCTTTTAAACATGGTATAAAGTTGTTACAGTCAGGTATTATTGTAAAGTCCACATGTTTAGCTATACAGGAGATGTATCAATTGCATGCAAAATAATAGTTATTAGTTATTTGTGGTTCAATGTCACAGACACAAATTCAATCAAATAATATTATAGTTTTATCCACAATGACAAAAGTCCAGAATATTATAGTTTACTAGCTGCTGCCCGCGAATTCGTTCGCGGGGTTTTTTATGGATATGAAAAATAGATGTTGGCCGATTCTCAGACCTACCCGATATGCACACAAAATTTCATCAAAATCGGTCAAGCCGTTTCGGAGGAGTATGGCAACGAAAACTGTGACACGAGAATTTTATATATTAGATTGTTCAGAAAATCTTTAATGTCGTAAAACATATGTTCTTTCAGCCATTTCAATACTCTGTTTTTAAATAAGTTAATAAGTACTAAATAACAATTTTATTTCTTTTGGAATTTTGTTATAGATACACATGACTAGGAAACTTTTCGCATACTTGGCTGATTTAGGAGTATCCTGCAATACAAGTCTGCATGGATCACGATTACGAGAGTTTAATTGATTGGCTTTTTTGAACAATCCCAATTACATGACTCGTCAGGACGGATACCACAAACTATATATGAATTTCATACTATATATGAAATAAGATGTAAGATGAATAAAGGAAATAACATTTATTAAGTTAAAATTGGTACAATACAACATAAATCTTAGAAATACTTTAGGTACCATCACCAAACTGGGTATAGGAGCACATTAAGGACTATCCTTGGTCAGTGGGTCGTCTTAGGAGTCCTTGCTTGCAACGTTTACAACAGTCAAAAACTTTCTATTCCTTGGTCCTTTTTTTTGTTTTATTCCTATTGGTCGAAAAACGGTGGTCAAACATCTGGGATCATTAACAAAGCTTAAGTTTTTTTTATTTTTTAAAAACGAAACATTTAAAAAAAGGGTCGCGTATTCTTCGGTTGCCGTTTTTTTGTTTTATTATTTATAAGACGTATTGTTATAAAAAACAAATAGAACTAAAACTAAATATTTACATAAACTAACAAAATAACAGGACGTTTAGGTGTCAAAATACTCGTTCCCATCGATGTCATCCGGAAACGTGCCCAGAAGACTGGCAGCATTGCCACGTTGAATGGCAATACTAATTCTTTGTCCAAAGAAATAGCCAGCCCTCTGGACTCGCGAAGTGTCTACCAGTCGACGAGATATTTTCTTAAAAAGGGAATGCGCACTTGGGCCGCATGACCCGAGCGTTTCGATCCCAAACGGCTCAAAACTATAACTGCCATTTAGGTTACAGTATTTACGCCGTTTGAGGCTTTCAACAGCCACAGCAGCAGCTCCAGCAAAGCCCGCCGTGCTTTTGTTTAAGTACTAGTGTTCCGCAAACTATTTGTGCGGGCCAATAGTAGTAAGGGTGTTATACAGATGTGGTCATCGTGTGCACGGGATTTTGTTTGAAAAATGAGCCTATTCCCACTTTTCTGACAGTATGTCGCGTCATGGGTGGCCGAGATGCGAAGCATCTGGTCTTCTTCAAGATCCGACATAGTTTCACTCAGATGTGGGCACTGTCTTGGGTACTTGATCGAAAGATAATTTAAATCACAATAACTTTATTTAAACTAACGGTTTTCTAAGAAACAAACACGTGCGTTGGTACTGAGCGTCTGCCAAGACTGTTGGAGTTCGACTGTCGGCAAAGGTGTGAAATCTTCATTTTCTGCTTGGTGTTGGGTTTTCCATCCGGGGCAATAGAGCATGCACAGCAACAACTTCATTTATGTACTGCTGGATGGTGGACATCATCGTTGGATTTCAGGCATTGAAATCATTACATCGGCCGTGGCCGACTGCGATGCCGAGGCGGAGAGATGCGCTGGCCCCCTTGTATTACTGCTGTTTTCCATGTTGTTGTTTTATAAAACTTTCACTATTTCGTGTTCATTATTCAATAAAACTACACACTACGCAAAATTACTGAATGCATTACGATAGCAATACACTAAACGAGGTCACTGTTATTAAAGTATCAAATTATTTAAATATTGCCAATGAGTTGCACTGCGAGTGCACAAAAAGCAATCAGAAGGCCGCGCCCCGCGCCCCCCGACCCACGCTCGCCGCCCCACGCCCCGCGCCGCGCCTTCACCCAGCTCACCCACCACGCCCGCAGGTGCTGAACTACTGCCCCAAGGACATGAAGGCTGACATCTGCGTGCACCTGAACCGTAAGGTGTTCAACGAGCACCCCGCCTTCCGTCTCGCGTCCGACGGCTGCCTGCGCGCACTCGCCATGCACTTTCAGATGTCGCACTCGGCGCCCGGCGATCTGCTGTACCACACGGGCGAGTCCATCGACTCGCTGTGCTTCATCGTCACCGGCAGCCTAGAGGTCATCCAGGACGACGAGGTCGTCGCCATCCTTGGTACGTGCTAAACACCACTGTGTTGAGTTGAGGTGCTAAATACTCACGTGTCATAGTCGTGTGTTCCGCGGCGGCGCATTGACGATCGACCTCGGTGCTTACGTTACAGGCAAGGGCGACGTGTTCGGCGACTCGTTCTGGAAGGACAGCGCCGTGGGGCAGTCGGCAGCCAACGTGCGCGCGCTAACGTACTGCGACCTGCACACCATTAAGCGCGACCGCCTGCTCGAGGTGCTGGACTTCTACCAGGCCTTCGCAAACAGCTTCGCGCGCAACCTCACGCTCACCTACAACCTTCGCCACCGGCTCATCTTCCGCAAGGTGGCGGACGTGCGGCGCGAGCGCGAGCTCATGGAGCGCCGCAAGCGCGAGCCGCAGCTCGAGCAGGCGCAGGACCACCTCGTGCGCAAGATCTTCTCGCGCTTCCGCCGCGAGCGCAGCGTGGCCGCGACACCCGCGCCCGCACCCGCCCGCGCCGCGCCCGTGCCCACGCCCGCGGACCCCGAGCGCGGTGAGAGCGCGCCCGCGCCCGCGCCCACCGCACCCACGGCCGCGCGCGGCAAGTGGGGCCGCCTGCTGGCCACGGGCTCGCTGGACGCGGGCGCGCCTGAGCCCGCGCGCGGCGCCTTCACGCGCAGCCTTAGCGCGCGCGACCGGCCGCTAGCCGCCGCTGCAGAGCCCGCACCCGCTGTCACGCCCGCGCCCGCCGCAGCCCCGGCGTCCACGGCGACCGCGCTCTCGCTCAAGGTGATCACCGCACGCGTACGATATGCCCGCTGCGGTCGCGCCCTCGGTTACTGACGGTCTGTCTGTCGGCAGGCCACGTTTGCGAAGGGCCGGTCGGCGAGCGCGCTGAGCGTGGGCGGCGCAAGCGCGCGGCAGGACACCATCGAGGAGGAGCTGGACGAGCGGCGGCCGAGCGTGTCGGCGCACGCACTGCATGCGTCGCACGCGGCACAGGCGGCGCAGGCGGCACAGGCGGCGCACGCCTCGCACGACGCCGCGCTCGCCGAGCTGCGCCGGGACGTTCGCAACGAGGTGCAGAGACTTCAGCAAAAGGTTATAAATAGAATAGAATATTCGTTTATTTGCTCAGAATGTAGGTATTTACAATAAGGTGGTTACAATAATGTTAAAGAATCCAGGTACATTCTACCATTATGGCATGCAAACATTGATGCAGTTCATCAACAAGCATAAAAACACTGACATACAACTAAAATGTATCAGCTAGGAAATCCGATCCGTAGTAACATTTATTTAATAGAAGTTCATTTAGTTTCTTTTTGAATGTTGTAACTAGTTCCTCTTTTATGGCATTAGGAATGTGATTAAAAATAGCCGGTGCCATACCAAAAACACTTTTCCTTAACAAAGCAGTCCTATGGCCGGCTGTGCGTAAAAATTTTGGCATTGAGATTGTAGTGAAACACACGTAGGTTGGTTAAACACTGATATATTTGCGGCTACCCCCTTACATACAATTATAATCTTTATTGAGCAACCGTCAACTACTTAATATACTACATCTCTTCCCTTCTAAGAAAATAATACAAAATAATAATGAAAAACGTCACGGCAGTAGTACCTATAACAAAGTTTAAAGGAAAACAATCACACTTAAGTAGGATTTACAAGTTTACGAGTATTAGTCGACCAATTGTATTTGACTCGAAAATTTCGAACAACGCCATAGAAATATAATAATAATAATCTTTATTGGCATTAATTATACAAACATTTTTATGAAATTCCCTAGCTCCTGTGCTAGTATACCCTGTATTACAGGAGCTAGTGTCTTCCCCTTATTACAGTGAAACAATTAAATTATTAATGGCATCCAAAAAATTACACAGAAAATAAGAATAAAAAGAAAAAAAATAGTTAAGTTCAAAATAAATTTAAAAAACAAAATTAAATAATAATAATATAAACGTGTGAGAGGGTATGTTTGGGGTGTGTGTGGGGTGCGTGTGTGTGGGGGGGTGTTGGATGTGCGAGTGTGTTGTGTGTGTGCGTTGGCGAGTGTGAGTATTTGTTTGTTTTCTCTTCATAACAACTTAATTAAATTTTCTGTAGCATCATAGTCTAAGCTTTTTAGCCAAGACATTATCACTTTTTTAAGTTGATTTATTAGTTTCTTAGTGTTGAGTTTTTTATTAACAATGTTATAGATGTGAGGAGCCAGTACAATAAAATGTCTTTGTGCAACTGATGTTTTATGACGGGGTACGGGGCACCATTCTACTCTCTTGGACAGTACAGGAAGAGTAGGAACGATTCTTCGGTGGTATCTATTAATTAGTTCGTATACTAATAAATAGTTTCCTAACCAATAGCACGTTAGCTTTCTCGTATACAGACGTAGTTGGATGCCGGAATGGCAGATACATGAGGACTTTGAGTACCGCCCGTTGAGCACGTTCGGCAGCAATCAGAAGAGATTTTCCAGCACCACCCCAAGCACATATACAATACCTAATTAGGCATTTACACAGCGCTCTGTAAGTTTGGATCAGAAGTTTATAATCAACCACTTTTCTAAGGTTCTTAAATATATAGATGAGCTTTCTGATCCTTCCCGTCAGCGACGCTATGTGGATATTCCAACTAAGCTTCTCATCCAGTATGACTCCTAAATATTTTATATTAGTAACGCGAGATAGTATTGCGCAGTTGCAGTTCAGGTGGTCGTTTTTTCGGTTTCGGTTTCCCAATACCAGATTTGGTAAAACATACATACTTGGTTTTACTGGAATTGAGTGACAGAAGGGGTCCATATTGGCTCACCTAAACTTCTTTACCCGAAATTGTTCTTCCTAACGATTTGTGATCATTCTTACTAAAATTTTTCATCCTAAAGTTTTCATTCATACTATTTGTAGTGCTACCGGCGATGTACATAACACTCATGTTTCCGAAAATTGTAATTAATAATATCATTAATGTAAATAATTTAAACTCCTACTGTTTCTTATCATAACGCTTTTATCCCTAAACATAATTACCATAATATTTTCACTGATACTCAGATAGAAACATTTACCAAGTGTAATAAAAATATATGTGGGTAGAATATATTTATAGTTTTAATTTGGGTGGGGATTAGGTCAGAGTGTCGTCTTGGGGGCACTATGAAAAAAATACTTAGAAAAAATTTGCGACTAACTTCGAGGTAGCGCTCGCCGGACGCTGCCGCGGCACCATAATCATAATCATAATCATAATCATAATCTTTATTTATCTCGACATCATTACATAAGGCGCTGGTTCACACTTGCACAATCTTATATGGAGAAAGGTGTCTGCTATAGGGAGATCCTGAGGTACAGATCACCTCTCGGGCTTATAAGTAAACATTCCATTTTTACAAAAATACAAGTCAAGATAAAATATATAGAACTGAAAGTAGTAAGCATCAAAATTTAATAGGTTGTTTGAAATTCAAACAAAGGTAAATCAAAAATATGGAATTATAGAAAAACATAAAATAACTGAAACATACTATAGTTCCAAAGTAAAAACAAACATTTTTAAAGGAAAAAAATAAAATAAAATAACTTAGTTTTTTTATAAATTATTATGCTAGCAAGCATAATAAGAAAATCTAGATTAAACAAAAAAGTGGTTTTAAGATGTAGTTTAGGATGTACATAAGACATAATTTCTAATCAAAGGGATGAAAGTGGAAATGGTGTGTGTGATGAAAGTGCATTGGTGCAATGCGTGAGTTGATGTGTGTGTGAATGTGAGTGTGTAAGTGTATATGTGTGAGTGTTAAGACACAGGTTTAAGTAAATTTTCTGTGGAAGCGTAGTCAAGACTTAATAGCCAGGTGCGCAGTTTTCTTTTACAAATAGCTTTAGTATGTGTGTAAATAGATATTTTGTTATTAATCAAATTATAAAGAAAAGTGCCAAGAAACGCGTAAAATTTTTGGGAAAAACTGGTGTTAAAACGTATGATTGGACAAATATTTGCTGATCTTCTATTTTGAGTAAGGAAATCGTGATCTATGGGGAGTTCAGAGTGCTTTTTTAACACAGTCATGAGTATGAACAACTGCCGGACCGTTAGAACTTTGCAGTGTTGGTAAAGATCAAAGGTCGGATAGCGAAATGGAAAAAAACAACTGACTTTTAATATAGCTCTTTGAGCTCTCTCTAAATTAATCAAATACGATTTAGAGGAACCGCCCCAGGTGGTGATACAGTAGGCTAGCACAGACTGGCATAACGCGAAATAAACTAATTTAATTACTGAAGTATCGGATATATGTCGTAGATTTTTAAATATGTAGATTAGTTTGCGGATTCTTTTAACTAAAGTTTCAATGTGTTGTTGGAAGCTGAGACGGTAGTCTATAATTATGCCGAGATATTTAATTGATTCCGTTTTTAGTAAAACAGGACAACAACAAAGGTTTGTGTTTGTATTACATGTGTGGGCTTTCAATTTGAAGTTTGGTTGGTCCTGCCGTCTAAGAGAATATGTCATGTATTTCGTTTTATCGACATTTAGGGTAAGTAAGTTAGCATACAACCATTTATATACTGTATTGAAGCCTTGTTGAGCATAATGTTGAACTTCTTCCCACGTATCAGCATCGAATACCAAGGCAGTATCATCCGCAAACGTTATGATCTTTCCGTTTTGTAGCTTAATATTACATAAATCATTTATATACACTAAGAATAAAGTTGGGCCGAGGATGCTGCCTTGAGGAACGCCGTATTGATTAGGTAGTTCATCACTGATCCAATTATCAATTTTAGTTATTTGCGTTCGATCGGACAGATAGTCTGTAAAAAGTTGAAGTGACTGACTTCTTACACCCATATTTTCTAATTTTTTTATCAAAATGGGAACAGATACTGTGTCAAATGCTTTAGCTAAATCGAGGTAAATGGCTAAGGTCTTTTTTTTACTGTCTATTTTATTGACTAAGTGATCAGTTAGTTCATGTACTGCTTCAGCTGTTGACCTACCAGATCGAAAACCAAACTGTGATGGAGATAAGAGGGAATTTTGTTCAAGATAATTAGTTAGTCTGGAATTCATTAATCTTTCTAATATTTTGGATAACGTTGGGAGTATAGAGATTGGTCTATAATTGTTGACACAGTATCTGTCTCCGGATTTAAATATGGGTACAATTCTGGATTTCTTGAAGGCACAAGGAAATACCCCGGAAGAGAAAGAGAGATTGCAAATGAATGTAAGTGGAGGAACAATAACATCAACAAATTGTTTTAAGAAAAGTCCGGATATATTATCGACGCCAACTGCACACTCGTTTTTTAAATTAAGTATTAACGACCGTATTTCTTCTTCGTCGGTAGGTAGAAGAACTAATGAATTTTGGGAAGTAATATGTGTTTGTCTATAGAGTTCTGTATTGGGAAAGTTATGATTTTGTGAAAGCAATTTATCAGATAATTTTTTACCTACACCTGCAAAAAATGAATTTACTGTATTAATTGAGTCAAGAGGATTTTCTGTTGAAATAAGCTGTGTGGATTGCTGTTTAGTTTTATTTGTATATGTAATATCTTTAATTGCTTCCCAAAGCTTTTTGTTATTTTTCCCTGCTTGTTTAATAAGATCTTGCTCGTAAGTTTGTCTAACTTTTTTTAAAATATCGTTGCAGGAATTCCTGTACCTTTTGTAAATGCAAAGTGCTACCTCATCATTTGGATTCTTTAAGGTTTTCACATGTAGTCTATCACGATTTCGCATGCATCTAAGTAAGCCCGGTGTTATCCAGGGTTTCAAAATAATTTTACGTCTAGGTGTCGGGATTTGTTTTGTGTTATTTTTTATAGCTTGCCCTAGCGAGTGTACAAAAAAATTTGTTGCCTCATTTACATCTGACATGCTGTAAATCTTATTAAAGTCTATGTTCTTGACATCTGTTTCAAGTCCTTCGTTGTCTACTCGTTTAAAGGTTTTGGGACCTTGGTTGTTGTTTAAGGTGCGATCTAAAAATAGAAAGACGCTATTGTGATCTGTAACCGAAGTTTGAGCCACATAACAGAGCGCCGATAATCTGGTCTTTAACATTATGTGATCTAGGCATGTGCGACTATGAGTAGGAATCGTGTGGGCCGGAAGCATACCATGGGAAGCGAATAGGTTAAGATATTCATGGGATCTATTGTCTTGCGAATTATCAACAATGTCAATATTAATATCGCCAACTAAAATGATATTTTGAAAGGATGCTAGTTTACTTAAACAATCATTGAGGGATAATAAAAAGTTATCTATATTTTTATGACTAGGGGGTCGATAGACAGCAATGATTACAGTGTTTGTGTTTATTTGTAAAGTAAGACAATTTGAGTCCGCCATTTCCGGTTCATGAATATTGTACTGTTCTATATTTTTGCAGTAAATGACCACGCCTTCATTTTGAGTTTGATTATTGGTCGTAGTGAATGAAATATAACCCTCGAGTTCAGGTATGTTAGCATTACGCTGCAACCAGCATTCGGTTAAAACAATTATATCCCAATCAATTTTTGACCTAGCGAGTAATGTTTGAAAGTTGGGTGTATTACAGTGAATACTACGTATATTTTGGGTTAATATTTTTAGAGTATTTTTAGGATTGTTTAACAAAACATGGCAGTCTTCAATATCACAAGTCGCTGATTGAGCTACAGTTACAGAATCTAATTCATTATTTAATATCACGTTAAAATTATCCATTATTCAAGAAAAGATTTTTATGGGTGCAATTTAAATTACCAAAAAATTTTAATAACCAATAAATAACACTACATTTTACGCATGAAGTCTTAACAGAAGTGTATAATGTATTTAATTTATAAAGATTTAAAGTGTTTGTGTGTTTATATTTTGTGTCATTGAGTGTGTTTGTGTGTGTGAATGAGTAAAATGAGGTGACAGAATATTTTTTGAATAATTTGGAATATTCATAATGCAAAGCGGTAACAACTAACATATTTTTTAAAATTATTAAAATCGACAATTTAAAGACTACGTTTACGTTTACGTTTATACGTTTTTTAAAGCTACTAACAAAATATTAAAAACTAACATAAGCAAATACACATACAATTTAAAGAACTTTAGCAAGGATAAAGTGCCTAGTCAAAGTTCAGATTCTAGTTTTAGCTTATCTAGATCTGCCTCAGAGTTAATACGTATACGATTTTCTCCTTCATTTTTCCGAATAAATATCTTGCCGTACGCAGCCCAACAGTAAGCAAAGTTATAGGTCTTAGCAAAGTCACGCGCTAGGAAAAACAGCCTTTTGCCTTTGCTCGTTAGATTCTCTGCTATGAAAATTGGCTTACTGGAACCATGGATATGTAGATGAGACGTATTCAATTTATTTTCTTTATGTTGCCTGTTGAAATTCTTTGTGTGTTCTATAAACTTTTCCTTAAGTAGAACTGAGTTGAAGTCCAAGATAATCGGTTTGTTTTCTTCTGTTTTAGTATTAATTCGGAAGACGTCTTTGATATCACTATTTTGAATAGTAAGGTTTAGAGCTTGACCGACTGTATTAATTAACTTAGCGAGATCATCCTTTGTTTCACCTCTCTTTGGGGGAATATTTCTTATCTCTATGCTGGACATTCTTTGCGCATTTTCAAGGTTTTCAATTCTAGTCTCTAGTGTGTAAATATATTGTAAATTATTTCGTTTTTCCTTTTCGATTAACTCCAGCTGTTTTTTTAGATTATTATAATCTTCCGAAAGGTGCTCGATCGACTGTATTATTCCAATATTTTGTTTTTTAATATCGCTGATCGTAGTTTGGAGAGCGTCAAGCTTACTATTTTGTTCGTGTTTAAAGTCGGCAATTATGTTCCTTATATCAGACATAAAGTCCGTTTTCTCAGAATCAGGAATCTGCTTACGCGATCGTGTACGACTTGTTTCACGCGTAGCTTCCGTATTGGCACCACTAGTAATGTCAGATGCACTGTTTTTTGACATCTTAGACGTCTTAGGCGTTATAAGTGGTGTCCGTTTAAGAGGCATATTATACAGCGACAGAATTTTATTACTTAATTTTTTTATCAAGTATTGTTGTAGAAAATCATTTAATTCAATTTTAATAATTGAACAGAAATATATACTATAATAATATTACTACAAAAAGTGAATATTGTCACTGGGTTTCGAACTCGGGTACTCATGCACGGAAGGCGCGCACAAATAATTGGCGCCACAGATGTAGCTATAAGGTATGTTGAAATTACGGATGTGTATTTGATTATTTTTGCAAAAGTTCGTTGGAAAATCTGTTATAAAAAATTTCGATTCAAAAACCGACGCACTCTTTGGAAGTTTTTGCACTGTTTGTTTGAGCAAATAAATTAGTATGTAGTTATTAAATCTTGCCTGTTTATGTGAAACCTCGGTTAATAATGCAGTTTTAAGTCACTATATCAGCACAAACACTATTTTGGGATGGAAACTGATCACTTTTACACTGGGATTATTGTTGTGGCTTTAAAAAAGTCCAGAGAGTTATTTAACTTTGGATAACACTTGACATGGTTAACAGTACTAAATATATCATAGTTATGATGAATGCAAGATGAAAAAACTATTTAAAACATTTTTAAAGACAAAAAATAGCGGAACGCGATGTTTACGTGATGGCAGCGCCATCTCCCAAATGCAAGACCACTTGGGCTCCGCTGAAAGGAAACTCAGAAAGTAAAGTCGATTAATAGTTATCACATATATTTTCACAGATAATCATTTAATGCACTCGCGAGAGGAACGTCGGACCGACAACATGCGTGAACTTGACCCAATTAGTCTTTGGGCACCGCTCGCTTCGCTCGCTCGGCTCGCGCGTAGTTGGTCACAGTTCTAACCTAACCTAACCCATGGATATCTTTCCAGGTACACACCGCAATCAATAAAAAAGTAAAAGTTATGCAAAATCAATGCATATAATACTGATTATTATGAATAAAAAGAAATCTAAACAAAAAAGATATGACTTTGAATAATAGTGTAAAAGATGATGTTGAGAAAATTTAGGAAAACAAATAAAAGTATAATAGATGTTTATTGCTACTGACATTATGAAGTTGAATGCTTCGGAATTATGAACATTAGAGAGAGAGTAGTTAGGAATTGCGATTGTTAGGATGAAAAATGTTAGGAAGAACATTTTCGGATTTCCAATTATCGGAGTTGAAAATTTAGGTGAACTTTGGCGCACCCTGACAGAAGACTGTTTTCGAGCCATGAGGTTACCCTAGCCAGTCCAGTTTCAGCCAATTGGAATACCCTTTCCCAAGTTTTATCATTGAAGATGAGAACAGTATCATCCGCAAACATAAATATTTCCTGACCCGATGACGCCAATCCACACAGTTCATTGATATATTAGGAATAATGTGGGCCCTAGGGTGCTGCCTTGTGTTACTCCGTATTTGCATATTTCATCATTGCTTACATCTTTTCCAACACGTACTCGCACATATTTGTTCTACCAGACAAGTAATCCCTGAACCATTCCAGAGGTAATCCTCTGATTCCCACGTTTTCCAATCTCGTAAGTAAGATTGGAACGGAAACTGTATCAAAAGCCTTCTGGAGATCCAGAAAGACTCCCAAACATTTATCTCCCTTGTCCAAGTGAGTAGTTATAGCCGTGGTAAGTGCAAGAACCGCATCCTCCGTCGACTTTCCAACTTTAAAACCATATTGATTACTGTTAAGTGGCCTGTTTTTTTCAAGATAGTTTATTACCCTCTTGTTCACTATTTTTAACCCCCGATCAAAAAAGAGGGGTGTTATAAGTTTGACATGTGTATCTGTGTATCTGTGTGTCTGTCTGTGGCATCGTAGCTCCTAAACGGATGAACCAATTTTGATAAAAGTGGTGTCGTTTGAAAGGTATTTTAATCGAGAGTGTTCTTAGCTATGTTTCGAGAAAATCTGCTCAGCCGTTTGAAGATCATCACCTATTTTCTAGTTAATGAAGGGATATAAACAACTTACACAGGTAGTCTATTTGAAATTTGAAATGTTGTCGCTTGTCACCATGGGCATTGCTGAGGGGGGGGGGGCAGGCCTCCCCCCCCCCTTTTTAAATTTAAGTAGATTTTTCCTTGGTTTCGTTAATTAGCGAGAAGAGACGCAAAATCGAGAAAATTGGAAGGAAAGGGGGAGGCCTATGCCCAGGAGTAGGACAGTCAAGGCTAAGAAAGAATAATATACGTTTAAAAAGCATGAAAAAAAATTAAATTAAAAATTTAAAAAACCCCCGACATAAAAAACCTCTAAAAAGACAAAAATAAATTAATCCAAGCGTCGTAGCGCCGGGGGACCGCTAAGAAGATTGCTTAGTACAAGCACAGAACAAAGCGGACCCCCGACGCTACGACGCTTGGATTAATTTATTTTTGTCTTTTTAGAGGTTTTTTATGTCGGGGGTTTTTTAAATTTTTAATTAAAATTAAAATATATCTTTCCTTGGTTTCGTTAATTAGCGAGAAGAGACGCAAAATCGAGAAAATTGGAAGGAAAGGGGGAGGCCTATGCCCAGGAGTAGGACAGTCAAGGCTAAGCAAAAATAATATAAGTTTAAAAAGCATGAAAAAAAATTAAATTGAGAATTTAAAAAACCGCCGACATAAAAAACTTCTAAAAAGACAAAAAAAAAAAATCCAAGCGTCGTAGCGCCGGGGGACCGCTAAGAAGATCGCTTAGTACAAACACAGAACAAAGCGGACCCCCGACGCTACGACGCTTGGATTAATTTATTTTTGTCTTTTTAGAAGTTTTTTATGTCGGGGGTTTTTTAAATTCTCAATTTAATTTTTTTCTCCAGTATTTTTGATAGAGAGGACAAGAGAGAAATAGGTCTATAATTGGAAGGGCTATTCTTGTCACCAGCTTTGTATATGGGGCCAACAACAGCCCTTTTGACCATATCAGGGAAGATACCTGTTTCGATACTCAAATTACAAAGATGTGCGATAGGCATAGCCAGGGTCAAAGCGTTTCGCTTGAGGATGTCTGTTGTTATTTTGTCCCATCCTGGTGCGCTATGCGTTCTGAGTCCCGAGATAACCTCCTTCACCTCATAAGGGTCTGTTAGAGTGAACAACAATGAGTCCCGCGGGGAGTCACGCACTACTGCTTGTCGTGCTAATACATGTTCAGATGTGCCTGTCTCTTTTAAAATGTCTCTTGCCAGAATACCTCCTATTGATGTAAACTCACGCGCCAAATGGCGCGTGAGTCCAAAATTGTCGATAGATGGCGCGAAGCGTCAGTTGTATCGCGCTTGTTGTTTAATTACATTTTTTTTTTGTGAAGAGTATGTAGTGTAACTCTGTGTCCTGTATTTAAATTCAAAAATCCAGCTATGACAAGTCTTATCCAAATCTCAAAAAAAAAACATTCAAACTTTCCGTGTAAAATTGTCGGATCTGGTGATGATTTGTATAGGAAGTAAAAGTTTAGTTAGAGCATGGTACGAAAGTATCAGTCAGCGAATACGACCCGCACTTGGCTGTTATAAAAACTTCGGAACCCTACACTGCGCGTGGTCCCACACGCACTTGACTGGTTTTTGGGATAAGGGAGGGTGGGAGTATATATCTTCGAATGAAACGTACTCATAAGTAAATTATCGATCGAACTTCACTTTTGCAAGTGCGTTTGATCATATATTATATTTCAACGTTTCATTCTTCAGATATATACATCAACAATAATGCAACAATGTAGATGTTCAGAAATGATTGTTAAATAAAATAAACAGATTTACAGAAAGACAAAAAAAAGATCGTCTTTTTCTACGGGTAATATTCTATGTAATTAAAAAACTTTTTAGATAATACATGTTGTTTCTATGTAAATAATTATGACAAAATTCTTTTCTAAGTTACTTAGTTAATTGTTGCTAATAAAGTCACAAACAACTGTTAATTGTCTGTATACTGACCGAGCAAAGTTACTTTTGTCCACTACCTGGCGGTGGTAGAACTTTGCAAATGTTTGAGAAGAATTGGTCCAGCCAGATGCTTTCCTAATGGCATCTAACTAGACCAGAGGCGGACGCCGCGGACGTGGCTGCGTGCCGCGTGCTGTGCGCGCAGACACGTCCACGCCGCTCGCATACAGCACCTGTTTGATCCATCTGCTGATGGTTTGAGCAGTTGCTGGTTTGTGCGGACGCTTATACGTTAATATAGGGCTGTTTGTCGCTTCAGATCTTATATCTTTTGAGGCGAACAAATAATCTTCTATTATGGTAGCGGGCCAGATTGCCCTATTCTCATTAAAGTACGGTAATATCAGTACAGGTTGTTCGCATCCAGCCGCGGACGTTTTGATGAAATACCTATCTGAGTACCAGATGGGTCTACCACAATATTTTTTAATTTTATTAGAGTATGAACACTATGGGCTGTACATAATGCTAGGAGAACCACTAGCTTCTTGGTGATTCTTTCAATTGACAGCCCTCTGTTGGCTATCGATTCTGCGACAAGATTTAGAACTACTCGTGGATCCCAGGTAGTGGCAGGTCTTAATTTATAAACGCCTTTTGAAGCCTTTTAACTTGGTCGTTACAATTTACGATACTGCCTAACAACAAGGAAAGAGCTGAGCGATGACAATTCAACGATCCGTAAGTGGCACCTTTATAAATAGTTTAGTTAAAAAATTAAATTAAAAATTTAAAAAACCCCCGACATAAAAAACCTCTAAAAAGACAAAAATAAATTAATCCAAGCGTCGTAGCGTCGGGGGACCGCTAAGAAGACCGCTTAGTACAAGCACAGAACAAAGCGGACCCCCGACGCTACGACGCTTGGATTAATTTATTTTTGTCTTTTTAGAGGTTTTTTATGTCGGGGGTTTTTTAAATTTTTAATTAAAATTAAAATATATCTTTCCTTGGTTTCGTTAATTAGCGAGAAGAGACGCAAAATCGAGAAAATTGGAAGGAAAGGGGGAGGCCTATGCCCAGGAGTAGGACAGTCAAGGCTAAGCAAAAATAATATAAGTTTAAAAAGCACGAAAAAAATTAAATTGAGAATTTAAAAAACCCCCGACATAAAAAACTTCTAAAAAGACAAAAAAAATTAATCCTAGCGTCGTAGCGTCGGGGGACCGCTAAGAAGATCGCTTAGTACAAACACAGAACAAAGCGGACCCCCGACGCTACGACGCTTGGATTAATTTATTTTTGTCTTTTTAGAAGTTTTTTATGTCGGGGGTTTTTTAAATTCTCAATTTAATTTTTTTCTCCAGTATTTTTGATAGAGAGGACAAGAGAGAAATAGGTCTATAATTGGAAGGGCTATTCTTGTCACCAGCTTTGTATATGGGGCAAACAACAGCCCTTTTGAACATATCAGGGAAGATACCTGTTTCGATACTCAAATTACAAAGATGTGCGATAGGCATAGCCAGGGTCAAAGCGTTTCGCTTGAGGATGTCTGTTGTTATTTTGTCCCATCCTGGTGCGCTATGCGTTCTGAGTCCCGAGATAACCTCCTTCACCTCATAAGGGTCTGTTAGAGTGAACAACAATGAGTCCCGCGGGGAGTCACGCACTACTGCTTGTCGTGCTAATACATGTTCAGATGTGCCTGTCTCTTTTAAAATGTCTCTTGCCAGAATACCTCCTATTGATGTGGACTCACGCGCCATTTGGCGCGTGAGTTTACTCGTGGATCCCAGGTAGTGGCAGGTCTTAATTTATAAACGCCTTTTGAAGCCTTTTAACTTGGTCGTTACAATTTACGATACTGCCTAACAACAAGGAAAGAGCTGAGCGATGACAATTCAACGATCCGTAAGTGGCACCTTTATAAATAGTTTAGTTAAAAAATTAAATTGAGAATTAAAAAAACCCCCGACATAAAAAACTTCTAAAAAGACAAAAATAAATTAATCCAAGCGTCGTAGCGTCGGGGGTCCGCTTTGTTCTGTGCTTGTACTAAGCGGTCTTCTTATGGCCTAAGATCCCGCCATACAAGGACCTTCACCGAGCTGGTTATTGGATGAAACTTATTTTATATTAAATTTAATATGTCAATAAATATATTGCATATGGGTTGTCTAAAAAAAGTCCTTTGGTTGCCTTTTTGAATTCATTAACCAGACCGGTGCAAGTTACTAGTATCGATTTACCTGTTTATACCTGCCTACCCGAGAGTTGTGACGGGAAAAGAAAAGGCAACCTAACGTTTGCATATTCTATGGGCTTTATACTTTCGATTGGTATGGAATTTGTCTATTAACCAAACCGGTGAAAAGTTTAAAAAAAAAAAAAATGTCCTGACTGAAATTTTTTTAGGCAACCCATATGCAATATATTTATTGACATATTAAATTTAATATAAAATAAGTTTCATCCAATAACCACCTCGGTGAAGGTCGTTATATAGCGGGATCCTATACTATTAGCGGTCCCCCGACGCTACGACGCTTGGATTAATTTTTTTTTGTCTTTTTACAAGTTTTTTTATGTCCGGGGTTTTTTAAATTCTCAATTTAATTTTTTTTCATGCTTTTTAATCTTATATTATTTTTTCTTAGCCTTGACTGTCCTACTCCTGGGCATAGGCCTCCCCCTTTCCTTCCAATTTTCTCGATTTTGCGTCTCTTCTCGCTAATTAACGAAACCAAGGAAAGATATACTTAAATTTTAAAAAAAATGTCAATTTTGGGGGGTGGGGTTGCCCCCCCCCCCCCCCTCAGCAATGCCCATGGTGACAAGCGACAACATTTCAAATTTCAAATAGACTACCTGTGTAAGTTGTTTATATCCCTTCATTAACTAGAAAATAGGTGATGATCTTCAAACGGCTGAGCAGATTTTCTCGAAACATAGCTAAGAACACTCTCGATTAAAATACCTTTCAAACGACACCACTTTTATCAAAATTGGTTCACCCGTTTAGGAGCTACGATGCCACAGACAGTCACACAGATACACATGTCAAACTTATAACACCCCTCTTTTTTGATCGGGGTTTAAAAATTGGGTTTTTTAATAGATAGGGTGATTCAAGAGGAAGGTTTACATGTATAGTACATGGATAATATAACATAGAAACACTGACTGAACAAGGTTAAGCGACGGTTGCCCAGGTCAGTAAGTGGATGGGTGATCAACGTAAAGCAACGGTAGCCGAGGTCAGTATTTGGATGGGTGATCAAGGTTAAGCAACGGTAGCCGAGGTCAGTATTTGGATGGGTGATCAAGGTTAAGCGACGGTTGCCCAGGTCAGTTTGTGGATGGGTGATCAAGGTTAAGCAACGGTAGGCGAGGTCAGTATGTGGATGGGTGATCAAGGTTAAGCAACGGAAGCCGAGGTCAGTATGTGGATGGGTGATTAAGGTTAAGCAACGGTAGCCGAACTCAGTATTTGGATGGGTGATCAAGGTTAAGCGACGGTTGCGTTAAACGTTTAACGCTACCATGGAGGGGGTATAAAGGCACTCATTTTCACATTACGAAGTTTCACTTCTTCCGCGCGGAAGGACTCTACGCACAATTTTTGTTTTTTCTTGGAAATACTAAAGCCGGTGGTAGGTCTTGTCCAAGTGGTTGTCCACTACAAACTGTGACTAAAGTGCCCCTTTCACCACTTGTTATCTTGCCTACGTTTGTCCATTTACGTGCCACCACTTTTCCTTGGCGTTGGACCGTGATCAATGTCGTTCTGTCCAGATTGTAGTCTAGTGTCAGCGGCATAACAAGCATTGTATTCCAAAGCAGATTTTAAATTGATCCTATGATGTATGATGATGTATGTAAAAAAGTTGAGCACAATGTTCGATGTATGCCTTTAAACCTTCCACTGTTGAATTTAGCATTCGCGTTTATTTCATATTTGGGTGTTAACACCCAAAGCAAGTGCACGCTTAAGCGTATCATTCCCTCTGCACTTACTTTGCTCCGGACCAACCTTCCCATGGCCCTTCCAACATACGATATACGGGCCGAAACGTGGGGCGGCTGCGGACATAGCACCCTTGGCCAGCTTTTTTTACCGTCCGCAGGCTTCTTGATCCCTTACAAATTAGACCATGTGTGTCCCATTATCACTTCTCCCTTACTAGGGCGTGACTAGCACATGTAAAACAGATAGATGTACTTCGCTGCCCGTCGACTCCCACAGCTTACTTGTTCGCCTAGCAGTCTTCGTACTCCTCACTGTCCGTGCCTTGCGCCGGTCCTTCCGTCGCTCCTTGCGTCGCTTCATCTTCGATCTCCCTAATCTCTAACTCCCTCTGGGCAGCGTGCCACGCGTGCAAGTATTCCAGCAGCCGTGCAAAGTTCGCCGGTGAGCTTACCAGGTCGCCGTAGTAGATCGGGCCGACAACCGCGCGACTTATCCCATCCTTCACCTAGCGTCTGTCGTCTGCGTACAGGGGGCAGACCCACAGCGCGTGGTGTAGGTCTTCGACTTCCATACCACATTCGTACAAGGTGTCCTCACGTAGCGCTATATCATGCAACCTTTTCCGGAAACACCCATGCCCTGTGAGAATCTGAGACAGCTGGTGATCCGGCACAATCCAGTGCGATTTGAGTCGAGCTGTCACGTCCGGGACGAAACAGAACAGCTCCCGTCCTTTCTCCTCATTCGCCCATCTCTTGTGCCACATTTCCGTCACCTCGTCATTAATTTCCCTTTTGCGTCGAGTCAGCTCGCTCCGCCGCAAGCCCGCAACATACCGCCCAACACGGATTACCTACAGGTCCGCCGGGAGAACACCACCCAACAATGCCAGCGCAGCCGTACTGGTAGACCGGTACGCCTTCGTCAGCAGTATCAGGCTTGGTCTTTGGCACCTGAGCAGCGCGCTGCGAACTCGTGAAGTGTCGCTCTTTTGTACCAACAAGCAGCAGCATACGTCACCGTGGCTACGAAAGTGCCCCTGTAGAGGACGCGGAGTCCGGGATATCGAATGCCCCAGGAATCTTCCTGGGGCATTTGGCGGTCAAGAGTGTCGACACTCTTGACATCTTGCCGAAGTATTTGGCCGTTCCCCTATCGAAGTCGCATGCTTCGCGAAGGACAGACCTGTGTCGAGTACCACACCAAGGACCATCGTCGATGCAACACTCCCGATCGAGTCCCCGGCAAGCTTGATGGTGGGGGACCGCTGGAATTTTCCCCTGATTGTCATCATGGATGATTTCGCAGGGGAGAATCCCGGCCTATTCCAGTGTTACCTTGGCCACCGCCTCAATCCCAGACCGGGATTGGGACTCAATCAGGATGGTCACATCGTAGGCGTACGCTACCATACGGAAGCCGTCCGGCAGCGGTAGGCGAATTAGAATTAGAATTTATTTATTTGTAAGAATGTAGTTTTACATAGTATGGTGTTAATATTCTGTTTAGTTCAATACATTCTACCACACGATGTGGTGTACAAATATTCACATGTCAATCTTATAGCTACACAGTACAATATAATAGGTCTTTACCTATGAAATTGCCGTATTGCAGTACAGACTTTTTCAAACAAAAAAAAGTTTTGATTGGCTATGAGTTCTAAATTCAAATTAATTTTGTTTTAAAAATATGACATTCTATTTACAAAATCAGTCTTTTGTTTATTGATTAGCGTTGTATTTTCATTACATTTCAACATTTTTCCTCATAATGGATACTTTGAAATTTCGTGTAATTATGGAATATGAGTTCCGTCGTGGCACCAACGCGGCACAAACGACCCGTAACATCAACGACGTTTACGGAGAGAACTGTACAAACGAACGCACAACCCGTTATTGGTTTGCTCGGTTCCGTTCTGGGAATTTTGTTTTGAAAAATGAACCTCGTGGTCGTCCGGAAACTTTGGTCAACAATGATGAATTAAAGGTGATTGTTGAAGCTGATGAAACTCAATCTACAGCTGAGCTGGCAGCAGCTTTTGATGTTAGCATTAAAACAATATTGGTCCATTTGCGACAGATTGGCAAGATAAAAAAGCTTGATAGATGGGTGCCCCACGAACTTAACGATCGCCAGCGCAACGTACGCGTCGAGGCTTGCCTTGCGCTGCTTAACAGGCACAGAAATGAAGGAATTTTGAACCGAATTGTTACGTGCGACGAAAAATGGATTCTTTTTGACAATCGAAAGCGCTCAGCAAGTTGGTTAGATCCTGGTTCGGTACCAAAGCAATGTGTAAAACGAAAAATGACCCCTAGAAAGGGTGATGGTCACAGTTTGGTGGTCTAGTGCTGGTGTGATTCATCATAGCTTTTTACAAAACGGCGAGAGCATTACTGCAGATGTGTACATTGAAGAACTGACCACAATGATGGCGAAACTCGCACGTCTGCAACCAGCTTTGGTCAATCGGTCGTCTCCACTGCTACTTCACGACAACGCGCGGCCCCATACTGCACAACAGACCGTCTCTAAGCTGCATGAGTTGGGTTTGGAAGCTCTCCCTCATCCGCCATACTCACCAGATCTTGCGCCTTCCGACTATTACTTTTTCCAAAATTTGGACAACTTTTTAGCGGGAAAAAAATTCAATTCCCGAGAGGCAGTACAAAACGCCTTTGAAGAGTTTGTTGTCTCCCGTCCAGCTGATTTTTTCAAGAAGGGCATCCATAAACTGCCACAGCGTTGGCAAAGATGCATTGATTGCAGGGGTGATTACTTTGAATAAAAGAAATAAATAAGTTCGAAAAAAAAATACTTTAACTTTTTTCAAACAAAACGGCAATTTCATAGGTAAAGACCTAATATTTAAGGCGCTCTTCTAGGCGACTTTCGTGCTTTTGAGGGGGTGAAGCAGATGAAGAGGGGGGTCGAGTAGTCCCTTTAGTCCCGCCTACTGCGGGGTGCCCCGCTTGAATCACGTCGATGTGCGACGTCAATAAATGTATAGAAGCTTAGTTTCAAAACTCAATATAAAAGTACGAATAGCCCAGCGCGCCGCTAGCCTACTTCGCACATTGATCTCTAGGTTCGAACCTCAATACACGCAATTCTTTTTTATCTTATTTTTTTAATATAATGTATGTACCTACATTTCAATATCGCATCTTTTTAAAAATATGTTTATATTTTTGTTTTCTTATTTTTTCCTAATAAATTATAGGTTGATTGTTATTTTGGATTGTTTGGTTGTTTGGATTGTTATTTTATAGAAAAGGTTATCGAAATATTATCGAATAGATTCGTCAAACGAATAATAAATAATTCAAAGCAGCCTCATGGACAACCAAGGGCATTAAAGTCGGCAGTAAAAGGTTGACGAATCTCCGACTTGCCGACGACATGGTCCTTTTTGCCCACACAGCCCTGGAACTACAGACTATGCTCCAAAAACTGCACGCGTAGCATGACCGCCGTAAAAATGGGCTATGTCGACGGAAAAATCGACAAAGTGCCACATTGTCATTGTCTATCTGTCATTTATTCCGTAGACAAAACTCGTTTCTACAGTGGTCTTGCTACGCGTGCAGTTTTATTTTTTAATAAAGAAGTAAATTTAAAATTTATTGTTCGATTAAATAAGAATTTGACAATAGCACGTGGCGCCATCTATTGTGATAAGAAAGTTATTGTTGTTTTCCTTCGGATCAGTACTTTTTGTCGGAATGAAAGGTATCCTATGGCCGTTTGTGTACACCTTACAACGTACATGCAGAATTTGAGGATGATCACTTCATTGGTTTAGGCGTGAAGAGGTAACAAACAAATTTTTAATATAATAACTTTCGCATTTATAATATAATAACTAACTGCGCGCGACATCGTTCGCGTGGACTTTTTTTATGTGTAAAAATAAAATAGATTTTGGACGATTCTCAGACCTACCCGATATGCACACAATTTCATACAAATCGGTTCAGCCGTTTCGGAGGAGTATGGTAACTAACACTGTGACACGAGAATTTTATATATAAGTATAATATATAAATATATATTTAAAGAAATATTTATTTATATAAATATATGAAATTAGGCTCAGGATAGAGAAATGAACTTGTAGCGGTTCGATATTAGTTCAATGCTAGCTCAGTGGATAAGACCGTGCGCCTCACATATGATGAGTTGAAAGAATAATCACAGGAAAGAGACAGACGGAAAGTAGTCGCCGTCAAGAATTGGCAAGTTCCGAAAGACTGGACACAGGTCAGAGTATTTTTGGGTTTTTGCTCCTACTATCGAGGGTTCGCAAAGAATTTTGCTGACATTGCGAAACCTCTACACAAACTCACTGAGGAAAAGCGACAATTCTGTTGGGACAAGAGCTGCGACGTCACATTTCAGGAATTAAATAAACGTCTGTGCAAAACACCTATTTTTAAACAAACCAAACCGGAAAGAAATCATTGCGTTACTCGACGGGCTACTGCCGTTGTAAAGACATTGCAGCATTTCAGTAAATAAACTCTTTTGCAAAAAAAAAAAACGGGCACCATAGATTTTTTTCTCTATTTCAATGAAGAAGAACAAGAAAGAGGTTTTATTCATTTGACAATGTGTTGGCATGTCATTTGAAGCATCCTGGCATGATTCTTTACGTTCCAAATTTAAATTTTGAAATGAGCAAAAGAAAAATATTGATTATTGTAAAATTGCTTTACTGATTACTAAAATTTTAAAACTCTTTGGAAATTTTCCGCAAATTAAACAATTTAATTTTTCTTTTTACATTAAATACTAGTTTTTGATATGAGTTAAAAGCGATAAGGGCTGGTAAAATTATAGCCCTACTTGAAAAAGGTCGTTCGCAAACTTACGTGTCTCAGCGGCTAAATGTGAGTCGTTCAACTGTCCAGAGGACTTGGCAACGGTATCAAGAGACCGCTTCGGTCAAAAGAAGATCTGGTTCGGGAAGAAAACGATGCACAGAACCAAGAGACCGCTTTTTGGTGAGTCAGGCGTTGCGGAATCGTAAAGCATCAAGTGTGGACCTGAAGAAGAGCCTTGAAGAAGAGGAGTAGAAGTTAGCTTGTGGACGTTCAGGGCTTTGGCTGCCAATATCAGGAGTAACCTAATTAACTCCGTGAGCACCGTGTTGCTCGACTTTAGTTTACTCGAAACTGTGTTTCATGGACTCTGGAGGACTGGAATAAAGTATTGTTTTCTGATGAAGCTAGAATCTCTTTGTGCGGAGAGGACCGACGCCGACGAGTGCTACGAAGACCACGGGAACGCTATGCGGAAGTGTGTTTCGAAGAAATCACTCCTTATGGCTGAAGCTCCGTTTTGTTTTGGGCAACAATTAATTCGACGACGCGTATGGAGTTAGTTTTCATAGGAAATGGAACAATAAAAGCACACCGGTACATAATGGAATTCCTAATTCCATATGCACAACCTGCATTGACTGTACTTGGGGAAGATTCCATTTTTATGGACGACAATGCTCGCCCACACCGTTCTGGCGACGTGGAAGCGTACATGCAAGAAGTTGGGATCCGTCGTTTAGATTGGTCAGATCGAACTCCTGACCTCAATCCAATTGAGCATGTCTGGGATGTTCTAAAGAGACGGGTCACATGAGTGCAACCTGCTCCACAAAACATCAGGGAGCTAAAACGAGTCATTGCAGAAGAGTGGGAACGTATTCTTCAAAACGTTATTAAAAACATCGTGGAAAGCATACCCAGAAGGATTCAAGTTGTGATTTTGGCAAGAGGAGGTCACACTCGTTATTAGGTTTTTACATTTGTAACTTTATTTAATCAAAAAAAGTAAAAAAATCTTCTTGTCTTTATGCCGACCACTTCTTATTGTTTGGCCGTGTACATCGGTTTTTAAGAATTGACCGACTTTTTAAAAAAAATATTGCCGAAGTTCACTTCACGCGTATTAATTTATACGATCATAAGTATACAGAGTACGTCAAATAATTAAATTCCATGGCTAGAGAACGATGATAACTCAAATCGTCCTTAGAACGTAATTTCCTTAGGGGCCCATTTTTTTTTTTTTGCAAAAGTGTATTTGCTGGGATGAAAGTTCCAGCTGCGAACTGACCATGCTGCATTGAAGTGGCTATTACTGTTCAAAAATCCGGAGGAACAAGTGGCGACATGGATTGTGATGATGGTGGATTGAACTACTGCAAGAGTTCGATTGCATAACTGAACATCGCACTGGGAGAACTCACGGTAACGCAGACGCCTTGTCAAGAAGACCTTGTCCTGAAGATTTTACACTGTCAGACAGACACTGTGCCAGGCAAGAGACTAAGGAGGTAGCAACCGTGAGGGTGCTTAGAACGAATCTCAGTGTTGAATGGAAGGAAACCCTACAGCAGGCTCTACAAAATGACTCAGAGATCAAACCGATCTTCGAGTAGATCAAAGCTGGTGCTCCTAAACCCAAGTGGAGTGATGTAGCAGCGATGAGTTCCATCACGAAGAGTTATTGGGCCCAATGGAACAGCTTGGTTATCCAGGATGGAGTCTTGTGCCGTAAATGGGAAAACGGATGTACCGGATGTTCTACGGCTCTACCATGATGTATGTTCAGGAGGACATATGGGCGTAAAAAGGACTCATAAATAAATAGGCGACGGGTGCGGAAGTGAGTTAGTCATGCATTCTAACTCACGCGACGAAGGAGCGGCGCAGGCCAGCTATTCGTTCGCTTACATGGGCGGCGTTACACAGTACATTGCCGCTCAAATTCAAACACTACGGCCCCTAGTCTGGAGCGCGATCGGCTAGCTCTGAGAGCGTCTGCAGACGGGGGCCAGCATTCTTAGCGGTAGGATGCGCCAACAAAGTCACCTCCGTCGCAGGTCGTCATCCGCTGGGCCTCCTCCGGGCAACCGGAGGTCTCACCTAGTGGTGACAGACCGCCGAGGTGGCGTAAAGAAAGCGGCGCTCGCTACGGTAACGTTTCACCGTAGCTAAGCGCGCAGCGCCCAGCGCCGCTAGCGACTCCTACCGGACAAAATGACAATTACACACTAGCGAGTCGCGCACTTTACACGCGCTCGCCCCCTCCGAGCCTATACAAGCAACCAAATAAGGTGCCCGTATTTACTGGCACATGTGATGATACCGCGGGGCAAGGGTAGAACCCACATCCCGCCAGCCTCGCCCCTCTACGGGGGCATAGCGATTTCTCGCGAGTGAGTTAGTCTGATTTTGGCTACGGAACGAAGTGATCTAAGTGAACTACTAATGCGATATATAAGTGATTAGTGATCAGTTGTGTATTTGTGATTGAGTTATAAGTGTTGTTTTGTGTTAAATAAAGATTTTTAGTGTTTAATTGGTAGTGTGATAGTTTATCCAATACCCAGCTTGCTACAGTATGTAAGAAAATACATATTTATAAATAAAAACATTTAAAAATAGTAGCATACCGGCATCGGGAACCGTGCCCGAACTACCGATGGTCAGGGTTTTTCAAAGAGGAACCTCCTAACAATACGTGCCTTATCCAGAATTACTGCTTTCTGAATCAAGCCCTTGATCCAGCTGCGAAACGAAAGACTCCTCAGATGTTGGTCGAGGTTTCTAAGCCAGTTAGCAGTACGAGGACCTTCCTATCACGAAACTTGTTTCCGCCTGACAAAAGACTGCTTAGCATCTTATTCAGGCGGCCAAAGGAGTGTTCCCTCGATTGTTTCATGTCAGCAGTATTGATGCCTAATGCTTCTGACATTCCCAAATACTTGTAGGTTTCTGTTGAGAAGAGGAATAGGATCGGAGATTCTGGAATCCCATGGATTCCATAATCTCGCTTCACATGCATGACTGCGCATGCATGTCCTGCAACCTGTTTCTGTAACCATCAGTAGCTTCATCAGTTGCAAATTGTTGGGGGCAAAGAGTTTCATATCAATCATTTACATGGTTGGAAGGAAAGGTATGACTACCTCTCCTCAACCGAAAGCCCAGACCTGAACCCCTCAGTAGCATGCTAAGAGGGTTTAAGGCTAGGCAAAACCACAGGGTCCCCCTGTGGTCTTGCCTAGCACTGGGTGACTTAGCTCAGACTATCACCCTATCTACAATAAACTTTAAAAGGTCTAAAGATAACCACTCAGAAACTGTATCATTAATGGCTTTTAAGTGTCTTCGCAGTCTTGATATAACTAAAAGTTTTTCCGAATTATACATAGAGCTGAGCTAGTGTTTGTGAGGGAATCCCCGAAAAAGACAGCTGTGCTAGCTACACATTATTTTTCTTAATGTTTGTATTTTGTTCTTGAAGTTGTGAGGCCCTCCTCTGCCCCCCCCCCCCCTTTCTGCTAGGTTACTGGACAGACGGGTGCGTGGATAGACGAATGAAAGGGTGGACATACGGACGGGGCGGATGGAGATATGCATGAAGAGGTGATCGAACAGTAAGAATACACTAAATTAAAACAATCTAAGTCTATATAAATTTTATTTCTTTTGATCATTTTAGCAAAATCTTAATATATAAATTCTACACGACACAATTCTTCAAAATGTTGTCTTCTAACATGAGACGTTTTCATATATGGTATCTCTCGCGCTTTTTTGTTGACTTATTTACATAAGATAAATCACTTTTATTTTGTTTATGGTTCCTCTACATTTTAATCTTGACAATTTACAAAATAGATGAAGTTGGCGCTTACGAAATTTTTCGATATTTTTATCATTGGTGTATTTTTTGTAGTTTTAAGGGTCGCTGATAACGAAGATTTGGTAAAAAAAAAACTACAAGATGGCGCGGATGAAATTTTCAGTATTTTCGTCATGCGGGGTCATTTTCTTGGTTTTCGGGATCGCTGAAAACGGGAATGACGAATAAACAAAATTACATTATTTAATTTTTCGGATTCCCTTTGCAGAACTTTGACCCTTCGCCACTGAGGTTCACTGATTTTTTATTTACACATTTTATGACTAAAATCGAACAAAAATTTACACGAACGAAAAACTAATCATAAAATAAAATATAATAAACAGCTTTCAACAACAAACAGATCGAAATTTAATTGAAAAAATTTGAGCGGCGAGCGGAAAAAAGTGACATACGTCCATCTAGCAGCGCGCCTCAGCGGTCACTGTCACTCTGCGTAGAAATAAAAGAGATGCGACAAGACGCCGCGAATGGCGTGATGTTTCGTTCGACTTGTTCGAATAATTATCATTAAAAACATGAATCCTTACAAATATAGTAAATAAAACGAAAAAGAAAACCGACAGTTCCCTTTATTATTTTATATTACATCACTGTTATTAATTTTGTCAAGATTTGTTGAGCAGTAATACAGTTACACCTGCTTGAAAATCAGATTTTCTCGATTTTTTTTTATCGGGATTTTTTTCCAAAAACGTGTTTTGGGCCCGAAGGTTCCCTCATAAATATGGTCAAGAGTAACATATTTTTTTTTGTTGCTCTAAAATGTATACATTTGGCTAAAAAACTGTTCAAAGTTGCCTGTTTTGACGAGGTACAGCGTCTTAAAACTTGTGATACAATAGGTCCATTGTGAATGAATAATATGATTATAATTAGAATTAAAAATTAAATTAAATTAAATAGGTAGGTAATTAAATTAAATAGGTAGGACCAATTTCAAAATTAATTAGATACGTATGTCATCTTGGATTGTAACAATATTCCATGTATTCTGCAATGTCATAAAAACAATTGTCCAACAACCAACTTGTCAGCTTTTTCTTGAACATAAGGATGGGAAGTTCCTTAAATGAGTTAGGTAACTATTATATACCTGAATGGCATTTACATATACATTTCTCCTAAATATTTGCAGTCTACATTGTGGTACATTTAGTTCATGTCTATATTTATTTCTAGCAGAAGCATTTTTGTGGCTCACTTCAGATTGCAAGCGAAAATAGTGCGGGTTTTGCTTTACTAGCATACATAGTTCTTTGATCATGCAGGGTAAAGGTAATATGTGAAGGTTTTTAAATAGGGGTTTACAGCTGTCCAAGAACCAGGCGCCAGATATTGCCCTAACACACTTTTTTTGTACCCGAAATGCCATTAAAACTTCAACTGAATTGCCCCATAGTATTAGACCATAAGATAACACAGACGATACGTATCCGTGATATGCAGTGACTGCTGCGGCTACGGACACTGTTGATCGGAGACGTTTTATTGCGTATACGAATTTTTCTAGCTTATCGCATACGTAATTGATGTGTGATCTCCAATTGCAGTTTTTATCCACTATTATGCCCAGGAACTTTGTGTTTACTACTTGTTCTAGGATACTGTCTTCATATTTTATACTCAGTTTCTGAAGGTTTGATTTATAAGTTTGAAATTGAATTATTTTTGTTTTATTTATATTGATTTTTAAATTGTTATTATTAAGCCAAATTATTATGTCTTTGATAGCTTCGTTAATTTCCTGCTCCAATTGAATTTTGTTATTACCTTTTATTATTAGTGTCGTATCGTCAGCAAATAATATTGTTTCATGTCGTGTTGCATTGGGAAGGTCATTTATGTATAGTAGAAATAAAAAAGATCCAATCACGCCACCCTGGGGTACTCCCACTGCGTTAGTTTTATAGCTAGATTTATATTCTAATTTGTTTCCATCAATGACTTTTGATATTTGCACACATTGACGCCTATTACTTAGGTATGATTTAATCCAGTCATTCGCTTTTCCCCTTATGCCATATTTATCCAGTTTGCTTAGTAATAGCTCATGATCAACGAAGTCAAAGGCTTTACTCATATCCAGAAAAATTGCTACCACAGGTATGTGGTCATTCATTGCCTCAGTTATAATTTTTATTAAGTTGAAACAAGCTAAAGATGTGGTGCTATTTTTCCTGAATCCAAATTGCTCCTGCCTTAGCAAATTATAGTTATCAACATATTCGCATAGCCTTTTTAACATTGTCTTCTCAATTACTTTTGATATTATAGGAATTAAGGTTATAGGTCTATAGTTCGCCATGTCAGAGTCGTCTCCATTCTTAAATATTGGAATGACTATTGAGTTCTTTAGTGTGCTTGGAAAAATACCTTCTAGGAACGACAAGTTAATTAAGTAGCTCAACGGTTCGCATAAGTGATTAGCACAAGCTTTTATAATTTTGGTATTTAGAATAGAATAGAATAGAATAGACTTTTATTTGCTTTGAATGCAGGTAAATACAAATAGGATCGTAAATAACATAATAACATAATTTATTTCGTCATATCCGACTGACGCCGTATTTTTTAGGTTTTGGATTACCCTGAAAACTTCTATTGGATCAGTAGGATTTAGGAATATTGTATTATTCTGATTAATGTCCATTGTTCTATTTATAGCTTCAATATTATATTTAAATTCATTATTATTTGTCAATTGGATATAGTATTCGTTAAACATGTCACAAATTTTTTGAGGGTCAGTGATGTTGTTGGTTTTAAATACAATTTGTTTTATGTCATTACTTTTTTGTGTGTCACCAATTTTTTTATTGATAATGTCCCAAGTAGCCTTTCATTTGTTTTTCATATTCTGTATATATCTTTTGTTGTGTATTTGTTGAGTTTTGTTAATACAACGTTTAAGTATGACGTTATATTTTTGATACTGTTTTGTTGTTCTATTTTTGGTTGTTTTATTACTTACTTTTTAAATGTAAATATCTTTTCCGTATACATGACTTTTTTAAACCTTTCGTCAACCATAGAGTTTTATTATTTCCGTTGGACCTTTTTATCTTTTGTTTTGGAAAACATAGTTTATAAAACAATTGTAATGTCTCATGAAAGACCTGAAAAGCATCTTCAAAGTTATCTAAAAGATATATGTCTGAGAATGAAAGTGCAGAAATGCATTCACAAAACTTTTTTATGTTTTCGTCATGATAGTCTCTTTTGTATTCAAACCATCTTACAAGAGATTTAGGTTTATTGGTCGTCACTGTCAAGGTTTGCCCTGTCTCATGATCAGATAGAGCCAGATGATGAACTTCTCCTTTAGCTTGTTTGATATTGCTTGCAAATAAATCTAAACATGACTGTTTTCGTGTTGGTGTTTTTATATGCAATTCAATATTGAAATTTTTCAGCAACCCGAAGAGCTCTTGGCAACTTTTATTTGGTTTCATTACATCTAAATTCCAATCACCACAAATAATAACCTTCTTCGATTTCTTTGTGATTCTAATTAGTAATGTTTCCAATTTTTCTAGAAAAACTTTTGGATTGCTATTTGGTGTCCTATAAATACAGATAATAATGATTTGATTAATTGTTAATTCTATTCCGGTACATTCAAAATTAAGATTACACGCAATGTCATTTAATAATTTATCTAATTTAACACAAGTCATCTCATTCTTAATGAGAATACATGTACCACCTCGTTTTGTATCTCGACAGTATGAAGCGGCGAGTTTGTATCCAGGAATCTTAAGAAGTGATTCTGATTTGCTTTTAAAGAATGACTCACTTAAACAAATTACATCAATTTCCTTCAGATTCAAAGCGAATTCACTAAGTGCCACCGTTATTTAGTCTATCTTATTAAAAATACCTGCAATGTTTTGATGGAACAATATCAGACTTGATTTACTGTGAGGTACGAAAAAGTGGTGTATTTGGTTTGATTGAAGGTTCTGTTATATTCGACTGTCTAGTAGCATTAATTCTATTAAATAAAAAAGGGATAGTTCCTTTCTTAAATGGTATTTGTGGTTTTTTATTTGCTTGCATTTGGCTTTTATGTTTGAAATAGTATGGGATGGTACCCTTCTTATTTTTATCTGGTGTTTGGGACATGGACGGCTTATTTTCAGTGAAATAACCTGGGTGTAACATATGTTTCGTTTTATTAGAAAAAGTCAAGAATTTTTCATTATAGGTCACAGAATCTATTTCTAAATTAATCTTAGAACTTAGCATACTAGTATAGTTATTCATTTTATTCATAAAAATATTCCCATTTCATCCCGTGGGTGTCGTAAGAGGCGACTAAGGGACTTGCCAGAGAACGGGCAGCAGCGTTCTCTGTGCTTTTGTGACAACCGTACTGCGATCGCCAACCCGCCTGCCAAGCGTGGCGATTATGGCAAAACCCCCCAAAATGTCAATGTGGCGTCACTTGGGGGAGGCCTATGTCCAGCAGTGGACGTCTTTCGGCTGAAATGATGATGATGATGATAAAAATATTTCTGTTGAACACGTGGATCAATTTACAGTTAGTATAATTTTTTACAATCAGATACAACTGTCTATTAAGCATGTATTCATTGAGATATGGATTATGTTGTACATTTGTTATGAAAACCTTTTGCTTTCGAAATATGTATAATATATTACTTAAGTTTGACACATATTCGGATACATTCTTGTCACATATACCAAAGCAGAGTATTACAATATCTTTGTTTGTGACATTTTTTGACATATTTTCACATGTTCTTAATATTTCACAACTTGTGGCCGACGATTTCACCATGCCGAAGATTCCATAATTGTCATTCCATTTTCCTTGTCTACTTTCAAGCATACTTCCAGCAAGATTTTGTGCTTGTTCATCACCAATGATGTATATCATTCTTTTTCTTTTATCGTCTTTATTCTTGTTTGCCTCTTCAGTTCCGGTATTAGGTTTCTCTGCTTGTTGGTCATCGTCGCTTCTAACTATAGTAGGTAGGGTCCAGGTTGATGGGCTAGGTAAATTCTTAATCAGATGCTCACTTTTGTTGCAGTTATTTGTCAATATGTCTGTTCCTATTATATCCGACATTTGTCTGACTAACCGCTGTGGAATGCTGTTGGTATGTATTTTTGGTGTTTCAGTATGGGTTAATCTACCAGATTGGTTAATTTGCCCCCGGGATAAGCGTATCTTAACGTTTGTTAGTTTCTTTAGCAGCGGTGTTGAAACCCTTTGTTGTGGTGGGAATGGTGTGTACACCGGGCTTGTTGACAAGGATTCACTTGATACTTTTTTAAGGAGATGTATTTGCTTATTGTTGTCCTCTAATTTTTGCTTAAGAACGTTGCATTCGTAGTTAAGGTTTGTTATTTCTTCATGTGCGGCAGACAGTTCCAAACGAAGCTGCACGACCTGTTGGTTTAAATGCCGAAAGTCATCCCGGTTATGGCCGGCACTTGTGGGCATACTTTTAGTCGATAAATCCAGTGCCTCCGTATCAGATGTTTCCTCTAGAGTTGAGCTGAGCAGTGTGCGGTCCATGGTAATTGTAGATAGATCGCATTCAGATTTATTTCTTCTGATCGTGTTCTGTCTTCTAAAAGTAATGTTCTCCATGACAAGTGAACTTCTTGATGTCTCTGTTATTGTTTTTCGCCACAGATGAGTAATAGTCACAGAATAAAAATGTCATACGTCGCTGTAGGATCTGAACCAACCGAGATTCACTATTGGCAACAAAAGGTAATTGCTCGGTCGGTAAAGCAGCTGAACTTTTAACTACCTGCTATAGATAACAGATGGCGTAGGTGTGTCTTATGTGCTGATAACGGATTCGCAACAAAAAGTATTTGTCAACAGTTCGTTTTATGTTATTAATTTTGTATTGAGAAGCACGAATCATCGGGAAATGTTCTGCGTTTGATGGGCGTAACCTTTATAGCTTGGTTAACTCACAGTTTTAGGTCCACACTCGATAACAATAGATTTCAACGTCTTTTATGCCACTTTGTGGAAAAGTCGTTTATTTGAATTCCACCAAGTTTTTGTTGAAGATAACAATCACAGCACTGTATTGTCACTTTATGAACTGGTATTTTCTCTTTACGAGTACGAATACTAACTTAATAATTTTATATACACAATTTTTACACCGGTGAATGTTTACTCGCTCAGTGTGGCCACCAGAGTCGAGTCGAAACAGGTCATCCAGCAGTAAGTTCAATAAAGGTGGACCCAGGACTGACCCCTGAGGGCAGCCCATTGTGGACACCTTCCACTCCACCCGATCCCCGAGGAAAAGCCCGACTCGTCGACGAGCAAAGTAGTCTGCCAATATCTCAAAGATGTTGGGCGGACGCCCCCCCCCCGCTTGACTTTCCTTAGGATCATCGGCCACCAGGCGTTGTCGAAGGCGCCCGCAAAGGCCAAGAATATGGCCTGTACGTACTTGCCCAAGCCCTCCCTCGCGGCGCGCATGATATTGTTGAGCGAATTAAGTTAGCGACAACGGAAGTATTTAAAAAAATAACTTTATTCCGACAGAGTTACAGCGAAACAATAATTGCCTAAATCAAATGAAATATCGTTCTTATATACTAACTTAATTGCTAACGTAGTACATCCACAACGTGATCAGATTGACGCATGTTCTAGATAATTATAAATGCTGATCGCGCAATGGGAAATTGGGAAATAATAATCTAATGAATACTTATTGGCTGACAAAGCTGATATTTGTAGGTTCCTTAACTCCTCCCTCCCTAAGAGAGAAATTATCCGAAGGTGTCGCAGACGGTTTCGGAGAATTTTGACAAAAGTTTATGTACTGAAATTTATACATTATAAAGAAAACTATTGCTATTACAATAACTACATATTCTAAGATGCTCCATATACTAATTTCTATTGTCACTGATTGTGTCGTATCGTCTATTTCACTAAATTTTGCACTTTGTAACACTTCTTTCACATCACTGAAGTCCACATTTCTTAAATCCACTTTCTTTGATCTTCTCTGGATGTCCTGTTGTAGATTTGGCATCTGGATCAATGGCAGCTGGAGACTGGAAACTGTATTGTTTGTGGTAGCGGCAACGATGACT
This sequence comes from Cerastis rubricosa, assembly GCA_949152445.1. Taxonomy (NCBI): domain Eukaryota; kingdom Metazoa; phylum Arthropoda; class Insecta; order Lepidoptera; family Noctuidae; genus Cerastis; species Cerastis rubricosa. The sequence continues at coordinate 22,088,890 of OX424539.1, read as the reverse complement.
TCGCCTATTTGTGTCTCGCATTGTTGGCCAGGTGTCACGATATAGGTCCCAAGAATAGTGTATTTCAGAATTTCTGTATTGCAATTCTCGGTGATGATGAGATTTTCCTCTGAGTAAACCAACCATTGGTTGTCGGTTACTTTTTGTATCTTAGTTTTTTCTATTTCAATATGGTTCTGTATGCAGTTTTTGTAGTTGTTCTTCATCAGCATTATTTGTTCAATGCAGGTCTCAGTTGGAAACTGGGCTAAATTAGTTTCCGCGCAAAGAAATTTGCCATTTTCAATCTCAGTACATGGGCTTACCACGGGCATGTATTTCAATCTATTCACCATCAGGTAAGGGTATTTGGGTATAATTGTAAAGGTATTTGGAGAATGGAATATAGGGATGGGTATAACCTTGTAATAATTATATGTTTCGTTATTTATTAAGGGAACTTCTAAAACAAAAACTAACTTGTTGTTATTTATATATGATTTAAGTATGATATTACGTTCTAATTTAATTAAATTACGTTTGCTTACTGGATATATTGTTCTAGCATGTCTAGCAATGACTTCTAATGTATTATATAATTCTGTACTATTTATAATGGATTGGTGCAATGTATTTAATTTGCTAAAGGCTATTGCCGTCTCAATCTCTTGTATGTTTTCGTAACAGGTTCGAAAGTTATTTAAAATATTAAATATTGAATACTATGTATCAACATAGTATTCAATATTTGGAAAAGTTTGTTAAACCTGAACTCATGTTCAACTAATTTTTCCATTTCGTTGGTATGTAAACCCAAGTTTTTAATATTTGAATTTATTATTTCGGAGTCATTTACTAATTTATCAAAAGCTTTTTGCATTGATGATACTTTACGTTCGACTACATGCTCTTTGTTCTGTATCCTTTGGATTTCTCTATCATATTTCATCATCATCATCTTCATCTAAATTTCCTGAAATAGCTTTTACTAGTGAGCCTAATGGATTAAACAAAGCTCTTTTATTTCTATAATGGAAAGGTAGGATTTGAAAAAATCTATACTTAGTTAGTTTAATAAGGTATTCTATTTGACTTTCTATTCCTATAGTTTCGTTACGAACTCTATTTTCATTAATTTTAATTTTCAAGTTATTAAAATCCCGAATATTAGTATCTATTTGTAAGCCTAATGATTCTAAATCTATAATTTTATATATTGTCCAATAACTATTCCTCTTCACTGCTACTCCCTGCTTTATCGCTGCTATCCCCGGATTCTGACCGAGGTTTTGAAGGTCCAGTGTGAATGTTGGTACCACTAGTACCAGAAGTACCAGGCACGATCTGTGGAGGACGTTTTACATTTTTTAACGCTACTCTAGTTTTCCTTTTCTTTACTTCTACTGGCACTATATTTCTTTCCACTTCACCTATAACTTTTGCTTTTTTATATCGCGGTTTTTCTTTAGCTTTTCTAATCCTAGTGTCTTTCATGTAAATATTATCGTTTGGTTCAAGTATCGGTATCGTTTCGCCACCTTTTTTATTAATTACTTTAATTTTATTGGATTCTAATTTTTCTGTTATGAATTCATAAAGTATTTTAAGGCGTTTTCTATGATCTAACAATAATTTCTGAGTTTAGTTCTTCTCTCTATCAACGTTAAATACGTTATCTGAATAAGTGTGACCAAATACTAGTTCAAAAGGCGTAAAATCTGTTGCTGAATGAATGGTATTGTTATAAGCCATGATGGCATAAGTCATAACTGATGCTGCATCTAAATCGCTTTTATCGTATTTTGCTATACGGTTAATCTCAATAATGGTAGAATGAAACCTTTCTACTACCGCCATTGAACTGGGATTATTTGGTGTCCCAATATGAAGTTTAATTTTTTACAAGCTTAACATTTCTTTAATCAAAGTATTATTGAATTCTGTACCGGAATCGCAACTAATTTTCCTAGGCAGACCATACATGCTGAAATATTTAATTAATGCCCTAACTATCTCTGGTGTACTCCTATTCGGTACCTCTATGGCTTGTGCTATCTTACTAAATGCATCCACTATAGTTAAATAATATTTTCCTTCGATATATAATAAATCCATAAAAGCTTCCTGAAAAGGGGCATCCTTCGTTTGTGTTAACTGAATGTGAGGTTTAATCGGCTTCCTGTCATATTTCATGCGTTTACATGTTTCGCAAGCATTTATGATTGCCGTAACTGTCTCTTTCATATTTGCCCACCAAAATTGTCTTTTAAGTTTGGTTAAAGTTTCTTTAATACCTCTATGACACGTTTTCCCGTCGTGGTATTTTAAAATAACTTCTTTTTGATCTTCTTCAGATCCTGTCAAATTTATAACTCTTTCTGTACACTCGGTTAACTTAACTGAATCCTTTTTAAATAACTTAATTACCATGTTTGAAAAAGTTTTTCTAAAAGATGGATGTTCGAAGTATATAAAGTACTTATGTTTTGGATCTATATACTCTTTCAAAAAGTCTTTAACTAATATATCGTTTTTTGTTGGTAAGTGAACTTCAAGAATTTTTTGTTTATTATTAGAAATATCCTTTATGGCTACTTTATCTCTAAACCATGAATGAATCAAAATCTGGTTTGGTTTAGTATCGACAGCTTCGTTTAAAACAGGATGCCTTCGTGTTCTCTATTTGAAATTGAGTTAGCAGTGACCCCATCATCAGAATCCGAAAGTTCTATCGTTTCTATTGGAGTTTCGAGGTCTTGCAATTCGTTTTCTATAATTTTTTGTATACGTTCCTGCCTATCTCCTACATTTACGAATATTGAATCTAAATCGTCTTCAATCGCGTTAATCCTAATCCTAGATAAAGCATCTGCATTCGTGTTCTGAGGGCCTTTCTTATATTTTATTTCGAAATCGTACTCTTCTAACCTTAGCCGCCATCGCGTGAGTTTACTATTGGGTTCTTTCAATGAATACAGCCAAGCTAATGGCCTATGGTCGGTAAATATGGTAAACTTATTACCATACAAATACGGTCGAAAGTGCTTAACAGCCCATATAATGGCTAAAAGTTCCTTCTCAATAGTGCTATATTTTACTTCTGTGTCACTCAAGGTTCTACTAGCATAGGCTACAGGCTTATCTGAACCTATTGTTCCTTGTGACAATACAGCCCCGATTGCAAAATTGGATGCATCAGTGGTTAAAATAATTTTTTTATTAAAGTCAGGAAACTGCAACAAAGGTGCATTTGTTAAAAGCTTTTTACATGTGTCAAAGCATTCTTTATATTCCTCATTAATAACAATTTTGCGACCTTTCTTTAAACAAGCTGTTAACGGTCTAGTTATTTTGGCAAAATCTTTGATGAATTTCCTATAATAACCGATTAGTCCTAAAAAGCTTTTAATCCGTGTAACCGTTTCTGGTATGGGATATCTAAGAACAGCATCTATTTTATCATTATTTGGTTTCAAACCCTCACTCGTAATAGTATGCCCTAGGTAGAGTACTTCCTTTCTAAGAAAATGAGACTTATCTAATTGAACTTTTAAATTTGTTTGACGGAAGCGGTCAAAAACGGATCTAAGTTTTTCTACATGTTCAGGCAAACTTTTAGAAAAAATGATGAAGTCATCGAGATATACTAAGCAATGTAAGCCTTGAAGACCTCGTAAGACGTTATCCATCGTTCGCTGAAAGGTTGCGGGTGCGGTCTTTAACCCAAACGGCATTCTGTTAAATTCATAATGACCTGAAGGTGTGCTAAACGCGGTTTTAGCTCTATCTTCCTCCTGAACCTCTAATTGATGATACCCGCTAGCTAGGTCGAGCGTTGTAAAGTAGGTACTATTACCTAGCATGTCAAATAAATCGTTAATGTTGGGCAAAGGGTATTTGTCATCAATTGTAATTTCATTGAGTCGTCTATAGTCAACTACCATCCTCCATTTTTGTTGGCCTGATGCGTCTAACTTTTTCGGCACTAAATGTACGGGAGCACTCCAGTGAGAATGAGATTCCTGGATAATGTTATCCCTTAGCATTTTCTCCACTTGACTCTTGATCTCTTTTGTTTGAATAGGTGGCAATCTATGTGCCTTAATGTTTATTGGGTCTTCATTTTTTGTTCTTATTCTATGTTTAACCTGATTTGTGAAAGTTAACGGAATATTTTTACAATAAAATATATCTTTGTATTCTTTACAAAGTCCCTCAATAACCGTACGTTCTTCTGAATTCATATGCTCTAACTGTAATTTTTCTAAATTCCTTGTTAACAATCTGTCCACTTCTATAGATGGGTCCTGTATGTATGGTTCCACTTGAAAAGGTCCCGTAACTACTAATTTTCTATTTTCATGGCTGTAATTCTGAATAACAGTTGTTGCATAGCCTTCAATACACGTAACTAATGCGGCGGGCATTCGAATCCCTCCCGTAAATTGCTTAAAATCTAACACAGCTTCCCCGTCCAGTAAGTTGACCGGGAGCCTTACTCTAAGTTCACTACGAGATGGTAGATTATATACCTCTCTCATAGGCGGTGAATATATGATAGGAATGTCAGTATTTTTTAAATGTAATATCTGATTTTCCATATTAATCTTTGCCTGTAATTGCTTCAGCAAATTGCTACCTATTAATCCATCATACCTATCGTCAACACTGTAGACATAAAACTTATGGAACTCTTTACTTCCAAAGGTAACCGGTAATGGAATAATAGCCGTTTCACTATGAAAACTCGATGCGTGAGTGCTAACAACTTCGAAGGGTTCATACTGTAAATAATTTTTAAAGTATTTATTCGCTATATACGGGCTTATAAACGATCTAACACTCCCCGTATCTATCATAAGAACTGCTTTTAATTCTGATATAACTATATGTGGTAAATTTAAGCGTTTATTACAATTTATTTTTATTCGTTCTCTAGGGTAGAGGCCGTTATGCAAAAATTTCCCGCCCCGGGTTCTTCAGGAGAAAATTCTTGGCACTCATTGTACGAATTACTTGAACGTTCATTATTACTAGAATTATTTATGTAATTAACACGTCGCGAACTTGCAGTACGCATGGTGACATCAGTATTCGCATCGCGCCTTTTACTTATCTACAAATACGTTATCTGATTTTTCTTGACTATAAAGACGCTAAGGGACTATAACTACTTTATAATTCAGCATTTTATCGACATGTTTTAAAATGCTAGATTAGATGCAGTTATTCGCCCTTAACGGCATTTTAGTTAAGTATTTAATACTTTGGTTGGTTGAAAATCATTTTTGCCTGTTTGATGAAAACGGTGGAAAAAAGGTAAAATATGCTTAGCTACAAAGCAGCTAAGCCACATTACTTAGCTAAAAGGCAGTTTTCTGACTCTCGCGCTTTGTTCACGGTTAGGTATTCTTTGTCTTATTCCAGATCATGTTCTACCAATGTGCCAAATTTCTATGAAATTCAATCAGTCGTTGAGGCGTGATGAATGAATAAACACCCTAAATCACTACCATCAAACTCTATGACTTTCAAATGCATACTAGCATAATGATGGTGAATAATTGATGGTGATGCTATCCAGCCAATTTCGGCCACAGCAACTGTGTTCGGCGTTTTTGTAGGAGTTTTGGTGTGATGCTCTTTCATGTGCTCTCAAATTATTAGCATATCTAACTTTAGGTGAAAAACTATGAGCACAAAACGGACATGTCAGAACACCTTTGACGACATTGTAAGTTATAGCTGTAGTTTTGAATAACTTAAGGTCCATTTCGTACCCACACTTTTTTTGTAAGTACCTATCTATTTTTAACTTTGTAACTGAGCTGGACTAAGAAAATCACACATAACGAAACGGGCAAGACCCCAAGTCACGCAGACTGTTAATCAAAGAAAGGTTTCTAACCTTGGACGAGTTTTTCGGCACCAGAGATGGGCAAACTAGTGAGGAAACGTAATGTCTGTCGGAGAAAAAAGTTTTGGCTGAGAAACATTTTCGAATAGCGCGGAATCAGGAGCTGCTGCTGAACTGTTGTACCTTGCAAACGACAAGAAGAATTAGATGGCTAACCTTCAGTAATTGAATGAAGAATTCTGGAAATGCTTGAAGCTTAAAGGTACGCTTAGTCTCTCATCGTGAATTTATAAGACGTACCCAAACCAACTTAGCTGGCGTCTCCTCAACCAGGCCTTTATGCTCGGACTTTGGCTAGCTTTCAGAGTTGCGCTCTTGCAAGTGTCCGCCAGGAAGCAAAGGTCATCAGCGTAGGTACCTACATAATCTTTGTATTGCCGGTATAAGAGAGTTTTATGCGGGTTTTTCGTGCGGCTATTATCAGTAAGAAAACGAGTTCGAAGGCCTGAAGTCGTTTTAAAGTTTCCTGAATGATGACAGCAAAGAGTGTAAACACAAGTAGGTACAGATCCTTGCATATACAGGGTGTAACGGAAAGGGTATATACATACTTAAGGGTGTGGTACAGACCATCAAACTGAACATGTTTCTCCACAAACTAACGTCGTAATAACGAAAAAATTATCTGCTGCCCCATAGAAAATTTCAATACTTACTCGACCAAATGTATGGGGCAGCGGATATTTTTTTCGCTATGACGATGTTGGTCGATGGAGAAACATGTTCAGTTTGATGGTCTGTAGCACTCTCTTAAGTATGTATATACCCTTTCCGTTACACCCTGTATACAGTTAGCATCTTAAGACAAGAAGAATCGTCCTCCATGAGTCGTTTTATCAGAGTTATTAATATTTTTAGAACATTCTTGTTTTATAAACAGCTTCTCGGGAAACACTATCAAATGAAATTTCAAGATCGACAAAACAGAAGTACCAACAGGGGTCCACAATGTCCTTTACTTTATTTACCTACACTTGTATCTGGCGAATAGAGAATATAGCTTCAAAAGTTCCGCTCCCAAGACAGAAACGAAATTGGTTATTTAGAAAGATTGATTCTGAATAGGGCGGTTGAGATGGTTTTTCGCACAATTCCACGATAAGAGTAGCACTCTGATCGGTCGAGTTTGTTCTTAGTATATGTAGTGTGCTTATTGGAGTTACTTTTAAAGTATGCGTCCGCTCTTCGTTCCACATGGCCACGAAGAGATTCCCGATGACTTCATGAAATCTCTCATCTTCGTACTTAAGTAGTTCCCATGCATACATAAGTTTTAAATTCTGAAAACTCACGTGACAGTGCTGTGATATTAGGTGCTGGTTCAGATCTTGTTTTCGTACTCAGTGATTCGCGAGTTGAACAGCTGCTCCAGATCTTCCAAGCTTGTTGCCATCTTAGTGTCCATAATGATGGTTGGAATGTAGAAAAGTAAGAAGATAGAAGAATATGAGATCCGAAAGACTTGGAAATAGTAGATAGTGAGTGTTGGGTGGTTAAAAACGATAAAATATAATTATAACATTAAAAATTCAATTTAAAATATATTAAAATTAATAAAAACTGGGAGTAACCAAAATAAGTGTGTTAGCCCTGTGTCTACCCACACAGGAAAAAAAAAGCAATTTATTTTTATAAATAAGTTAATGTTCTAAAAATACGTTATTTTTAATAAATGATTATCTCATATTATTATTGTGTTATTTTTTTCGCAAATGGTACGAAAAGTAGAGTATTTTCCTCGGTGATAAAGCTGTCTTAGTCTTGGGTGAACTTAAATCTCTAGCTACACTCGCGATTTAAATCGTCACCCGCGACAGAATACACTGCTTTATCCCCTTGGTTAATAATCTACTATTTCAACACACTTGCTCATAAAGTGGCTCTATGGTCACCGCAATTAGGCACAGAATGACACCCATTATCAAACTGTGACTTTTTCATTGCTATAACTCACTAGTGAGTTATAGTATTTTTTTTTTAAATTTTATTGTTTGAGGTGCTTTGTTCTTAAAAAAGTTTTTATTCGAAAAAGATAGTGTGTAATAGAACAAATAAATTAATTTTCCTATTGCTTGCTCATTTCATGCAACTTCTTATTTAAATAGATAAAACTTTCACTCAAATATAAATTTTGTTTTCTCTGTAATATAACAAAACTTTAAATTCCCCATTTTGTATGTGGCAGAATAGGAGCAAAATCCTATGCGCGCAAAATAAAAAAAAACCTCATCCCTTTAGTCTGTAGCTGATCGCAATGCGCGCGCATAAAAAAACTGATTAATTTTTCTCGCCGTAGCGAATCATTTTTCACAACTCGTATTCACTGTTGAAATTATAGTTATTTATTAATTAAAATGTCTACAAGCACTAGTTACGAAGAAAATTATTTATGTTGTACACCGCCTGATATAAGATGCGAAGCCCATAACGTTATGGAAAGTTTACTACCTGCAAACTTCAGGAAAAATTTCTATTAGCGTACCAAAATTTCATAAAATAGCAAAACAGCAAGAATACGCAGTCTTTTTCAAAAAAGTGTTCATGGCGTACTTTAAAGAATTATCTTCTAAGTACAAACCTAGCTCTTTGTGGTTTATACTTAATGTTAAAAAGTACAGTCCGAACAAAGAATGGAGTGGACTTAAAAACACTACACTGGACATAGTTTCAGAAGAACTTCAGCTACATTGCTGGCTAATTCAGGAGCTGATATAATGACTTTGAAGCGTCATACATATCAAGTATACATTTCAAGCGTCTAGCAATGTAGCAGAATCATACGTAGAAGATTCCATACAAAACAAGAAGGAAATTTGTGCAAAAATCACAAAAAGAATTAAACTTGATTCTGAGGCGCTTCCTACTGAAGAAACACCAAGTACATCCAAGATTGGATTTCATCTACCTACACGAATAATGAGCCATCTCAAATTACAATAGAACATAAAAGTATTTCAATAAATAATCTATCTGATGAGACCGCTAAGCCAAACAGTTATAATTTTACTAACTGCACATTTACTAATTATTTCTTTAAATAAACTTCTTATCTACTAAATAAAATGAGTTTTTATTCACAAGTGTGTTTAAAAACGTCGTATGATACACGTGTTTATTGATGATTACCGTCCTCGGCTCTCCTACGACCCTCACCTAACGGCTTGGGTCTCAATCAAAATCAAAAGTTATTTATTCAAATTAGGCTGATAATCAGCACTTTTTGAACGTCAAAATTACAAGAGACAGTCCCCCAAAACGCCCGCCCTTCGCCACTTCCTAGTGTTTTAGCTGTCAATGGCGCCTCAGAGGTAATCAACATAACACACTTTATACCATAATGTACTATTATGTAAATTTTGTATAGTAACTAAGTTTGTAATATTATGGATAACAAAGCTTAAAAAAAATTGTTTATAAATGCAGTTGTTGGTACTGTAAAAGACTTACTTACCTACCTATTCATTTCACAATTGAGGTTCAAATTGGCAGACATAAGACAGATAGGTACCTAAGTATATTAACGTTGCGGCTGTACGGTTTCAGCTGGGGCGAGTGGAGGAGCTGCTCACGATGCTGGCGTCGCGGCTGGGCGCGGACCCTCCGGCGGAGAGCGCGGCTGCGGCGCCCGCGCCCGCCGAGAGCGACGCGGCCGCCGGCTCGGTCGCCGGCACGGCCACCGGCACGGCCCGCAAGCGCCGCTCCAAGGTGACGCGCGCCCCTAACCGCGCCGGCCCGCAGCCGATCGCTCACTAATACAACGCTCCCCGCAGGCGCGCAGCAAGGGCACCGCGCCCACGCCGCCCGCCACGACGCCGAGCGAGGCGCCGGGCGAAGCGGGCGCGGCGAGCCCGGGCGTGGGGCCGGGCGGGGCGAGCCCGGGCGCGGCGCCGGGCGGGGCGAGCCCGGGCGCGGCGCCGGGCGGGGCGAGCCCGGGCGCGGCCCGGCGGCGCCGCGACTTCGTGTAGCGCGCGGCGGCGCCCGGCGCACGCCCGCGCTAGTGCCCGGCGCCCCCCCCGCACTGTATATATCTAGTTATGATAATGTAGATATGATGTAGCCACACACGATACGAGTAGATACGCTGCGTTACGCTTTTTACACCGTGACACGGATGGCAGGACTCGACTTGGCTCGGTATGAAGAGCATTGCCTGCCCGCACGTAGCACCGCGGTATGTCTGTTAGGCTTGAAGGCCGAGACGACACTCGTTGAACGAAAAAACCAACCACATTGGCAATCTCACGCTGAACGCATTGTGGCGCTTTTAAAAGCGACCACAACGCGTTTTGGCAATGAGGACATGCCAGAACGCGTTCTGAGGTTTTTGCAAACAGCCACAACCCGATATAATACATTAAAAGGGACTTGTCAATGTTGATGGGTACTTAATGCCTGATGAAAATCCAAGATAGCGAATATGATGATTTTAAATTTTCGTCATGGGAGTCGTTTTCGTGCTTTTTGTCGCGCTGATGCCGATAGTGTGGTCGAAATAACGATCCAAGATCGCAGATGTGAAAATGCGATGTGGTCAGTTTTTTCGCTCAATGAGCGTTTTCGCCCTTTGAGCCTGACATGACAACTAAACTCACTGACAATCTCCATACCGACCACACACCGTACTTGGGAATCCCCGTCTTGGCATAACGTTTTTGCATACCACCGTACTTACACTATTATCTACCTTCTACGTTACCCATCGGGAAACACAGGCGTGATGCCATGTTGTAAATATGTAGGTAATTACTAAGAGCTCGTGGGACTCATTTCGGGAATTTTAGGCAGCGTGTTAAAAAATGTCGATACAGCCAACGTCATCACCCAAGAACGTGATGGCATATAGTCAGTTAGCTATGTTCCGAAATCAGTGGTGCCCTCTTCCTAGGGGCGCTGCTTCTACTCCATAAACTATTAGCCTAGTCATTCCACTGCTGGACATTGCCTCTCTCTCTGCTCAGCCTTATCCGGCTGCGACGTCGTCGACTGCTCAGGCTCACAAAGTCACAACGGCCGCTCGCGCCGTAGCTCTGACGTCATCAACAAGTCCGCACACACTAGCTTGTACTTATGCTCAGGCGACCATTAAGCCGGTGGTGGTGGGGTAGATTGCCAGCGATTCATAATTTATTCCTTAACGGGCTAAACTAACGAATTTGTAAAGAATTTTATTATTACTTATGTAATGAAGTGATACAGACTATCTATTCTAGTACTTACATATTTCGCATTTTTTAAAGCAATATAATTATCTCACATTGTTCATTTTCACTATATCAGATAACGCTTGAAGACAAACTATTTTTGTATGATTGCTATAATACACTTCTGGACACATCTATTGGCCCACCTTATAGTTTAGGTTTCGATGGCCCCTACCGAAATATGATTTCTAGATTGAACAAAAACTGTTGATGCAGTTTTAAACCTGATACATTTTACCATCTTTTTCGATCGTATTGTTTTAAATTTGAATTCAGAATACCATACGACATGGAGCTACGCCTAACAAGTCGGATATGCGCCTTGTTAAAGGCAATTGATTTTTGAATAAAAAACATGTTTTATCAAATAAAGGTTTAATTTAATAACGCGTGTTGCCTCCATGGGCAACTACCACAGCTCTCATACGATTAGGCATAGAGTTTATCAACCGCTCTATGAAATTTTGAGGGATCATCTCCCATTCCTCTTCTATGGCAGTTTTCAACTCCTGCATCGTCTGGGCAACTGGCTGACGAGCCCTAACGCGTCTTTTTAGCTCGTTCTTCATGTGCTCAATGGGGTTCATGTCTGGGGTTCTGGCTGGCCAGTCCATAACTGTGATGTTCACATCCCGAAGATATTCCCTGACGATGCCGGCCGCATGGGCTCTTGCATTATCATGCATAAAAAGGAAATTTGGGCCCACATAGTCCGCGTATGGTATCACGTGAGGTTCTAAGCACTCACGAATGTACCTTTCAGCATTTAATGTTGGCAGCCGTGGTCCTGTAACAACCTCAAGTTGAGTTTTGCCGCTCGCGGATATACCGCCCCAGACAGTCCATGAGCCACCGCCATAAGCAACCCTCTCTTCAAAGCAGCATTGTGCGAAACGCTCTCCCTTACGTCGGTAGACCTTCTTCCTTCCATCATTGCCATGTAACACAATTTTAGACTCATCAGAAAAGAGTACACGGCTCCAATCTTGCTGTGTCCAATTTAAATGACTGCGTGCGAAATGAAGGCGCGCTGTTCTGTGGGCTCGCGTTAGTTTGGGCCCATTAGCTGGCTTGTGTGGTACCATATCGCGTTCTTTTAACCTTCTCCGAACAGTTCGAGCGCTCACAGATACTCCGTGGAAGTCGCGAAGTTGGTTTTGTATCTCAATGGAGGTAAGGTGACGATTTCTCAAGCTGGTAGTCACGATGAATCGATCCTGCCTTTCAGTTGTGACCCGAGATCGTGGCCTTCCTTGGCGACGAACAAAGCCGCCAGTATCTACGTACCTCCGATAAACATTTCGGACCGCAGATCGACTTAAATTAAGTTGAGCACTCACGTTTCTTTGGCTGTGTCCGGCCTGAATAAGTGCCACAGCTTGGGCGGCGACTTCAGGTGAAGTATCCATAGATTATTGATAGAACCTCACCTTAATGTTAAGAATAAGTAATGTTTGTTGCAAAACCAAAGATATCAATCACTTTTTCAAGAATTAAATCCAAGTAAACCAATAAAACCAAGTTTTCTTAGTATTCGATTGTTTGATATCAACAAACAGGCTCCAAATTGTCTTTTGTTTCTTTAAATTCTGTGTTCGAAATTCAAAAAAAGATTATTGAATGAAATTGTGAATGTGCCAGGTTCAAAACTGCATAAAAACTTTTTGCTCGACCTAATATAAAATTTTAGCTAGGACCAAACGAAACTGAAAATACAAGGTGGGGCAATAGATGTGTCTAGAAGTGTATATTATCTTGTCTACACTAGCAAAAGAGCACTGTTCTGCAGTAATGCTTTATCCATTGTTTGAACATTTATTATAATATGACTCGTTCCTCATAGTACACTATTTGATATGATTCGTTTAGGACGCGACACCGCGACATCGACGCGCCACTAGCGCATTGTCGTATAACAGAGCTCCTCTTGTATGTTTATACTGCAACGACTAACTTTTATACGCTACAAGTTTCATGTAGTTAGGTGTAAGGCGTCGTCGAGCTCGCGCAGACGCGCCGCTCGAACTGATCTCTATCCCGCGACGTACTCGCGCATACATATCTCCTCGCAAATGGCGCACGAGTTATACCGTCGGCGTCGCCCACATTATATGATACTCTCAGGACGTGCACCGACTCGACCGTCCGAAGCGCCTGTTGTATAGTTATTGGTTGTTAATGTTTTTAAAGTTTATCCGAGATATTGTATTTGTAAGCGTAGTGTACTCGGGAGCGCCAGCGGCAGTAGCTCAGTGGACCCGTGCGAGGGGGAGGGGAGGCAATGAAATAACAGACTTGCTTTAATCCTAACTTTAATAATATATACAAAAGGAAATACATGACCGGCGCTAGCCTAGGGCGGCGCGTGGCTCACACGTTCAGCTCCGCTCCGCTCGGCGCTCGCTGCGCTCACTGCGCTCGCTGCGCTCACTGCGCTCGCTCGCTCCGCTGCGCTACTGGCGCGGCGCGCGGACTGCCTGTCGCGACTAGTGCCTTAGGAGCACACAGCCGGGTGCACACCCGCCGACAGATCTGATGCTCTTTCGTCTGTCTCTAGCATATTATTTGTGAAGAAATTATGACAGTTTCGGATATTCCAGCTATTTATATTGTTTTAACAGAATACAATATTAATACTGTAATAACTTTTTTATTTATGCCTCCTGAAAGTCCCTCATTACTGTAACATGAGTGTCAGTTGTCACCCATAGCGGATTGTGTGCGTTCAGTCTTAACTCGATAATGACACGATAGCGATACATTGAGGCAATATGAGCCTTTCTGTAACTTTACACAGCGTGGAAGGACACTGAACGTGATAAATATTTGTGAACGAAATTACTGGATGTTATAAATGCTGATTACGGAAACACTGCAATAGTAGCTTATTTTAAGGACAAGTAAATTCGTCCAGGTTTATGGTTTAAAACTCGCGTCTCATTTTAAAATAACGAGGAGAAAAGTTAAAACGTTTAGGACACACCCGGACGTCACGAGCAGGAATACAGAGCACGCGGCGTCACGCCGCCGCTGACTGCACTCGCTCGAGTGTCGAATTCATAAATGCCAAAAATGACAATACAAAAGTAGAATCCCACCGCAGCCGGTACGCGGAGCTCGCGGGGGCGGCCGGGGCGCGGGCCGGCCGGAGCGAGGGGGCGGCCGGGGCGCGGGCCGGTCGGGGCGAGGGGGCGGCCGGGGCGCGGGCCGGCCGGGGCGAGGGGGCGGCCGGGGCGCGGGCCGGCCGGGGCGAGGGGGCGGCCGGGGCGGGGCCAGCCGGGGCGCGGGCCGGCCGGGCGCGCTACTGGCGCTTGTCGGCCAGCGCCGAGTGGTGCGACAGCGCCGAGTGCGCCGACGAACAGATGTCCTGCAACACACGCACACGCGTCATGAAGATCGGGCAGGGCGGGGGTCCGGAGGCTGGGGGCGGGGAGTACGCACCTGGTAGGAGAACTGCGGGAACTGCTCCTCCTGGATGCGCGCGAGGCTGGCGTCGTTTTCGGGCGGTGTGAGCTCCACGGACTCGCCCGTGAACTCCGAGTCGAAGTAGCGCGTGTCGGTCTCGGACTCCACCTGCGGCTTGAAGGGCGGCGGGATCTTCTTGGCCACCAGGTCGGCCCAGTTGACGGACGCGAAGAAGGGATGGTTCATGATCTCGTGCGCGTCGTCCGGGCCGGCGCCCAGGCGACTGGCGGGCTCCTTGGTGAGCAGGCCGGCCAGCAGCGCGCGGCACGCCGCCGACAGCGCGCGCGGGAAGCGCACCTGCGGACGCGACACACGTGAGCACACACACACACACGCACAGCTCGCACACACTCGCCCGCACACACCCACAGCTCGCACACACACTCACCTCCTCGCTGAGGATGAGCGAGAACAGCACGTCGTGGTCGCGGTTGTAGAAGGGCAGGCGTCCGCACGCCATCTCGTACATGACGACGCCCGTGCCCCACCAGTCCACGGCCGGGCCGTAGTCCGTGTCCTCCAGCACCTCGGGCGCCAGGTACTCGGGCGTGCCGCAGAAGGTCTTGGTGGTCCGGCCGTACGTGATGTTGACCTTGCACAGGCCGAAGTCCGCGATCTTGATGTGGCCGTCCTTGTCCAGCAGCAGGTTCTCGAGCTTGAGGTCGCGGTAGATGATGCCCTCGGCGTGCAGGTAGCCGAGCGCGGACACGATCTCGGCGCCGTAGAAGCGCGTGCGCTCCTCGCTGAAGGAGCGCTCGCGCGACAGGTGGAAGAACAGCTCGCCGCCGTTCGCGTACTCCATCACGAAGCACACGCGGTCCGCCGTCTGGAACGAGTAGCGCAGCGCCTGCGCACACACCCTCCTCAGTACACACACCACACACCGTACTCACCACGGACAAACACGCTCGACTCACCAACTAATTTACACGATATTTTCATTAAAAATTCAACTTTAATTTGAAAAAAAAAACCTATTTGTATGTTTATGATGTTTAGCAATCAAGAGTAAAGTCGCTCGTACAAAGAGCGCGTGCATCCGGTCAAAAGGCGTACCGAAGGGATCCCGTGTGAGACAAACTGATTGGTGGTACAGATCACAGGGATCGGGTGCGGCCGAGCGGGCCGGTCGGGAGTGAAGCGGGCGGCGGCTACAACACACGAGCAGCGCACACGGGGCGGGCGCAAGTGTAGCGTCGTTGTATTCGTAATACATGTATTTTCCGATAGGCAGTGACACAGCCAGGCGCGGATCCACCGTTGTGGGCTCGGTGGGCATGCCCACAACCGTAATTGAGGTTGATAGGCTGATGTCATAATCCTTGTTTACGCTAGCATTTAAATTTTCTTACGTGAGTCGCCCGGTCAGCGTGGCCACCGCGTACAGATAATGCTCTTATACATGCAGAGACGATAATGTTTTTAATGATGCATGAAAATCGGTGAGTATTTTAGAGTTTAAATGTGTATTATGCATTCAAACAAACACACTTTTGTCATTTTCATGATGAAACAGGCTAAATTTTACAGGTTGAATAATTAATTTGTGTCCGCCCCACGGTTTTGCCTGCGTGGACCTATACACACATACATCCATTACATATATCCGAAGCCTGTCTCGCTTCGCTCGTTCGTGCGTTCTCTTCATCTTGAAACTTAAAAATCTATCTCATGTCAGGGGCAGGGCCGTAGGCAGTGGAATTGGGGTTAACCCGTATGTAATCACTGGCAATACACACTAGTCGTAGATTTTCGTCTTGAGACACTGCGGTAAGTTGGACGAGAAGATACCACGCAATTTCCCGAACGCTGCCCAGCCGAGTCGGATTCGAAGATTACCTCTCTTTCTAAATTAGACCTACCCAACTGGATCGATTGTCCCAGGTAGACAAAATCGTCTACTACTTCGAGTGTAGAGTCTCCGATCTTGATAGAAGTGGGTGTTACATGGGCATTCAACATGACTTTGGTTTTGACCATGTTCATTTTAAGACCCACTCTTTCGGAAGCTCTACTGAGGTCATCGAGCATTGTACTGAGGTCCTCCATGGTCTCAGCCATGACCACTATATCGTCGGCAAATCGAAGGTGAGAGATGTACTCGCCATTTAGGTTGATGCCTAGCCCTCTGTGCAGCGGTGAACAGTTTCTTCGGTATAGTGTCGGGTCAGGCTACTTTTATTTATTTTATGTCTTAATTTTGTATTTTTCTTTTCTAATTTACTTTTCGATGATAAGTATTTAAAAAAAAAAATACAAGTTTGTTATTGTTAATAAGTTATGGAAGAGTGGAGTTTCCTAAAACAGGCTTTAGACGCCTAAAAGGAAACTCCAATCACTAGTTGGTAAGAAAAAACTTAAAACAATAAATAATTTTTCATTTCATTTCATTTTCAGGCTAGATCTTGGGTCATTCGCTAGATTTACAGCGGGTTTCCTGGTTGACGTGTTCAACTGCCCATAGAATCTGTCGATCTCCCTCACTAGCTCCGGTTTGGCTGATACGATCCTGCTATCGTCGGTCTTCAGTTTCGTGAGCTGGCTTTGCCCTCGGACTTGATCTCGGACAACTACAAAGAAATCGACCTATCCGAAGTGGAGTGGTGGTTTCGAGCTCGCTTTGCTTGCCAATAAATGCTTTATACCTAAAATTTGACCCCTACACTCCTTTCTGTAAAAATTAACAAAAATAACCTAAGTTAGTTATCCAAGAGAGGCGTTAAAATTTTTCAGCTGCTTTTCAGTTCTGCAAAGTGGACAGAGTTCCTCCTATTCTTATTCCTGTATGAATGAACAAAAAAATATTAATATATCGGAGAAGGGATGTAAGAATTTTCGAGCTCGCTACGCTCACTATTACATTCTCTTGCTTCTCCAAAGTTTTCTGCATCAGTCGTCTAAGTACCTACATAAATCCTGTATGAATGGTCAAAGAAAATCTAACCTACCCGATGTAGTGCTGTTTCCTGGCTGTAGCCCTGTGTGACCCCAAAGTCTTTGGCTGGGACTGTGACTGACTCTCGCATCCTACAGTCTCTTAATTATTCAGAAACATTTATACGTAATTATTTCGACATTAATATCTGGATGAATGTGAAAAATAAAAATCTGTACATGTCCGAGGACTGCAAAAATTTTTCGAACTAGTAGCTCGCTCTTGCATTCTGGTGTCCAATATACTTATTCATTCTGAAACAGTTATGCATAAGTCGACAAAGTAAAATATAAAAAGAAAATCTAATAATAATCTAATATTTCGAGCTCGCTTCGCACGCTCGGCTCTAAAAGTTTGCCCGGTTCTGAGACTTTTTGGCCATAGTCGGCAAAAATCATTTAAAGAACACCTGTTTAACATCATAAAGTTTTATAAATCGGAGGAGAGCTGCTAAAATTTTCGATCTCGCTGCGCTCGCTCCTGAACTTAAATTCTGTGTATTATTCAGAATATCTAACATATCAGAGGCTCGCATTATAATAATACAAGAAGAAACCTTGTAGAATTCATCATTAAACTAACAGCCACTTCACGAAGATATTCTCCTTTTTTTTTGTTTTTACTTTGTCGATTTTAAGGCGGCCGTGACCACAACCTATTTTGAGGGCGGACACAAGAGCGTGCGCGAGACAACATTTGTGTATTTCTGTTCTCTCATAAAAATAAATAATAGAAAGTGTTCGTAATGAGTATATGGTGATGCTCGTGTATATGTACCGTAAGGAAGGGGTGCTTGGTCTTCTTGAGCACGCGGTTCTCGGTGATGGTGTGCGCCACCTCGTCCTTCTGTATGATGAGGTTCTTCTTGAGGATCTTCATGGCGTACAGCTTGCCCGTGCCCTTCTCGCGCGACAGCACCACCTTGCCGAACGTGCCCTTGCCCAGCACCTTCACGAACTCGAACTTCTCCAGCGTCTGCACAACACGCACACCGCTTCATTCTACTACAACTCTACAACTACATACACCGCACACTATCATTTTACTAAGTATTTCTTAAACAAACTGAAAAGTACTTATTTCTGTGGTTCACCGAAAATATCCCACAAATCTCAACCACTACCCATGGGGGTAGGGACAAACCACACAACGCCAACAATGTCAAATTGATTCCTGGAAACAACGTGAGGAATACTACAACTACAGACCTTGATCTAGTGAGCGCAAGCGCTGGAATTACTACCTTACCTTGAATTCCCAGGTCGGGCAAAGAGTTAATGGGTCTGTCCATCAGAAATTTCTCAGTAGCAGCCACGGAGTCTGGATTTGTGTGTGATGGTTGGCAATAGGCTCATCCCCTATTATTTGGGACTTTAAACTTAACAGACGAAATGTGGGTGTACTAAGCTATTAGTTATACCTCTGCCTAACCTTTCGGGGATTACAGCCGTGATGTTATGTTATACATCAACTAAAAAGGTAAAATAAAAAATGTTTTGCAATATAAAACACACTTAAAAAAAAAACTAAAAATGTCTAAAATAACTTAACCTACTTTCGGAAGTCGGTGGCAAAAAAGTCAATGGAACAAAAAAGTCAATGGAACAAAAATGTCAATGGAACAAAATAGTCAACGGAACAAAAAAGTCTATGGAACAAAAATGTCAATGGAACAAAAATGTCAATGGAACAAAATAGTCAACGTAACAAAAAAGTCAATGGAACAAAAAATAATTCACCGACTTCCGAAAGTAAATGTACCTACTTTAGACTTTTTGGAAGGCGTTTTTTTGGGGAGGACGGGAAAGAAATAAACGGGTTCTGTTTTTGCCATTTGGCTAACGAACCCTAAAAATTTCTTGTTTATAAATATGATACGGTATACACATTTTTGCTGAGAATGGGCAGCAGCGTTCTCTGTGCTTTTGTAACAACTGTACTGCGATCGCCAACCCGCCTGCCAAGCGTGGCGATTATGGCAAAACCTCACAAAATGTCAATGTGGCGACACTTGGGGGAGGCCTATGTCCAGCAGTGGACGTCTTTTGGGCTGAAATGATTATGATGATGATGATATACGTTGACGGTCATCTTAAGGGTAGCGCCACATCTGTCTGATGCTCCTGTCATTTTTGTGTCGCTCACAGACCCGTAATTTGCTAGAGCGAGATACAGAGCGGGAGTGCCTCGCAAGCCTCTGCTGATGATTGTGATTCCGTGCTGTTATGCTGATCTTGCGCAACACTAATTCTTTCTAAAGAAATTTTCCTCCACTGCCAATGTGGTAGGATCCATACATATATATATCACAATGATCGCCTGCTAATGCCGCATTTTTTTTAAACTATCGTAACTTGAGCTCACTTGGGAGCTGTCGGCGAGTACTAAGTGTAATCATACTCATCGAGTTGGTGTGACTAACAACTGACTCATCCGTCATGAACCATATTTATAGTAAGGAAAAATGCGATTCCGTGCTGATAGATTGTAGTTCAGCCCTTAATGTCATTCGGCAATGTCAACGCGCGGCGGCGGCGCCCACGCATCCACGCAACCAATATTACATCAGTAGCGTACCAACGCGTTCACTTACAGTCGACTACTTTCACCCTTATGCCCTGAGTTATAAGGTTAAAAAGTGGTCGACCGTCAGTGAGTGGTACCACACCCATGTAGACGCGAGTGCGTGTGTGCGTGCGTGTTCGCCTGCTCGCTGGCTGAACGAACTCTAGCTGGCTATGTTGTGGCGCTGTTTATTGTGATTCTGAGTAGCGGGTGACTAACGCGTGTAGTTTTCCTCGTTTACCGAAATACCAACTTAATTATGCATTGACAGTGACACTTATGTAGGTACCTATCTTAAATTATATATGTACAATCAAGCGTATCTATAATAAATAAGTAATTCATCATTGCTCTTCTTATAATTGATAACTCATTATTATTTTAACACCTCAAGTAAACAAGGTCTCACGAATAAAGAAAATTAGCGTAGCAGGAATCCCAAGTAACAACATTTGGTACTATAAAAGTCCTGAGAACGTTTTAGGACGTTCTAAGTAGTGTTCATGATCAGTACTATAATGGTGTTGTAAACGTTTACAGAACCCCAAAGAGGCCCTAGTTTATCACAGATTTATTCTATAATCATTACATAAAGGCTCTCACAGTGATAAATCAGCTCTGTAGTTGAAATGTAGCAACGTTTATAAATAAGATAAGGACTTGTCTCGATTATGGCTACAATAGTACACATTGGCTCCAGCCGTGCTGCTTATGTGCTATCAGCAGCAGAAAACAGCAGCCATGTTTTCACCGAAAACGCTTTAGTCTCGTAGCAGTAACACAAACTCACTTATAGAGCTATTCAGAATTTAAGTTATTTAGCTACTCACAAGGAGTCGCTATTGTACTATTTAGTACTCTACATGATTTTTTATGACGTTTTCAGAACTAGCCCCATAGCGATATTGAGGGAGCTTTTAAGAAACTAAAAGGTAACGTAACGGTTATGAAAGGTACTTTTATAACGCAGATTGATCCCGTAATAGCGTTTACGATACTGCTACAATACTAGTACTGTAAAAGTTATTTTGACGCATTATTAGAGCAAAATAGATACATAAAAGTGTCAGTAAGATCGCCTATAGTACTCAATAGTAAAATAATCTCTTATTTCATATCTATTACAGTGCAACACCATAAATATTCTATTGTATGATCCTATAAGCGTTCTAAGAACTAAATTATAGAACTTAAATGCTCTTTAATCTTATAGAACCAAAACACTGTTAAAAACCTTTATAGTACAAGCAGTCACTGCGGGTACCACTATAGGCCTAGTATATCACTGTTTGGTGATAAAACGCCTTGGTTAAAGAACCTTTTGTTACTTGGGATGTTATGTCAGCACATGTATGTCTGTGATTGCGAAATAAATAGCAACAATACAAAATGATGACAAGCTCATACAATAATTGGTCCACCAGCACCTGCATTCACAATTTGCTAATAGACAATATTCGAAGTTGATAATTTCAATCATATAGCTCTAAAAATAGGTTGTGCTTTGTTTCATCGCTAATTGTTTAATCGAATTTCGTTTCACATAAATTGTTTCTCATATTATCATTTCACAGAATAATCAATACGCAGAATACTAACTTTGATGAAATTTAAATCATCGATTTTTGTTTCAAATAAAGTTTAATGTTAGAATCCATAGAATAACAAATGAAATATTCTTTATCCACATATTGTTTGTTTCACATAAAACTTATTACCAAGAATAACATTTAATCGAATGACAGTTTGTAACCGTTTTAATTCAAACCTTTGATAAAATTAATACCCTTCTATAAAATTACAACACCGAGTTCACAAAAATAATGCAGGTACATTTTTGTGAAGCAGGAAAATAATCTTATTATTCTCACTAATAGTGTCCATGCCTATTGCATTTTGCATGGATCATGCAAGCAAGCATGCAACTTGCAACAGGCATGGTTTCTGTCACGGCTCCGGCGCTGCGGGGCTCCGGCGGCCCCACGCGAGCTTATCGTCGCAGATGGTATTGGATGGTGATGGGCGGGCCGTCTCGCCCTCCGCGCCTACGCGGGCTTAAACTACACTCTAGGGGTAGGGCAGACAAGACTATGTGGAGTCGGTTCTGCAGCCATTCGTTTCTGTCACTAACTTTTGTAGCACAACATATTGACTTTTAAAGACAAAATTTTAATTTAAGATTAAAAATTTGTTGAAATAAAATTCCATGGAAACATACATCGAACAAATAATATTCGTTAAAAAATAATTCTATTGTTTGATAAGTTTGCTAAATAACAAAAATGTGATTTTAAAATTCATTGAATTGTGTTTCTGTAAAATATGTTTCATTCAAGTAAATAGTAGTTGAAACAAAAATATTCGAAATAAAAATACGAGAACCGAATAGTATGTGAAACATTTTCTGCGAAACGAAATTCTGTGAAACCTCAGTCTGCGAAACAAGGTGACACCCTAAAAATAATGGACCTTAGTTACTTTTGACAAGTTTGCAAGGTACACTCAGAAGCATTCAAATGTATACGCTTAGCACAATTAAAAAAGCACGATTTTCTCGTGAATAAACGGTTTTTATTACGTGATGAGACTTATTACGTAACTAGCTGTCCCGCGCAACTTCGTCTGCGTCACATTTTCCCCGTTTTCGCAACATTTTTCATTGGTGCTCTGCTCCTATTGATCGTAGCGTGATGATATATAGCCTATGTCCTTCCCCAGGTTAAAATCTATCTTCATGCCAAATTTCATTAAGATCCGATCAGCCGTTTAGTCGTGAAAAGGTAACAAACAAACAAACATACAAACAAACAAACACACAAACAAACAGAGTGACTTTCGCATTTATAATATTATATAGTATGGATAGTGAAAACGTGAAACGCTATTAAATACAGTTGGAGGAAATCACTTATAAGTCGCTGTGTGTTACATAATATGTCACAGTCAAACCTGTTAATTTGTCAAAACTAATTTTGACCGGTTAAAACTCTTTTAACTCTAAGTAACAAACATTTACTTAGAAACTCAATAAGTAGGTTGTTAGGTTTTTTGTGACCCTTTGAAAAACATTGAGTTGTAGTAATTTTAGGTATTTAATGATAACTGAGGCGTTCTCAAACAAAATATCTTTAATAGAGAAAATGGCATTTAACATAATAAGGGTTTTGACTGACACCAGTCTAAAGTCCTTTTGTCCGATTAACAGTTTTGACTTTTAACATTTAATTTCATTGCTCGTGACTGTACAGTTCAAAAAGAGCGTGGCTGGAGGAAAAAATACTGAAGTTCGCCGATAGTAATGGAAATCTTCATTATAATGTTTATAGTAGAAGTAGTACACTGCACACAAAAATAATAAAGGTGCGTTTCGAATATTTTTAGATTAAGTGCGATATGTGCATTGAATGTGTATTTAAATTATTGTTCCTTAAAAATGATATATATATATATATTATTTTTATAAGTAAGATTTTGATCTTTATGATTGTTGACCGTTACGATTGGTGCCATGAAAACCGGATGTTTACGCATTTAATGTTGGTTCCAAATTCCAAACCCGAAGGTAAATAACTTTACAAAAAAATATCCTTGACTGGAGTTTTACTCACTTTTATACGGCTTATTCTCAGCCGCTCCAAAATTCGGCTTCAAAACATAAAGCATCGGGTGGAAAACATTTTATGGGTAAGTCCCAACTGGTACCTTTTTATTGACGTTGCGATTTTTTGTCTCTCTCTGGCACACTAAGGTTCATTACGAGAGAACCCAATTAAGAATTTGAACAGAAAGTACTAGGAGAGCAGAATCATGAAGACGATGTTGGTGCCGCTAAAAACATCTTCTTGCATGAATTCAATAAGGTATTTATTGTAACAGTTCCATACTTATTGTCAGAGTATTAGGCTTGCATAAATTTTAGGGTGCCTGTTCTTTTACTATTCCTGAGTTTTTATTTCATTATTATAATTTTTTTTTTGTAAGTGTAGTTTTTCTAGTATTTTTGGAACTATGTATTTGTTCACTTAGTTGCAAAGTCATTTATAAGAATGTTTATTGATATTAAATGAACTAGATACTGATATTAAATGAATGTTTTCGTTTAGTTGGCCAAAAGGGAAAGAACCAGACGGGACGTAACCGATTTTATGTGTTGCTGTTTCCTTTTTAGGGTTCCGTAGCCGAATGGCAAAAGACGGAACCCTTATAGATTCGTCATGTCTGTCTGTCTGTCCGTCCGTATGTCACAGCCACTTTTTTCCGAAACTATAAGAACTAAACTGTTGAAACTTGGTAAGTAGATGTATTCTGTAAACCGCATTAAGATTTTTAAACAAAAATAGAAATAAACAATAAATTTTTGGGATCCCCCCCATACACAGAACTGAAAACCATTTTTTTTTTTTTCATCAAACCCGTACGTCCGAGGTATCTATGGATAGGTCTTCAAAAATGATATTGAGGTTTCTAATATCATTTTGTTCTAAACTGAATAGTTTGCGCTAGAACCACTTCCAAAGTGGTAAAATGTCCCCCCCCCCCTCTAATTTCTTAAGTAAGAGAAGGAAAATTCTGAAAATATTTAGGTTTGTAGAACGTAAAAAAACTATCAACGAAAATTAGCTTCAATAAGATATGATGTTTAGTTTTTGAGATATGGGACTTTTGTTTTTCATTAACATACTATGAAAAACCAATTTAGTTTTGCGGTTGAGTGGAAGTTTACTAACTAATACTACTAACTAATGAATGACAGTTCAAAATATTGTTTGGGGCTATGGAACCCTGTGTGCGAGTAAGACTCGCACCTGGCCGATTTTTTTTTTTTTGGAGCGCGTGGAAATAAGCCTTTTAAACATCGTCTTCCATTTAGTCTTGGTTATTATTTGAATGTTTTCTTTTAATGATCTTAGTTAGGTAACGTAAATTCTTTGTGTATTTTGCTTCCAGGGTCTATAAGTTACGTTCCCAGTGTGCAGTAGAGGTGTAGGTAAGGGGTAAGACGCAAGGTGTATACGTACTATGCGGCGCGGGTCGCGGAAGCTGGTGCCGAGCTGCGCCATGTCGCGGTCGTCGCTCTCGGGCAGCGCGCCGGCACCCGCGCTGGGGCCGCCCGCGCTCAGCTGCGACGACACGAAGCGGATCGCCGCCACCCACTCCTCGCTGCACAAACAACCACTATTACTGCTTCTCTCACTCTCTCACGCAACACGCAACACTCAATGCTCATTATTAAATTACTGATGCAACACCACCAACTAATATTTCCGTACTAAAGTGCATCAATCATCACCATCTGCCTAGCCCTTTCCTAGCCATTTTGAGGTCAGCTTCCAGTCTAACTATGCAGCTGTATACTAGTATCACATATGAAACGACTGCCTATCTGACCTCCACAACTCAGTTAGTTCTGGGTAATGCAATAGCCCTTGGTAAGACTGGTTGTCAGACTTTTGGATCTTCAAATGACAGCCAGGACCAACGGTATAACGTGCTTTCCGAGGCACAGAGGAATCTGTATGAAATATATGGTCACCCATCCACGGACCGACATCGGCAAGCACTGCTTAACCTTGAAGATTGATCCATGCAGCTGCTATCATTTATTAACAAGCTGTGCATCACACACATTTCAACTTTTTAATGCAAGCCACAAGCTTCTTGAAAACATTTATTTTGAAAAAAAAAACATGCTGTTGTTTTTCATTATCTGATAGTGGTGCATATAAGGATAAATGATGAGAAATAATAATTTCATGGTGAAGGAAAGTGATATTTACGATTAACTACAATCAAATTAACAATTGTTCAGTCAATCTTTATATATGTAAATTACGTGTCAAGTTGTTTGTCGGGATGGTCTCCTAAACTACATAACCGAATTTAATCAAATTTGCACACCACACGGTGTGCAAATTTGATGCAGTCTGAACAAACTTGAAAGATAGGATAGCTTACATCTCAATTTAAAAATAAAAACAAAGGTATTAAACTTTTGCCTTATACCGTGCCTAACGTATGCATGCCAAACATGGAAGTTTAACAAAAAAACAAAAGAAATAATAACTACATGCCAAAGAGGAATAGAGCGCAGTATGTTAAACAACAAAAAAATGCAAAAAATAAGACACAGGACCAAGGCACGAGGTGGATTGATACACGCTCAATCACTAAAATGGAAGTGGGCCGGACATGTGGCGCGCCTAAGAGACCAAAGATGGACCAAAAGGGTGACCGCATGGGCAGGTCCTCAAGGCAAAAAAAAAATAGGCAGACCTGTAGACAGATGGGAAGATGAGCTCAAAAAAACAGCCAGCCCCAACTGGATTCAAGTAGCCCAGAGAGGACTGGCTATCTTTGGAGGAGGCCTTTACCTACAGAGGAGTTCTAGCAGAGTAGTCTAAACTAACAACAAAACGAAATTTAAGAATTAAAGAATAGAATAGAATCTTATAAATATTTTCTCTTGTGTTTTCTGCTAGAAATAAAAGGCTTTTTTATTTTATTTATTTTACATCTCAATTTATAGTCGCAATATTATTTTATTGCAAATTAAGTCACAATTATCTGTTAGCTACAAACGATTCTAACAGATGGCGGTATCTGTTGACTGGATTGAGTAAGTATTCAACAGATGGCGCTGTATAGGAAGGAGCAGCAATGAAGAATATTGCGACAACGGGGAATATGTGACGCTGACGAAGTTGCATGGGACAGCTATTTAAAATTTGTATTTTAATCCATGCCTGCTTGGTATGGTGTCGGACATAAAGAATAGCACCATCCCAGATCTTCCTGTGGGTGTCGAAAGAGGCGACTAAGGGATTTGTCAGAGAATGGGCAGCAGCGTTCTCTGTACTTTTGTAACAACCGTACTGTGATTGTCAACCCGCCTGCCATGCGTGGCGATTATGGCAAAACCCCCCAAAATGTCAATATGGCGACACTTGTGGAGGCCTATGTCCAGCAGTGGACATCTTTTGGGCTGAAATGATGATGATGAATCCATGCCTACTAACCAGTGTTTTACATGACAGAAAAATAAAATAATGTAAATAAATATAATTTTATTATAAATGTGCCTTTTCCAATGGATTCCTATTAAATTTAAGATAACTTCATAGTTTGATCCTTTCTAACCACACAACCGGGTGGTAAAATGATACAGTATGTTTTAAGAAAACAGAACCCTTATGGATTCTGTCTGTCCGTCTATCTGTCTGTCTGTATGTCACAGAGTTTTCATTCCATACCATTTCCATAGACTATTGGCACATCATGTGATTGGGGGCTGAAAAAATAATATCTACATACATAACTGTGTCTATCGAAAGCTCTTGAAAAATGATATAGAGGTTTCTTAGATATTTAAAAAAAAATACTTTTTATGAAAATTGGTTTGAATAATATTTGCTGTTTAGTTTTTCAGATATTGGACTTTTTCATCAAATTGCAGCAGGAATTTGTTTTTCATTAACGTACTATGAAAAACCAATTTAGTTTTGCTGTTAATTTTAGATGTAATGTAGTTGGCCAGTTTTTTTTTTGGTGTAAAAATCAACCTATGACAACAATTGAAAAAAAGGCATTTTGTATGATTTGATTATGATAGGGACTATCCAAGTTCAAAAAGCCTTTTCTTGTAAAGATACAAATGGACACCTCCACTGGGACCAATACCGATTGGCACATACCATTTGATGTGCAAAAGTCAAGAATGTCCCATGCATAAATATTAAAATTGAATAGAAGGAATGGTATCATCATATGGTAAAAGTTCAGATAGCAGCACTATCAGGTGTTGTGACCGAGATACAATGGGAATGTCAAACTTATTTGTCACTTGTTATTGTTCATCATACTAATTTTAAGATGAGATAGCTAGCTTGCAATTAGGAAAACAAGCAAAATTCACATATTTTCATCTATGACAGCATTCATAATCATAACCACTGAAACAGGAAAACATGAGAATAATAAAAACATCCTCCTCCCTAACAAGTAGTTTCCTTATGACATGAACCGTGGCAAACCCAGAGCAGTTACTAAGCACTGAAACACTCTGACCAGTACCATGAGCAGCAGCCACTGCCCGGAGCTGAGGGCTGGAAGCTTAGAGGACACTCACCGCTCCTTCTCGGTGTCGACGGAGAAATTGCGCTCGATGACGGTGGTCCACTGCAGGCCGCGGATGGTGAATGTGTAGGGCCGCGGCTTGTCCACGGCCATGATCTGGCAGTCGCGCACCGTGAATTTGTTGAGCGGGTCGCGGTAGTTGTTGCGCTCCGGCTGCGTCTTGAAGCCCACCAGGTCGCCGTTGTCGAACAGAATGAAGTAGCGGTCGCGCCAGTTGCGGATGTGCTCGCCGCGCTTCTGCAGCCAGCCCTCCTTCACGATGTTCCCGGGCGCCGCTTCCGCCATGGTCTCGCACTCGCGGCCTCGCGCACTGCTGTTTGATAACAAACTACGGCAACCGCAAGCTCGTGCTCGGCACACCACGTTTTGAGCTCCCCTTTCGGCGTGCGTGTTTCACCTGGATTGAATCACCACGGGCACACTGCCACCGAACATTTTCTCGTTTGATATTACAATAATGTACAGATTTCAACGTTTTTCTTCTCAAAAAACATGAACGTAAGCGATGTTACTACGTAGGTACGTAGCCTCGCGGTATAAGTATAACAGATTACGTCTGCGCTGTCTGACGGAGGAGAGAAAGAGACAAACCACATGGAACCGCATGGAACTATGTGCGAAAAAGAGAGATTCGATACTGCTTTATACTCTTTCATACTTGGTTGCGTTATAACCTATTTTGACAAAATAGTACGTTATGTCTGCCACTAGGGGAATAATTAGCGCTGTTTGCACTTTTAATGCGTTTTGGACATTCCTAACTTTTTGCGTGTTGAAATAACTAAAAAATATTAATAAAAAAATAACAAGTGTTTGTTTTCAAAATGTACTAATCCTGTATACATCTGTTCATGCAAAATAGGTATCGTTTATTTTATTTTTTTCGTTTCTGCAAGAAAGGACTTCAAAGGTTTCAACCATATGGAAACTCGACCCATTCCTGTGCATTCCATAGATAGAGATAAGAATAATAACGGGACAATTCAATTTTCCGCAGTATGCAGTCCGGGCCGAGTGAAATTGAACAGTTATTGTTACTGCATGACAGTTTCAAAACTTATTTGTGCCAGTCTTTACTTGGTGCACTGTACATTTGCGAAAAGTTAACTCAATTCAGCGATCATGCTCCTGATACAAAAGCGCTTTTTCTTTTTATTAGGTCTTCAACTTATATTATATTAGAATCAAAAGTGCCACAAGCTGGACAGGAGAGCGCTGATGGTCAACAGAAGAAAATAATAATAAAAAAAACAAAGTAACTAACTAACATTAGTTCCAATTTTAGCCACGTACCAAAAGATTATTGTACAAGGTTGAAAAGTGAAAATAACAAGACTGCAAAATTCTATATACCTTCAAAATTCCTTTCGGATGTACAATAATAATAAAAGAATGTTCAAACACGGCCAAGTCAGAAAATTTACCCACAGAATATGTTAGGTGGAAAGGAAAGGGTGGCCCGCGAAATTCAAATTTTCACACGTTTTCTGCAATTTGCACAGCAGACACTGCTGTGCAATGCAAGGTTGTATGTTAATTAAAATATGATTCGCGGCCGTAACAAATATGGCTATACAGAAATAAAATGATCAATACAACTTCTTTGAGTTCATTTAATCGCATTAAATGACTATTTCACGAAAAAGTCATTTAATTTTCTGTTGCTTCTACCTTAAATTTTAATGTGAGTCCGGTTAAAACTTTCATTATGGTCCATCGATATATGGGGTCGGGAGGGGGGAAGGGGGCTACCCCCTCTACCATTCCCACCCCGCGGAGCCCCATGGTCATAGAGACATTCATGGTTAAAGTTTTTAGATTATTACAGCGCTATTTAGTCAAACAAGGGGGAGAGGTGCTGTTTAGTCAAACTGGGCGGAAAGCTTCCCTCCCCCCCCCCCAGATTGACTCCACCTTGTCTCCGGCGCTGCGGGAAGAGCAGCCCTTCCGCCCTTGTGTGCCGAAACACGGCCACTCATGCTCGGCTCAGCAGCTTCGGTTTGTTGGTCACCTTCGGCAACCAGCCTCAGCCGCTCCACCTCGCACGGTTCCAGCGCTTCGACACAGCGTGCTGCTCTTCCTCCACCCCTCCGGTTTTTAGGGTTCCGTACCCAAAGGGTCAACGGGACCCTATTACTGAGACTTCGCTGTCCGTCCGTCTGTACGTCCGTCTGTCACCAGGCTGTATCTCATGAACCGTGATAGTTTGCCAGTTGTAATTTCTACAGATTATGTAATTCTGTTGATGCTATAACAACAAATACTAAAAACAGAATAACATAAATATATAAGAGGGCTCCCATACAAAAAAGTGTTGTTTTTACTCATTTTTATGAATAATGGTATGGAACCCTTTGTGCGCGAGTCCGACTCGCACTTGGTCGGGTTTTTTATATACCCTTTAGAGATAGGGCAGATAAGACCACGTGGAAAGTGGGGTGTTCTGATTCGGTTTTTGGTATTTTACGGATATTCATGTGAGTTTCAGATATTTATTATTGTTATTAAGGGTCGTTCTCAAGCGGCTCAAAAATGCGTGACCGGGGCGAAATACAGTATTAAATGGACAACTAGCAACTTGATATTTTTTTCTAAAATAGATACGATCAAAATATTAGGGGGCGCCTGTGTTGTTTTTCTAAACTAATATTATAAAGAGGAAAGATTTGGTTGTTTGTTTGTTTGCATTGAATAAGCTCCGAAACTAATGAAACAGAATTATGCATGTTGGGGTATTCTCGTCGTTGACTGATATCCCGGTAGTTGTTGTAGGTTAACTCACACCAAACCACTTGTTAAGTTTAATAGTTTAATTACGTTATTTTTGTTAAGTAATCTGAGCCGCACTTGATGCAATACTATTATTGATCGACCCGCTCGTGGCTGAGTTTTAGTGACGACTGAATATAAGTTAAGCTAAAATAAGTAAAGTACGTTTTAGCGTAATTCATTACGTGCGCAGAAACGTACTTTTGCTGTATGAGCATAATTGGCTCGTACATGCTCCCGAGGGAAAGATATGTACGCACTCAGATTACCAACCTGCGTTACAAGTTAAAGTTACATAGTTATACTGTTATTAAGACAAAGATAAAACAATAAGCAAGACATCATTCTTAAATAAATAATCATAATTTGAATCTTGTTCCCATTGCTGGTTGCGCCGGACGGTAGCTCTCGGAATGTTCATCTCGTATCTTCGCGTAGGCAGGAACCTCCTTTAGTTCTATATCTTCTGCCCCTTCTTGAGCCTTGTTGACGTTGGCTGCGGTATTGCTCTTCTTATGCGCCTGGAGATATCTTCTTATTCGCCAAACTATTATAGCGGCGACGATTCCTCCCACCAGCAAAGAGCTTATATTGTAGTTGCCGATGTCGTGGATAGTTAGCTCGTTAGGTAGGCTCTCTCTTCCCTTTTAAGCGGTTATCTGGTCATCTAATAATTTGTGTTCATTAGATAAGTTTAGTGTCGGTAGCACAATCTTCGTGTTTTTGAAAGTATTCCATATATCATTTGGTGAATCAATAGTAGGTACCTCCAAGGTTATTCCAAGATTGGTACTGCTACTAAAAACATTATGTGAATAAATTGTGTTGTCTTTGTGTTGTAGTATGCAATCCTGACCTAGGGCAAGGAGCCCTGCTTTTGTTAGAATGGTTGTTGTAATTCGATTTTCGCAGACTATGCGAGTCGTGCACTCATTTATGCAGTTATACAGCCATATGTTTGGTCTCTGTAATTTTATCCATTGGTCAGCGCATTGTTGTGATACCCAATCACATATAATGTTATTTGCATTTTGATTGAGAATTTTAGCTTCGCAGGATGCCGTGGCTCCATGCAAGTTTCTGATAGTTGTTGAGGCGTGACAGATATGATTGTCCACCGTCATTGTGGTACACTGCTGAAGATCAAACTCTTCCATCTGCATGTAGGTATTCTTCACAAAGTTGACTCCAACGTATTGAGTTGCTGTCTTTATCACCTGACATTGTTTGGCCGTTTCCCGTCTAGGTATAGCTATATTCCGATACAATGTATACTCGTCATCGCTTAGTAACGGGATATGTAATTCGAAGAGTAAATACTGTTCGGTGAGCCGGGCTTTAACATAAATAATTTTGTAAATATTTTTAATGTTCGACTCATTGCTGTTTTTGATCGGTAAAGTTAATCTTTTCGGTATGATACCGGCAATGTAATTGAGTTGTTCAGATAGTTGCTGCGGTGTGAATAATTTCATATCGAGATGACCTCTGTAGATATCTGTCAATGCACTTAGGAGCATTTCTTGGTTTCTTCTCAGTACTGAGATAAGTGAACTAGCCGTTAACGCCCCAGCATTGACATCATTCATTGTTTTCATTATTTGAAATCTGTTTACTATCACCGCCGAATTATATTTCGTTTCGTTCACGAATTGTTGTATTACTTCCAATTGCCTCTTTACAAAGTCTTCATTTTTCTTGATGACGTTGTTTTCTGCCTCGATAATCAGTGTCTGATTTCTTATTAGTTGTAATAAATATTGTTCGTTTGTTTTAATTTTGTTTATGTCCTGAGCGTATTTTTCGGCAAAATCGCTGTCAAGGACACCAAATAGGGCTCGTGCAAGATTTCCTACGCCATTGACGTAGCCACGTCGCCTTCGCTGTTGATGTTGAGACCGCAACAATATGTTATACTCGTTCAGCTGATTCATTTCGAATTTGAGTTGTTGTGACGTGGAGTGACATGGTTCGTTAGGCATCGTGTCGCATAGTTGGACTATATGATTAACGAACTCCTCTACCTTCGTCGTACTTTGCCAGAATGTTGAGAGGTTATAGTAAACCAGAAGTTTCCATTCATCGTGAATAAGTTGTATATTTCCGACGGGGTCAAAGTACACTGGTTCGTTTTCAGCTAACCGAGTTATTTTAAAATGTTGCAGGGGTGCTGCTAGTCCATATGATAGCGTTGTAAATGCTACTAGTAACATCATAAGCAAGCTGTTTACCCCTTTTCTAATTTTATTAGTGCCTTTCTTTGGCTCGTTGTGGTTCGTTTTTCGACTTACTTCTTGTAACTCGGCGCTTCCGCATGCATCCTTTATAGGTAGCGGAGCTAGTTTAGTTATGGGTCTTTTTAGTACCCCATTTTGTGTTTTAAGCGTTACTACTCGTACTAAGTTATCGCTTCCTGGGTGCAGTTCTACTACGCGTCCCATAGCCCATCTGCTTGGGGGTAGATTACTTTCTCTGACGAGAACTAGCTGCCCCATCTGTATATTTTCTGTTTTTTGTTGCCATTTGTTTCGGTTTTGTAGTGAATGAAGGTATTCTTTAGACCAGCGATCCCAATAGTGTCGACGCATGAGCTCAATGAGTTTCCAGTTGTTTCTGATGTCTATCGTTTTGTTTTCTTCAGGTTTATTGAGTGGTAGTGTTAGTGTTGGACCCCCCGTGAGAAAGTGACCAGGGGTGAGGTATTCCAGATCTTCGATGTCCTCTGATAATGGACACAGTGGTCGGCTGTTCATGCACGCTTCGATTTGTGTAAGAAGCGTTGCAAATTGTTCGTAGGTAAGCTTTTGTTGTCCGATCACCCGTTTCAGATGTTTTTTCATGGAACGTACAGCGGCCTCCCATAAGCCTCCTCCGGAGGGCCATGATGGGACGTTGAAGTGCCACTCGATTTGAAGGTCGTTTATCTCTTTAAAGAACTCTGGCGATTGCATTGTTTTAAATAGTTGGAACTCTTCTTTTAAAACTCTTGCGGCTCCGACAAAGTTAGTTCCATTATCCGAGTAGATATGTTTAGGGGTGCCCCTTCGGGCGCACATTCTTTTTAGTGCTGCGATAAAAGTTTGCGTTGATAGGTCCGAAACAAGTTCGATATGCACTGCTTTTGTGCACATACATATGAATATAGCTATATAGCCTTTGCAGGTTTTTATCCCACGGCCCTTGTTTATCTTTACATCCACATGGCCTGTAAAGTCAACGCCGGTGTGTGAAAACGGCCTCGATGGTGTGATCCTTTCTTTAGGAAGGTTGCCCATCAACTGTTCATTTCGAGTTGTTGAGTATCGACGGCATCGAATGCATTGTCGCAGTATTTTCTTGACGGTTCGATTGCCGCTGATGATCCAGTAATTGTTTCTAGTGTCAGCTAGCGTTAACCTTGCTCCACCGTGTAAGGTTCGTTGGTGCGCCTTTTCAACAATAAGTTGGGTTAGTCTTCCCTTTCCTGGTAAGAGGATGGGGTGTTTCGTTTCCACTGGCAAGTTTGAGTGGTTTAGGCGTCCTCCAACACGTAAAACTCCATTAGAGTCCAAAAATGGATTAAGTTTCAAAATTGTGCTTCTGTTGACAAGTTTTTCACCTTTTTTGAGAGAATTTATCTCATTTTCGAAATAATCCCGTTGCACTGATTTGATAATTATAAATAGAGTCTTGTTTAGTTCGTGCAAGTCCAGTTCAGGGCACTCAGTTGACCTTCTTTTGTTTCGTAATGCATCAGCAAAACGTATCACCAAGGTAAGTATTCTTGTAATACGATCTAAGTTGTTATGTCGCTCAAGTAATGAATGAATTAATTCATTTTTAATGGACGTGGGTTCCGTACTATTAGTCGTGTAACAGTTTGTTAGGAAGCCCTCGTTTGTGCTATAACTTTCTTTAGAGATAAGGGCTTGTGTTTCTTGTACCTTAAGCCATTTCGGGCCTTCCCACCACAGAGAAAAGTTGACCAGTTTGGATGGTGGGAGTCCTCTTGTTGCACAATCGGCAGGGTTTTCGTTTGTCTTCACGTAACCCCATTTGATCGAAGGCACGATGTTTAATATTTGCGTAGTTCTATTGGTTACATACTTTTCGTATTTAGTTTGATTTCCTTGAAGCCATGCTAAAACAACTTTAGAGTCGGTCCAGCAGATAATTCTTAGATCGCAATCTTCAAGGATTTTTGTTACCCTTTGTAGGAGTTTCGCTAGCAAAACTGCGGCGCATAATTCCAACCTCGGTATCGTAGTTTTCTTCTTGATTGGTGCCACCTTAGTTTTTGCCGCGAGTAGTGTTGTTTCATACGCGCCACTGGGTGACTTAGTTCGGCTGTAGATAACGCATGCGTAGGCTTTTTCGCTCGCGTCACAGAAGGCTTGCAATTCGATCGGGCTATTGTTTTCGTATTTTATCCATCTTGGTAAACTTATGAATTTTATGTTGTGCAGGTCGGATTTAATTTGCCTCCATTCCTTTTCTATGGAATCCGGCACATTTTTGTCCCAGCCAATGTTTTGGCAGTTATCACTCCATAGTTTTTGAAAAAACAGTTTTGCTTGTAGAGTAATTGGGGCCAACCAACCGAGTGGATCGTAGATCTTGCTTATTTCTGACAAAAGCCTGCGTTTTGTGTATGATGCATTTTCGTTGTTACTAGGTGCTTCGCTAATAAAATGGAATGTGTCGCTTGCGTCATTCCATGCGAGCCCTAATGTTTTGCTGAACTCTTGTTGTTTGAAGTTAAATTCGCTATTGTTACTTTTTTCTTTCTTCTGTAGTTCTTTAAGAATAGATGGTTCGTTCGTGGACCATTTCCGTAAAACAAAACCACCTTTCTTCAGTAGTTCGCTTAGCTCTTTTTGTAGTAGCTTTGTGGATTCTATGGTATGATGGCCCGTGATGGCGTCATCCATATAAAATTCGTTAAGTAGCGCTTTTTGGGCCAGAGGGAAAGCGTTGCCTTCATCTTTGGCCAGCTGTTGGAGAGTGCGCATCGCAATGAATGGTGCGACTTTGGTCCCGTAAGTAAGGGTACACAGCTGCATATCTCTCAGTGGTTCTGTCTTGGATTCCCTCCAAATTATTTTTTGAAGACATTGTTGATCTTGGTGGATAAGGATTTGACGGTACATTTTCTCAATGTCCGCCGTTAGAACATATTTATAGCTCCGCCATTTTATGACCAGGGATAGTATGTCCTTTTGTAGATTTGGCCCTTTTTCCATCAAATCGTTTAGGCTGTGCCCGGAGTCTGTTTTCATTGATGCGTTAAAAACAGCTCGTAGTTTGGTTGTTGATGAGCCCTCCCTTACTACGCCGTGGTTTGGTAGGTAGGCTTGTACTTGACTTTCCGATTCTGTCACTGGTTTCATGTGACCTAAATCGATGTATTCTCGGATGAATTCTTTGTATAGTTTAGCAAAGTGTTCTTGCCTCGCTATTTTCTTTTCTAAATGAAGAAATTGTGCTGTAGCTTGAGGTTTCGAGTTACCCAGGCTTTGTTCATACTTAGCGTTCATTGGCATTTTAACCACATAACGCCCGTTGCTTAATCGTTTTGTTGTTTCTGTGTAATATTTTTCACAGAACTCGTTTTCCGCAGTATTTTCGGATTCCGAGGTGATGTCTTCTATTTCCCAAAATTTTGTTATTTTGTCTAGCTCTGTTAGCGTTACAAGACAGTTAAACTGCTTTGTGGCGCCGCACAATATCCAGCCCAACTGTGTCTGTTGCGCTACTGGCGAACCATTGTTATGCTTAATAATTCCTCCTAAAATTACGTCGGAGTAAACATCTGCTCCAAGTAGTAGATCGATAGGTCCAGAGATGTTATAGTCTGGATCAGCTAACTTGATGTTGTGTAGGTGCGTCCAGTCCTCTGTGTTGATCGTTGAGTTTGGCAAATTGTTGATGAGTTTACTCATCACTAACGCTTCTGTTAGGAATGTATAATCAGAGTGGATAGACTTGCATTCCAATTTTATCATCCCTTTGCTCTTTCCCATTATAGTGCCAACACCAGTGACCGCAGCGTTCATTTTGTTTCGAGGTAAGTTCAAACGTTGAGCAGCATTTTCCGTGACCAAGCTTACTTGAGAGCCTTGATCCAGTAACGCCCGAAGGATAACGTAATTTCCTTCCTTGTTCTTGACCCTAAGTTGAAGAGTCGTTAAGAGTATCTCTTGTTCACCGTTAATGTGATTTGATGTACGCTCAGCCGTTGATGTGGCTGGCTTTGATCGTTGCCCTTTCAGATTATCATCATGGAGAAGGGAGTGATGTTTGCAGTTACACGTGCGGCATGTTCTTGTTGAGTTACATTTATTTCCGCCGTGACTAAATAAGCAATTTTTGCACAAATTTAGGTTACTTGTTGTTTGATTTCGCGTTGCGATATCCATGTTTAAAAATGTAGAACACTGCATCAGCGGATGTTCGTTTTTGCACAGTGGACATTTCCTTAGCGTTGCATGGTAGGTTTTTGTCCACTTTTCTGTGTCTTTAAAGTTCGTTGACTTATTGTTGTTATAACTTTTATGTTGATTATTCGTTGAGTAGTTTTGTTTCCCGCCATTCTTTTTGTTACGGGATGTTTCTAAAGTTATGAACTGCAATTCCAGAAAGTCCATAAACTCCTCCAAGTCTGGTAGCTCTCTTGAATGTTTCATGATTTTTATGTAGTCAGCGTACGTGATGTCATCCAGTTTGGAGGATAGTAAGTAGACGATAAGTGGACCCCATACTGGAATATTGACGTCTATGTTTTCTAGGCCATTTAGACACTCTTTAGTTGTGTCATACAGCTTTTTCATGTTACTAGAGTTTGGTTTTTCGATGGACGCTTGATTGAGTAGTGTGTCTATGTAGGATGTGAAAAGTAGTCGCTTGTTGTCGTAGCGGTGCTTAATAATATCTAGGCACGAGTCATAATTCTCAGCACTCACAGGAAGGTGCTTGATTAATTTTTCCGCTTCACCTTTCAACTTTGATTTCAGAAACTTCATTTTCTGCGTTTTGTTAAGCGTCGGATTGTTGTGAATCATCTCAAAGTATAAATCCCTAAAGGAGATCCAATTGTTGAAACTTCCGTTGAACTCTGGTAATTCCATACGCGGTGTTGTTTTTTCATAATGGGATGTCTCAAAGATTTTTCTACTTAGCTCTTCCTTTAGGTTGTCGTAGACTTGCTCCCAATGGTCGAACTTTGCTTCATAGTCCTTGTCGTTCCCTTGCAGTAAGTAGCTTAGTTCCCAATGAATCTTGTCGATAGATTCCCATTTAGATCTTAATATGTTAACTTGATCTTGGAGTTGCCACTTCTCTTTCATGTCATCCAGATTAATTTTGGATACCGCTCGCTTCAAAGCGTTGAAGTTACACATTTGATTACGTAACAGCGTTGATAGGTGCTTGTCCGTTTCATCCTCGATTTGTTGGTGTACTCCAGTTGTATCAAATTGCGGTGTTCCAGGAGTTTCTAGTATTTTCGGTTTTGATATGCCCGAAAACCCAGGTTCGTTTATCAACTTGTTTCGTAGTTGATTCATAGATTGCATTGTTTCGTCGAACATGCTTCTTGTTATAATGAATATGTCCTGCTTAAAGTAGTCATGGTCTCTTTGGGCAGATTCATACTTCTTCAAAATTTCATGGTTCGATCGAAATTCATCCCATAGGGATTGTAAAGCGTCGATTCGTTTGTTTAGGTAGTCTGTGGTTTTTCTACTCACAGCATCTTTTTTATAGTTGGCTTGAAGAGTTTTGATTCTCTCGTAGCTGTTTTGCTGTTTCGTTATAAGTTCCGCAAATTCAGCATAGTCTTCTTTCGACATTGTTTACGGCTTGTAGTTGCTTGCGGTTGGCGTGTAGGTAGTTGGTACTCACGAAGTTTTCGGAGTGGGTCTAATCGCAGTGGACGTTATCCCCGCTGATTATTTCTTAATTGTAGCAGTAGACGTGATCTCTGCTGGTTAGTTGTAGCGGTAGACGTT
The DNA here is from genome assembly GCA_949152445.1 of Cerastis rubricosa. Classification (NCBI taxonomy): domain Eukaryota; kingdom Metazoa; phylum Arthropoda; class Insecta; order Lepidoptera; family Noctuidae; genus Cerastis; species Cerastis rubricosa. The sequence continues at coordinate 22,049,938 of OX424539.1, read as the reverse complement.
ATCTCCGCCGTAGTAACCACCGGGGACGTTATGCTCGCCGATTGTTTCTTAGTAGTAGTTTGTAGCAGTAGACGTGATCTCTGCTGGTTAGTTGTAGCGGTAGACGTAATCTCCGCCGTAGTAACCACCGGGGACGTTATGCCCGCCGATTGTTTCTTAGTAGTAGTTTGTAGCAGTAGACGTGATCTCTGCTGGTTCGTTAGTTTCAAGCGCTCCGTGTAGCTCACCCTCCTTTACGTTATGTGCAACTTCTCAATGCTACTGGTGAGACCCGCTTGTGGGAGGCCAATAACACCGATTTGCTAACGTAACTGGGATATACCACGCAAAGCACTCTGCTGATGAGGAGACACGACGACTCACAAGGTGATATATCGCGTCATCCGGCTCGAAGGACCAAAAGATGTTGGGGTATTCTCGTCGTTGACTGATATCCCGGTAGTTGTTGTAGGTTAACTCACACCAAACCACTTGTTAAGTTTAATAGTTTAATTACGTTATTTTTGTTAAGTAATCTGAGCCGCACTTGATGCAATACTATTATTGATCGACCCGCTCGTGGCTGAGTTTTAGTGACGACTGAATATAAGTTAAGCTAAAATAAGTAAAGTACGTTTTAGCGTAATTCATTACGTGCGCAGAAACGTACTTTTGCTGTATGAGCATAATTGGCTCGTACAATGCAGTTAGCAATAAGAAAATTAAAAAATATGCCAAACTAAATAGAATAATTAAAAATGTTATCAATTTAGGAAACAACAGAAACACTTTTCCAAATATATACCACTGAGGAAAGAGCGTGTTGATTTAGTTAATAAGTTAAATAATTATCAAATAAAACTAGAAGACAGTACAGTAGTTGTCAGACTAATATCAAACATGATACTGTCCAGCCTGAGGTAATGGAGGACCCATCCCGGGCTGAGAATTCCTCTCAGGACTGTATACTAGACCATGAAACCACTATTATTACACAAGGTCATCTACAACTAGTACAATACAATACAATACAATAGCCTTTATTCAACAATCTTACATATACATATTTTATGAATTTTAAACTTTGCTTCTAGACACCAGTTTCACGAAGATTGTCTTGCTTTCCAGCCTCGCCTCCCCTAAAGCTTGCCACAGAGTGCGATTAAGTATGTGTTTTTCTTCTCCACATATTGCCTGCTGTTCTTTTAATGTCGTCCTCCCACCTACGACGTTGTCTCCCTTTCTTCCTTTTGTACTGTCTTGGGTACCACTCGGTTACGTCTTTAGCCCATTTTTCTTTTTTGGTCCTCATCATGTGACCTGTCCATCTCCATTTTAGTTTTTTAATAGTATACGTCACACCCATAACTCCGGTTTGTTTACGAATTGTTTCTAGTTTTATTTTATTTCTCAGTTTGATATTGAGCATGCTTCTTTCCATACTATGCTGGCAGGTCTCTAGTTTGTGTATGTTGTGTTCCGTTAAACTCCAGGTCTGGCATCCGTATGTCATAATGGGCAGGATACATGAATCAAATATTTTCTTTTTAGATTTAAGTGGTACATCAGGATTTTTTACTATTTCCTTGAGGGACCAGTATCTTTTCCAAGCCAAATTAATTCTGTTGTTAATTTCTTTTCTTGTGAGGTCTTTTGGGGATATTATTTGACCAAAATACGTGTATTCTTCCACATATTCTATCCTTTCACCATTAACTATGATAGGGATTTTATCAACGTTTGTCATTAATTTCGTTTTTGAGGTGTTCATTGACAGTCCAACATTACCGCTTTCATGTACCAGTTGTTCGAGCATTTCTTGTGCTTATCGCGTTGTTTGAAATAAGTATCAGATCATCTGCGAATCTCAGGTGGTTTAGTTGAGCTCCGTTGACACTTAGGCCATATTTGCCCCATTCGAGACGTCTAAATACATGTTCAAGAACTGCCGAAAAAAGTTTGGGTGACAACGGGTCCCCTTGTCTAACTCCTCTTTTTATAGGAAAAACTTCACTCACTCTTTCTGTACGTATTCTAGCTTCCATGCTCGCGTATATGTTGTTAATGAGATGTATATATTTTCTGCCCACTCCTTGTGTTTCTAACGCTTCCCATATCTTTGCGTGTTTCAGTGAGTCGAATGCTTTATTGTAGTCTACGAATGCCAGATAGTAAGTAATTCCATATTCATTACTTTTCTGGATCACGTGTTTTATGGTGTGAATATTATGATCGAGCGTTGAAAAGTCACTTCGAAATCCTGCTTGTTCCTTTGGTTGGTTTTCGTCCAAAATCTTTGTTAAGCGTTCTAGTAGTATCTTAGAAAATATTTTGTAAATGTTAGACATCAGGCTGATGGGTCTGTAGTTAGCGATATCATTTGTCTTTCTTTTTTTATGTAGAAGTACTATGGTTGACGATGTCCATTGATGAGGTATGTATTCTGTATATAAGATTTCATTGAATAACTCTGTGATGAAGTTTAATGTTTTGACAGATGTCCCTATTAGGAGTTCGTTCGATATGCGGTCCTCGCCTGGTGCCTTTCCTCTTTTCTGTGAGTTGATTGCTTTGATATCTTCATTTCGCATTATATTTGGGATTTCTTCCTCCTCTTTGCCCTCGTAGACAGTTTCTTGGCTTGGATCAGTCAGTAATTCTTCATTACTATATAGCTCGCGGTAGTAGTCGGTTGCGATTTTGAGTATTTCAATTCTCTTTGTCTTCTTACTTTTAGATTCTCTGTGTGTCATGTTTCCGATCCAATCTAAGGTTTCTCCCAATTGCTGCCATGCTTTTTTAATACCACCTGATTTTTCTATATAATAGTTGATTGTTTCTGTTCTTGTAAACTGTCTATGTTTTCGTATTTGCAAATTTATATCTTTACTTAGCTTTACTATTTCTTGTTTGTTGGTTTTCCTGTCTTTAAACAAGATCTTTCTTTGTTCCATTAAGCTTTTGGCGTTCAGTCCTAACTTGTCTTTTCTTGCTTTGTTTTTTACAATATTACTTTCTATTTTTCTTAATTCTGTTACTAGGGCATCATATTTTTCTTGAATTTCGTTGGAATTTTGTACTTTCATCAAGTTGGTTTCTAAGGAATCTAGGATGTTTTCGGGAATTGGCGAAGCTGATAGTTTTTTAATTTGTTGAATGTTTTTTCTTGACTTTTTTGGTTCTACTGTGTATAATTGGCCTCTAAGCATTCTGTGATCGGTATTGTAGTTGAGTTGGTTGACGACATCTATGTTGGAGAATAATTTTAGTTTGTTTGTAATTATGTAATCTATTTCGTTCCTTGTCTTTCCATCGGGTGACACCCATGTCCATTTTCTTTTGTTTTTCTTTTATAGTAGCTGTTTGTAATGTGTAAGTTGTTTTCCAAAACAAAGTTTACCAGTCTTTGTCCATTATCATTCCTTTTTCCTGTAGTATAAGGTCCAAGTATTTTGTCTTCATTTGTTTTTCTCTTTCCGATTTGACCATTGAAGTCTCCTATTATGATTATGGTTTTATTAAGATTTGCTATGGTTTTGTTAAGTTTATTGTAAAAATCGTTTTTTATTTCTTCCTTGGCAATCTCGGTTGGAGCATATACCTGAACAATTGAAGTAGGTTGTTTGTGACCAGGGAGCCTAATATTTAAAATAGCGACTCTGTCGGATACTCCTTGGAATTCTATTATATTGTTTTTAAGGTACTTTTTAACAATGAATCCTACTCCATATAACCCAGCTATTTCGTTTTTGTAATAAAATATGTAGTTTTCGTGTTCAACAATTTTCTCATCCGCTCTCCGTGTCTCGCTTAGTCCTATAATATCCCAGTTTACTGTTTCCAATGCTTGTTCCAGTTCCAATAAAGACTCATTGGACTTCAGTGATCTTGTGTTAAGCGTAGCTATATTTAGTTTAGTCCTGTGTCTTATGGGTAGTGTTTCCTTCGAATTACCTTCCACAAGTTTAACAACTGGTACAGCCTGAGATAAATGACAGTCATGATTGTTCTTTCTCAATAATGTTTTCAGATAGTATAGGAAGAGGTGTAGGAAAATTTGTTAGTAATAACCTGAGTTGTTCACATCAAAATCTTTGCATGCCAGGGTCTACATACAAACAGATAGTGGCTTCAGTGACTAGAAATTGTTATAATATTAATACTGATATAACTATACTTGTAGGAAATAGTTCAAAAATTAAAAAAGAAGACATCACAGACTGTGTAACTGAGTTGTTAATGTTGAATTGTCGTAAAATAATATTGTGTGCTTTTCCTTATATTGAAAATTTAGGTAATAGAAAGAACAATTATATACACTTATTGAATAACCATTTGCACTTTTTAGTAGGTCACTATAGTGACAAACTTATTTATTTTGATTTAAACACTTTTGTATATAAACTTAGGTCGACACGGGGTAATGTGTATACTACTACCTATTGGATGTAGACACAAAATAGCTAGGCTATTAGCTTATAATATTCACACAGACATAAGTAGTATGTCTAAGTTTAGTTGTATTATTAACACTGCGACGACTAGTAATCATACTAATATAGATTTTTTCTCTATTTACAAATATTTTACTGAGGATGTTCCATGTGTGAGCATGGAAAATTCTTAATTAGGGTGTATTAGTAGTAGTAGTAGTATTAGTGATAGGAGCTTGTTGTCTGGTGATGGCACAGGAGTCTTGGGGCTCACTCCGGATGCTCATTTAAACTAGTTATTAAGACAACAGAAGATACCAGTAACATTATTCCTTCTCGCTATCAAATAGCTAAATGTAAAAAAGCGGCTCAGCAGAATTCCTTGCAATTATTCCATCAAAACATTCAAGGTTTCTCTTCAAAGCAATTAGAGATTGAATTATTTTTAGAAAAAACAAAGTTTGAGATTGTTTGTTTCACTGAACATTGGTTAAAAGACTATGAAATGCTAATTAATTACGCCAATTACAGTGTGGGCAGTTGCTTTAACCGAAAATCTAAGATGCGTGGGGGTTCATTAATCTTAGTTAAAAATTATATTAAATTTAAGTTGCGGAACGATATTGTTGATCTATCGGTTGAGCATAATATTGAATTGTCTTGTGTTGAGCTGGATAAGCATATAATAGTGTGCGTTTACAGACCCCCAAATTATCAAAACTACTCCATATTTGAGTCAGTAATGGAAGATGCTTTAGCAAAACTTGCAACGGGTAAAAAATCACTGGTTATCTGTGGTGAATTTAATATTAATATTTTAGACAAAAATTCTAATAGCAGTAGATTATTACATCTTTTTAAATCATTTAATTTGTTAAACGTGTTTTCAGAACCAACCCGAATTACTACAAATACTGCTACATGTATTGATAATGTTTTTTGTTGCTGCGACTACTTAGATAAATCCATTGTTAATTACCTCCCTTCTGATCACAGTGGGCAAACCGTTGTTTTCGAGTCCTACACACCATTATAAAAAATCCAGATAAACTCTAGACAAATAACACCCAGCAATTTAAATAAATTTAATAATAACTTAATTAGTAATTTAGGCATTCCGGGCCATGTTATTGAAAATGTAAATCAATTTTATGAGGAATTCTTTTCAGTGGTTAACATAGAGTTCAATAATACATTAAAAATGAAAACTAAATCTATTTACCCTAAATTTATGTTCAGTGACTGGGCAACTAAGGGTATTAGGATAAGTAGGGAGCGATTGTTTGAGTTGTACGGCCTTAAGCCTTACATCAACTCGGAAACTTTCAATAAATATGTTGCAACATAGTCAAAAATCTTTAAAAATACTTGCAAGGTAGCGAAAGCCTTATTCATTAGCAACAAGATTAAGTCTACCGATAGCAAAATAAAGACGGTTTGGAAAATTATCAATAGTGAAACAAATAGAAATAAAAAATATAATAATGATATCAGACTAGAGACTTCACATGGTCTTCTAAGTTCTAAAAACGAAGTAGCTCAAGAATTTGTAGATTTTTTTACCAATATCCCGCTTAAAACTACCGAAACCTTAAATTCAAATGGAAATGTTATCTGGTGAAAATATTCACAAACAATGAAGTTATAAACGACTAAAATCCCGACGCTGTAAACTTAAAAGAAGACGGACATTCTAAGTGAATTATGGTTGGAAGTGACAACAATTACATTGGTGAACAATAATCATGCTGGAGAACAAAATATAACTACTCAAAGTCTAGCAGTGAAGCCAAAACAGTGAGTTACAACACAAAACTTTTAACGATAGATACAAAGCAAGAAATTATTTTCAATTCACCTCCGAAATCCAAATAAAAAGTAACCGAACATATGCTTACTAACAGAAGACCAATTTCAACTATATTATCAACGATCAAATGGCTTAGAGGCTACTGTGGTTGGTATTAAACCTATAACTCTCGAAAGATCGAGTTCGAACCTCATATACTGCAGATCTTTTTCCATTTTTATCAGAATTTAAAAATATTTCATTTCAATAGACAATGAACTTCTTTGACAATATTACGTTCAGAAAAACAAAGACACGTTCTTTACAAATGTCCGAAGAAAATAGCCTTGATAGTTCGAAGTTAGATGGCAGCACTAGTAGCTTACCAAACTTATCAAGCGACGAAAACAATTTACAAGTACAGGAACTACAAAACCATATTGCACATCTTACTTCACAACTAAACTCGGCACACAAAGAGATAGAGAACTTAAACATAGAAAATGCTCAGCTTAAAAAATCAGTGAATGAATTAACAAGTAAAAATGATTTATTAAAAAAGGCTACAAAGAAATTAACGACTGAAGTGGAAACTCCTAATAAAAGCTCACGTACATCTACTCCGCGCCCAAACTCACAAAAAAAGTCACAGAAGAAGACAAGAAAGACACAACTATTTTTGAAAAAACAGGATACGGTTAATGCTTCAACGGTAGGACTAGATAACACAACAACACAGAAGGAAGAAAGGGATGACCATTCTTCAATCCCCATAAAAAGAAAACTGTGCATTGTTAGTGCGAATAAAACTAACAAAGTGTTGTCCACAGCTCAAGAGGTATTTAAGAACTTTCAAGTATGTCATTACGTCACTCCGAATTGTGGCACGCTTAGACTTATTAAAGACTTACCTAAAAAACTAATTGATTATTCTATGAATGACTATTGTGTTGTTTTAATTGGAGAAGAAGACTTTCTACACACTGAAAATTATGTTAATATCATCATGAAACTAAGGGAGACATTAATGACAGTACAGAATACGAATATAATCTTATGTGCTCCTACTTTTAAATTAAGTGACTACTCGACAATGTTTAATTGGCGTATAGAGACGTTTAATAATTTAATACACCTAGACTTACAAACATATAACTACGCAACTGCATTTGACTCCAATTTAAATCTTTCATATGACTTTAATATGTTCTCTAAATTTAATAGAAAAATTAATGACTGCGGTATGCTTAATATCTTTCAAAATTTATTGTTGACCATAACAGAGATATCATCGACCCAATGTGAATCTTCTACAGATGAAAAATTTTGTGAACAAGAAGACTTTTTTCGTGTATAAAAATATTAATATTCTTCATCAAAATATAAATGGTCTCTTGAACAAATCTCATATGTTTACTGTCGCACTTAATGAACTATTCAATTCAGAAAAAATAATTGATGTGCTGTGTTTTTCGGAGCACAATATGATATTATCTGATGTTAACTTGTTACATATTCCTAATTTTACACTTGCTACACATTTCAGTCGGAAATCCCGACATGGAGGTACATGTATAATGATACGAAACGGAATTAAGTATAGAGCTTTGGAGTCGGTGGAAAAGTACTGTGTTTCTAATATAATTGAATGTTGCGCAGTAGAACTCACTGACCACAACATCATTGTGATATGTGTCTATAGGAGTCCACATAATAGGGACATAAAAAGAAAACTTGATGTATTTTTCAATAACCTAAATATTCTCCTTAATTCTTTTTCATTACACACTAATAAAAAACTTATTCTATGCGGTGATTTCAATATCGATCTTTTAAAAAAGACCACAAGTTTAGAGCAATTCAAATACCTTATAACGGGTCACAATCTCAAATTTGAAATAAAGGTTCCAACAAGATTAAGCAGTGGGACTTGCATAGATAACATAATTCACAATGTACGAGGATCAAAAGCAGAAGTCTTAGAGCTGGCGGTATCCGATCATACGGCACAACTGTTACGATGTCCAGTTAGACGAACATGCATCTTAAATTACTGGTTTTCAACTAAACGAGATTACTCAATAGAAAATATTCAGAAATTCATAGACAACATCAAAGCTATCACTTTTGCTGACGTATACGAGGAAGCGGATCCCGCTAAGGCATTCAAATCTTTCTATGACCTGTTTAAGTTGCTATATGATTTATGCTTTCCAAATATAAAAATACGGACATCGACTAAACAAAAAGCAAAATGGATTAGTCGTGGCATTAGAATTTGCAGTAAGCGAAAAAGAGAATTGCTGTGGAAATACCGGTTACTACCAAATAAGCAAAATAAAACTAACTTTAGAAAGCTTTCAAATCGGCTGAAGAAAGTAATAAACCTCACGCAGAGAGCTCATAATAATCGTTATATACATTCAGCTCAGAATCTATGTAAAGCAACATGGAAAGTAATAAATAAAAATAATAATAAACATAATCTGCCAGGCGAAACCATAACAAAAATCAAAACAAATGACAAAATCTTAACTAATCCTCTTGAAATAGCACAAGCTTTTAACGATTACTTTGTAGATCAAGTGAAACCAGTTACTAATTCAAACATTAATAATAAACATAAAATAAGCAGTAGCATTACTTCCATGTTTATGTCGCCTACGATACCACAAGAAATTCACCAAATTATTATGTCACTAAAGAATACGTCTAGCACTGGATATGACGATATAAGTACAAATATTGTTAAACGGGTATCCACAATAATTGCTCCTGTGTTGAGTCATCTTATCAATATGTGCATATACCATGGCTACTTTCCAGAAGAATTAAAAATAACAATTATAAAGCCTCTCTTCAAGAAAAACAACAGAGAAGATATGTCTTGCTACAGACCTATAGCATTAGTACCGATTTTTTCAAAAATATTCGAGAAAGCAATATACTATCAACTCACTTCATACTTTGAGCAAAATTGCCTTTTCGTTGACAACCAGAAAGGTTTTAGGAAAAACAGATCTATTGACATGGCCATCTACGATTTCTTACATATGGTTACCAGTAGAGTGGATAAGAGGCTACCAACTCTAGCGCTTTATATGGACATGTCAAAAGCTTTTGATCGCGTAGACCATAAATTACTAATAAATAAACTTAACGCATACGGAATAAGAGGAAATATATCAAATCTAATAGAATCTTATCTGTGTGGTAGGCAACAAATAACGTCCATCAGTAGAATATCTAAAAAAACCGAAATAACCTACACGTCTAGTCAGAGAGTGGTAAACTATGGAGTACCACAAGGTGGTGTACTCGGACCGCCCCTATTTATTGTTTATATTAATGACTTTCCGACAGCATCATCATATCCTATGACAATGTTTGCAGATGACAGCACTTTACTTTTTAATAGTGACGAGGTAAGTACATTGGAGTCTGAGATTAATAATACTTTACAATCAGTTGTGAATTGGCTGCAGAATAATAATTTGATTATGAATCTTGATAAAACAGTATTAATGACATTTCAACAAAGAATTAATTATAATCTGGATTTAAATATTAAATACAATGATAAAACTATTAATGAAGCTAAAGTGACTAAATTTCTTGGACTAAACATAGAAAACACTTTAAAATGGAATTCCCATATTGATAAAGTATGCAGTAAGCTGAACCAACATTCTTATGCTTTGCACATGTTAAGTAAAACGGCCAATCGAGCAACAGTCTTAACAGCGTATCATGGGCTAGTAGCTTCAACACTGAGATACGGAATTATATTTTGGGGCAATGCCACGGGTAAAGATATGGTATTTAAGTGCCAAAAAAGGTGCATACGAGCTATTTATAATTTGCAGACAACAGACAGCTGCAAACCGTTTTTTAAAAATACGAAAATATTAACTATGCCGTCGTTGTATATCTATGAAACGTCTATGTTCGTAAAAAATAATTTACATAAATTTGCTCGAGTAACTAGTCAGCGCCGTTGTGATCGGTTACAAACAGTCGGATCTAGCACTGCACTATACAAAAACAGTATTTTTGCAATGGCTCCAAAGGTCTATAATAAATTACCAAAATGTATAAGGAGTGAAGATAATGTAGTAAAATTCAAAAGAAAATTACATTCATTTCTAATAGATAAGACGTATTACTCTATCGAAGATTTTTTAAATGATAAAATATGACATTACCAGCCCTTTATTATAATTTATTTTTAATTTATTCATGAATAGTACATTTAATTGACATTGTTTACAATATTACAAAATTTGATATTTTATATAATTTGATTTTTATATAATTTGCTATATTTGTACACCAATTTCATTGGTAGGACATAGAGTTCAACAAAACTGTATGAATAAGACCTTTTTTTAATACCTGTGTTCACAAATAAAGATGATTTGATTTGATTTGAAATTCCTCACCCTTGCTTTCCATTGACTTATTAAAAGAGAACGTTTCAGCCTGTCCGATTGAGTTTCAATTTAAGCATATAAACCCCATAACAGTCATTAAAGCTTTTAAGGAAATCAAAATCAAATTAACGGAAGATCTATGGGGAATGTCTGTTAAAGTTTGTCAAGCCATTATCGACACTATAGCACCGTACTTGGCCATAATTTTCAATTTGTGTGTGGACCAGGGAGTCTTCCCAGACCTTATGAAATACAGCAAGGTAATACCACTTTTCAAATCTGGGGACAGTAAAGAGACCAATAAATATAGACCCGTTTCCATGTTGCCGGTTTTCAGCAAGGTGTTTGAAAAGGTAATGCTTAATAAAATGCTCACTAAAATCAATCAATAAAATCTTACATGACAAACGTATGGTTGTCGTGTATGGTTTCACCAAAGGACGTTGTACGACTGACGCCGGTGTCACTTTATTAAAACATATATATACTGCGTGGGAAGAGGCACATGATGCCATAGGAATCTTCTGTGACCTCTCGAAGGCATTTGTTTGCGTAAATCACGAAACCCTGCTCTTGAAACTTGAGCATTACGGTTTAGGTAAACTTGCGCTCAGTTTAGTAAAATCGTATTTGAATGATAGACAGCAGCAAGTACAAGTAAATGGTGTAAATTCAATGGGTTTAAAAGTAAAAATGGGTTTACCACAAGGTTCAATATTGGGTCCTTTCCTCTTTTTAGTATATATTAATGACCTACCCCATTTGTTTAAAAACCAACCACAAATGGTGTTGTTTGCTGACGATACTTCTTTAATATTTAGAATAAACAGACGTGTCACAAACCTCAACGACGTAAATAACGCTCTAATGCAGGTCCATAACTGGTTTACCGCTAATAATTTGGTATTAAATGGGAAAAAAACTAAGTGCATAAGATTTACTCTACCAAATGTCAAATGTAGTGATTGTGACATAGTATTAAATCAAGAGAAACTTGAATTTGTCGATGAAACTGTTTTCTTGGGGATCACGCTCGACTCAAGGCTACAATGGGGTTCTCATTTAACATCTCTTGCAGGACGGCTGAGATCAGCAGCATATGCTGTCAGGAAAATCCGTCAATTTACTGATGTAGATACCGCGAGGCTAATGTATTTTAGTTATTTTCATAGCATTATGTCATACGGTATTTTACTATGGGGACGGGCTGCAGACATCGAGTCTATATTTATTCTGCAGAAAAGAGCTATCAGAGCCATATATAATCTACGTAGGCGCGATTCTCTAAGAGAACTGTGTAAGGAAATTAACATCATGACGGTAATTTGTCCTTGTCAATACATTTATGAAAATATCATGTACGTTAGGAAAAATCTGCATTTATTTAGTAAAAGAAGTGACCGGCACCACTATAATACTAGAAACAGGGACCAACTGGTTCAGCCAGGTTTCAGGCTAGCTAAAGTAGACTCATCTTTCATGGGGTACTGTTTAAAATGTTACAATAAAATACCTCCCCCATTCTACAACTGAATGAAACGAAATTTAAATCTTGCATAAAGCGCACACTATGTTAGGCCGATATTATAAGTTGGGGGATTACATTGATGATAAAAATGCTTGGCTCAATGCTGGTCCTGCTCCACAACCATAGGGGCTATCAAATTACCATGTGAAGTTATTGTGGAAGCTGCGGAAGATTGTATAAATATCTTTGCTTTGTATAGATTCAATCTCTTATTAGTATTATATAATTGCATAGCACATGTGTGAAAACTATGTACTGTAAAGCCACCATTGACTGAGTACCTACATCTTACACTGACGCGAATTTACCCTGGCGGTTGAGTAAATGTCATGCTCACTTAAATGTCACGCTGATGGCGGCGGGTGTGTCGGGCCATTTAGTTCCCTTCAATATGGTTGAGTTGAATGATGGCTGATACATGCGTCATGTTCGTGAACGGGCGCTGTCAGTTGTGCCTAGTCATCTCTTAGTTGCCACGGTTTATTTCATCATCATCATCATCATTTCAGCCGAAAGACGTCCACTGCTGGACATAGGCCTCCCCCAATTGTTGCCACATTGACATAACATGGGGGGTTTTGCCATAATCGCCACGCTTGGCAGGCGGGTTGGCGATCGCAGTACGGTTGTCACAAAAGCACAAAGAATGCTGCTGCCCATTCTCTGGCAAATCCCTTAGTCGCCTCTTACGACACCCACGGGAAGATATGGGATGGTGCTATTCTTTACGTCCGACACCATACAGAGCACGCCACGGTTTATTTAAATTATTTTATTTTTAACTTTATTTTCGAATTATTGATTTCGTCTTTTACTCTGGACGCTCTTAACTTGCCCGTATTTCTACATCGTTCTCACATACTAGTAATTATCAACACAATTGATGTAACCAAGATTTTGTAACATATCTTGATTTAAAAGAGTGTCCATGGAGTTTCTTGCCCATTCTTCTCCATAGAGATCTACGCTTTGGAATGGGCAACTACAGTACTTTCACAAGTTATTATGTCTTGTGACTGGGACTGTAGCTTCGCGTTCTTCTTTTTTGTTGTTTGACTACTGGTCCGATTTGAAAAATTCTTTCAGTGTTAGATAGCCCATTTATCGAGGAAGGTTATAGGCTATATATCATCACGCTACGACCAATAGGAGTGGAGCAGCAATGAAAAATGTTGTGAAAACGGGGAAAATGTGACGCAAACAAAGTTGCGCCGGACAGCTAGTTTTTAATAAATTAAATGTAAGTTTGTTAAAAAAAATAAAAACCTCGAAAATGTTGACCTCGGTGGCGAGTCCGGCCCCGTATTGCGGCGGAAATTATTTTATCTTTTTTTCTCAAAAACATGGCGCTATTTTGGATTTGTTCACCAACAACTAGATAGTTATTAATTCAATTATAATATTTCTACGCGATAATAGGCCGTAGTAGAGCAGTTACAACTGGTTGTCTTGGCGTCGGACGTTTACAATTGATATCAGTGGCGCGCACTGATCCTTTCATATAACCTGTGTTCTAGTGACTGCGAGAATAGTTGTCCGAGTAATACAAACTATCAGTTGCGCCGCATCGGTGGAATGGTTATACATCCAGTTGAAAACATTAAATCGTTCAAATCAAATCAAATTAAAATTAAAACTAACACGGAACAGTAGACACTCTTGCATACTTTTTCTCACAGAACGCCAGACATATACGCATTAATTTACTCCATTCATCCGCAAACACATCCCACTCAGGGTTGGCAGTCAGAAGGGCGTTGAGCGTCATAAGACTACGACACACTGTAGATTCAGCTCTGGCGACAGTTTTGGACGACGGTGGGGCAAAAAGATTGTGCCGGCGGCTCCTACGGTGTCCTATGTATTTGTCGGGCACAAATAGCCGGCAGAAAAGGCTGTGGAGTTCTAAGCAGTCGATTAGTTCCCGTAGGATTTTAAACGCTACCGTGAGGTGATCGCAGCCTCTTCTCACTTCCAAGGAGTTGAACCCCAACATCCCTAACAGATAGTTGGTAGGGTATGTCTTGATTTCTTAAAATAATAATAAGATTTGTTGTGATTTAGATTGATGTATTTGATATGAGCAAAGAGTTCATAAAAACTCTTTGGTCAAATCTTTAAGGTGTCAAATAACAAAAAAAAGAAAGGTGGATATTTACGGTTCCCGCCAAAACAGCAGACTTTTTTTTTGGAGGGAAATCTAAAAGGTTTGGCTTGGGGAATTAATCTTTGTTAATTACATATTGGGTGGTATATTAAGTTTTCTACTGATATAAGCACCAAGTTTTGTATTCTGTTTATGTGTAGTAGTTTATAAATACAGTTGTTTATACTGGAAAAGGCGGTTTCATTATATTTCAGAAGTGGGATAAACCAAAACGGTACGTAAAACATTTTTTTTTTATGTATGAATTATTGCTTTATAATAGTCAGTCGCGCGCGCGCATCGGTCAGTGCCGGGCGATGTGAGCGTACTCCGTGTGCCGTGTTGATAAATAGTCAAAATGTCGGAAATTATCAAGTGTAACTCGTGTAATATAGTGATCAACGAGCTTTTATCCTATATTCAGAACAAAATCTCGATAATAGACGAAGAAACGCTGGTGCGAATATGTTCAACGTCATCTACGAGCGAAGAAATTAAAAAAGCTAAGTCGTTATTGTTCGAATCTATTCCTACGGACAAAATCAAGACAAATCGGAAGAACAAGGGAAAGGAAGGAAGAGACCTAGTTGATATACTGAGCCTCTTCAAATCGACTGAACCCGATCTAATACCTATTTTTGTGGCTCGCGAACTGGAGAAACTACCCCCTATCCTCTTTGATCATCTGGATTGCACGAAATTACTAAAAGACCTACTGAAAGTGCAAAGTGGACTAGATTTAATTAAAGCTAACTACGTCATTAAGGAGCAGCTGAGTGAGTGCAGATCTGAGTTACTACAGTTGAGAAATGATTCGTTACCAACTGTGTTTCCACAGAACGTGAATATAAGGGGCGGAGCATGGCAGCTGAATGATAGTGGGCCGGTTGGTCTCTCGCATGATATTAACGAGTCCACTCTTAACAATTCCACGTTAATTAAGCCGGTAGATAACCAGAAGAACTGTTCTGGTGATAATTTACAAGAATACCGAGAAATATTGAGGGTAAACTTAAAACAAAGTGCACGAAAATCAGCTGTTCCGAGACAACGGTCACCGGTTTTGAATGTAAGCGAAAATACAACGGCGAGCGGTGTGGAGCGGCGAGGCGAGGTGACGTCACCGCTACCTGCGCCTTTGGCCACCTTTGGCGTCGACTGGCCAGTGCGCCGATAACTACATAACAACACGCACACCTAGATGAAGGGTAGCACAACTCAAAATAATCCAAAATCGAGTTATTGCAATTATCGGAATCAGCGCCGAAAACTACATAAACTCCAAAGACACCTATGTACAAACTTCATTCCTAAAAAACTAGATGGCGCTGTAAGTCAGTCTTTCTGAGTAGCTCCACGGTCACCCCCCACCAACAACAGTAACGCATCACCAGTTACGACATGTCAGCCGCAGGGGAAGATGCTGTCAACTCGCACACAGACTAAATTATTTCGACTTAGTTTTGTATTCGTGGCAAACCGCAGTAATCAAGCGTGAATTATTTTGAGTTGATTTTGTATTCGTGATTGAATCGGTCTTGTTTCTTGGGTGTTCTTCAAACTATTTCCACTTATACCAGTATTGTTGACGAATGTAAGTAATTTTTGTTTTACTAACTAATAATAGTTTAGTGTTGGTGAAATTATTTGGAACTATTTGAGTTAGTCTGTTATTGCTGGTTAAATTTAAATTCGCTCTTATTCTAAAACAATAAATGCTATTGTTTATTTTGTTATAGGAATATTTAGAGTTGCCTATGTATTTTTGAAACTGATTTTATAAATTTTAATTCTTTAATAAAATACTGCAATTTATAAACTTTTTTGAGTTAATTTGGTATTCGTGAATTTTATTAACTTCGTATTTTTTTGCTACGGATGATGAAGGGCCGTGGCCTTTTACTTCTACAGAAGGTGATGGAGACCAGTTCAAATGAGCCTGAACGCAGTCATGTGGAGAAACAACTCCATGAGAATTCCACAACACCTTCAACTACCACCATGGTGATGGAAGAAATCTCGGAAAATGGCACCATGGAGTCACAAAAGAATCCAGCAACGTTAGCACCACCATCAGCCAGCACCCAGGTGAAACCATCGTACATTATTTCTCCGGTTAACAGCGAATGTAGCGATTTAGACGATTCAGATGCGGATCCGCCCTTCAACCCACCTCCCAAAGAGAGCTACCGTCCATCACTCGTCGTTCCAAGAAAGAGGTATCGATCCTCCAGTACTACCTCGTCTTCCAGTTCTAATAGTCCCAACAAGACTACACCACCAACTCAACTCTGCAACTCCGTGCCATCTACCATGCCGGATTCTGCCAATCTTTTAAACGACAATCCGGTTACTGAACCATCCACCTCTCAACCGATCATAGAACAGTCTGCTGATCCTGAAAGCCTACAAAGAGGTAAAAAAAAGACAAGAAAAAGATCTCGTTCCTCCAGCTCCTCCTCTAGTTCTAGCTCATCCTCTAGTAGTTCCAGCAGCTCTTCAAGCAGCAGTAATACAGAAATAGGTAGTAACTCTGTGCCGTCTGCCATGCCGGATTCTCCCAATCTTTTAAACGAAAATCCACCTGTTGAAGCTTCTACCTTTCAACCGATCATAGACCAGTCTGTTGATCCTGAAAGCCTTCAAAAGGGTAGGAAAAGAACAAGAAAACCAGCTGGTTGGCTCACAAATCTTAAGAAATCTCGTCGAAATACCGGAAAGCCTTATGTAAGTTCAACTAATAAGAGAGTCCCTGAAAGAGCGGTCAAGCCTCCATGCCACGATAATTGCAAATTGAAATGCAAATCTAAAATAAGTGAAGTATTACGCAAATCTTTGTTCGACAAATTTTGGGGACTAGGCGAACTTCAACGGCAAAGAGAGTTCATTGTAAGGCACACACAAGAGATTAAGCCTAAATATAGATACAGCAGTACCCAAAATTTTAGGGCACTAAATTCTGCATTTATTTTTGAAGTTGAAGACACTCGTATTAGAGTCTGCAAGACTTTTTTTAAAGCTACACTAAACATAAGCGACCAATGCATTAGGACAGCTCTTTCAAAATGACAGGACGGCGGTTTCATAGAAGATGACCGGAGGGGTAAGCACGGACAGCACTCCACCATAGATAATGAAATAAAAGAAAGTGTCGTCACTTCCATTAAGTCTATCCCCAGAATAGAATCTTATTACCTTCGAGCACAAACAACGAGAGAATTCATTTCAAGCGAAAGATCACTTGCGGATCTATACCGAGATTATAAAGATCTACGCGAAAATGAATGAGTCATCTTTAGGTTTATTACAAGCACACTCGTCACCGCTGGAATCCGCTAACAATGTTGGAAAGTGTCTGGCAGAAAAAAGTCTGTGCCAATCCCAAAATCTAACAAGCACTCCTTTAACATGCAGCACTGCTTTAACATCCTTTGCGCTGCTAGATACTGACGAGACTGAGGTGGAAAGTATAATTATGAACTTGAAAGAAGATTGTGCAGTGGGATGGGATAACATATCTAGTAAAATTATCAAAAAATTCAAGGACATTTTGGTACGGCCATTGACTTGTATTTTCCGCCTTTGTTTATCTTCAGGTAATTTTCCAGAGTGTCTCAAAAAAGCTGTAATTGTCCCTGTCTATAAATCAGGCAGCAAAGAGCAAGTGACAAATTATAGACCTATTTCTCTACTGCCTTCAATATCTAAAATATTGGAAAAAATTATAAGCAAAAGGTTGTTAAAATATTTGGAAGATAAATCAATTCTCTCTGAACGGCAGTTTGGATTTAGATCTGGAGTTTCAACTGCTGATGCGGTACACCATCTGACTGACTACCTAGCGCAAAAACTGTAGGAATTTTCCTGGACCTCGCTAAAGCTTTTGACACAGTTTCCATTCCAATTCTGTTGCGCAAGCTTGAGATCATGGGTATAAGAGGCACCCAGCTGAAATTGTTCAAAAGTTATTTAGAAGATCGTTCCCAATGCGTAAAGATCGGCAACGATCTAAGCGCTTTAAAAAAAAAAACACATTTTTTGGTGTTCCTCAAGGAAGTATTTTAGGGCCCACCTTGTTTTTGATCTACATAAATGACTTGTGCAATCTAAAGCTAGAGCATGGCACTATCATAACTTACGCTGACGAGACTGCTCTACTTTTTTCGGCTGACTCAGAATGTGAAGTCTACAATCTTGCGCAACACGGTTTTAATATTGTAAATAAATGGCTTCAAAATAACTTACTAACTCTAAATGCAGAGAAGACAAATTACATTAAGTTTTCGATGCGAAAGCAAATATCGTATATCCCCTTATCCTTGCATGCTCATTGTTGCCCAGTCCCTGGAGATAACCAGTGTAAATGTCCTAATATTAAAAAGACAGATACAGTAAAATACCTGGGTATTATATTAGATGAAACCCTTTCCTTCAAACAGCATATGCAAGCTCTAAATAATAGAATTCGTAAGCTGAAATACATATTCAAAAAGCTACGAATTATCGCAGATCCAAAAATAATTAGGCAAGTGTACTTTGCTCTTTGTCAGTCAATATTGACTTACTGCATCACTTCATGGGGTGGGGCGAGTAAGACTTTGTTAATGGCCATTGAAATAGCTCAAAGAGCAATTCTCAAGGTGGCTACTTGCCGCCCTTTCCTTTTCCCCACAAACCTCCTGTATAAATCCTGTGAAGTGCTAACAGTTCGACAGTTATTTAACTGAATTTACTAAAAAGTGACGAAAAGATATAGTTTGCCCTCAAAAAAGTACAAAACATGCTTTTACAGCAAAATTTTATATGTACCTTGGACCGCTACTCTAAAACACGCTAAATGAAAATGGGAGCATGTACTCCATAAATTATAGTAATTGTAAAAAATTCCTTAAGGAAACTCTACAAGCTATGTCCTATGAAGATACAGAGAAGTTATTATTTGTGCTAAAGTAAATATTGTTCGTATTTTTGTTATCTTGTTTTGTTCAATTAGTTAATAAGTTAAGATATCATAATTTTATACACCTTTTTACGAATGTACCAATAAGTTTAAGATTTTGGTTTTTTTTTTCAATTAGTTAGTAAGTTAAGATATTATAATTTTATACACCTTTTTACATATGTACGAATAAGATTAATATGAAATGTGATTATTTAATCAATTAATGTTACCTTCAATCGCCTGAAACACAGGATTACCTAGTTCAGGCACAAACCATGAGTGAACATGACATAGATTTAAGAAAACTTGTATTTAATGTCTACCTTATATTTTTTTAAATTAATTATTATTATTATTCCGTTTATTCATTTCTATAACATATTTTTTACATTTTTAAATATTCTTACATAAAATCAATAAAAAAAAACATTTAAAAATATAAAAATAGTAGCCCACCGGTATCGGGAACAGGGTCCAAGCTACCGGCGGTCAGGGCTCCAGTGAGAGGAACCTCTAGCAATACGAGCCGTGTCCAGGAGTACCGCTTTCTGAATCCAGCCCTTGATCCAGCTGCCTAACGAGAGCCTCAACAGATGTTGGTCGACGCTCTTGGCAATTAGGCCATTGGCTGATACGACTATCGGCACAATGATCGCTGAGTCCACATCCCACATGTCGACAACCTCGCGAGCCAATATACTTGATTTGCTTATCTTTCTCGGCTTTCACGAGGTTCTCGTCATGTGGAACCGTTATGTCAACAATCATTGCGCGCCGCTCTGATCGATCCACCACCACTATATCAGGCTTATTGGCAACAATAGTCCTGTCAGTGATGATGGATTGATCCCAATACAGTGTGATATTGCCATTTTCGAGAACTGGGTCGGGCACATACCTATAGTACGGCACTTCCGATTCCACAAGGCTGTATTTCAGAGCAAGTTGCTGATGGATAATCCTGGCTACAAGATTGTGTCCATGCAAGTATTCTCCATTAGCTAGACGAGAACACCCGGAGATAATGTGACGGATCGATTCACCCGGATGGTGGCATGCCTGACATATGTCAACCGTGCCATCCTTCACAATTTTCCGGTAGTTATTCGTCATCATAACTTCATCCATAATTGCACAAACAAAACCTTCGGTTTCTCCAAAGAGTTCCCCGGAACGTAGCCAGGCTACGGACGCTGCATGGTCTACATCAGGTCCATGCAGGGCACTGAAGTAGCGTCCGTGAAGCTCCTTACTAGTCTAGAGTTAAGCAAGCGTGGCCAGTTTTTTTGTAAACCGACCTGCAACTTCTCTTGACTTCCGGTTTTTATTTTGTTGCTGACTCACTCTGCTAAAACAAGCTGCACCATGAGGAGCAACCAATTTTTACTATAGGTTTTCCGCGGAAAAATCGTTAGTTAAGTTAGAGTGGCCGGTTTTTTTGTGAACCGATCTCCAACTTCTCTTTTCTTCCGGTTTTTATTTTGTTGCTGACTCTCTCTGTTAAAACAAGCTGCACTATGAAGAGCAACAAATTTTTACTATGGTTTTTCCACGGAAAACTTGAGAGTTAAGCTGGCGTGGATATTATTTATTTTGGCATAATTAAAAAAAAACGATTTTTATTTTTTGCTATTTTTTTCTTCTTAGCATCTTTCAGCAACAAATTAGCAACAAATTGACCCCTATTTGCTTGATTGATCAGTCTACATTCAGTGATTCCCACGCTATCTTAATGTAAAGTTAGCGTTATTGCCGATTTTTTGCGATCGGTTGGAGCAACAAAATTATTTTTTTAGCAACAAAAAAGCAACAAATTTCGGTGTTTTTTTTTCAATTTCGCTAATTTTACGTCGCCAATTTTTTAGACCTACAAGTTTAGCAACACAAAATCATAAACATGTAGGCAACTAGAAGTTTTCAACCAACAAGTTTCATACGAGTTTTGTTTACTTACAACAAGTTTTGTATACTAACAACAAGTTTTGTACATGTATTTATAGTTTCAACAAGTTTTGTATACAACATGTTTTATACACGT
The DNA here is from genome assembly GCA_949152445.1 of Cerastis rubricosa. Taxonomy (NCBI): domain Eukaryota; kingdom Metazoa; phylum Arthropoda; class Insecta; order Lepidoptera; family Noctuidae; genus Cerastis; species Cerastis rubricosa. The sequence continues at coordinate 22,028,650 of OX424539.1, read as the reverse complement.
AAATGAGAAACGAAAACATTGCGTAAAATTAGTAAAATACATGTATTAGACCTTGGTGAAAACGAGGGGTAAGACGAGCCAAAGTGTATTAGTGGACTTAAACTACACTCCTTGCGTGAGCTTGAACCATGGGTTTATGGTTGGATTTTGACTAAATTACATCGTTTGATTCATGGAACTAAGAAGTACTATTGGTTTGACGAGGTCTGACGTTTCTTATGACAGATAGACCTTATATGGCATTTACCCATGGCATTTATTCATAGACATATTTATTCCGTTTGGGAATGGTTTGGTGTAAGTATTTATACCATGGAACTTAGATTTATTTATTACATTCTTTTGGTATAAGTAATTAACTCTTTGTTTATCAGGAACTCTCTGATGGATCTATAAAAATGGAATGTGTGCAATTGACACATCATAATTCATTTTAAACATCTCTAATGCCGTGTTTAAAATAGGTAGGTACTTAAAATCCCTTATATACCCGTTCCTTAGCCTACATGACCGAGCTGTTTTTTTAGGTACCTACATCTATTTTTGTTTTAGGAAATGTTTATCAATTTGATATGAGGATTGCAAAGCTCATTAGATGAGTGAGGCTCCGGCTGCAGATCGATTGCAACACGACTTACAGGGAGCGACGCCGCCCGCATCCTCCGATCAGCCAACGTTGGGCTCGATCCTCCGTGAAAGAAAAGGCCTCGTGATTTTCGTAACATGTGTTGTCATTCTCGTTATTATAGGCTTTGTCCAGCTTGTATATCTTCAAACGTCATTACATCTAACCCACGTTAGCCCTCGAGCTGACTGACTGACACTATCTACCGAAACTATGAGTGATGGAACTTTCCGCATACCTACTCTAAGGGACACCGTCAGCCATGTCTAGATAGTCTAGCCTTATGTTCGTTTATTGTGGTATAGAAGAAAGGAGAACACGTTTTCTATAAGCATAAACACAAGGGCGTCGCCAGTTTTTGACCTAGGGGGGGAGGCAGCAAGATGAGAAAGCTGATTTGTAAGGGTTAAATTTACAATTTACGGATGCAGCTGAAATTCTTCTTAGTATGCAAAATGCAATAACCAACAACAAAAATAACCTCAAAAATGTCAGCACCTCAGATTGTTTAGATTTTCTATAGTTGTTTATAAAGATACCTACTCGTAGAAGTTACTGATTTTGTCAAGTTATGTGAAAAGTCTAGGAACAATAAATAACAAATTTTAAGGTTAGCTTTTCTTTAGTCCTTTTATTCAGAAATAGATGTTACCTATTTGACTTAGGGAGACAATTTTAAGAACACAGTAATGTTGTAAGATTCAAAGAGCGAGCGAACCGAGCTCGAAAATTTTAACACCATATCCTGGACAGGTAACAATTGTTTTGACCCTTCGTACAAGTATTACTTGGTCGACTTACAGATCAAGCCAAGATTCAAGAGGAAGTAAAATGCAAGAGCGAGCAAAGCAAGCCCGAAAATTTTTTTTACACCCTGCCTTGGACAGCTTAGAACTGTTTAGATCCTCCATACAGCAGTTACTTGGTCAACTTTTAGACAAACTCAAGACTCAAGAGCACGAAATCTGCAAGAGCGAGCAAAGCAGACTCAAATTTTTTTAAACACTACTTTGAACAGGATAGAATAGTTTCGACCCTTCATACAGGAGTTACTTGGGCGGCCAAAGTTGGATATGCTAGCCACTTGAGAGGTCATGAAAGAGCAGCACACCGAAGCTCTCGACAACTACCCTAAGAACTCATCGAATGCAGTCATCATCATGATCATAGGCCTACAACAGTCCACTGCCGGACAGGCCTCTCCAATTTGACGCGACTTTACTCAATTCTCGGCAACTCTCATCCAGTTGCTGCCAGCCAACCTGCGAAGATCGTCGCTCCACCGAGCCTGATTTCGTCCCACCATATGAATGCAGTCGTTGAGGCTGAAATCAAGATCGGACTATTAGAACAAGTCAAGATTCAAGAAGAAGTAGGATGCAAGAGCGGGCGAAGCGAGCTCGGATTTTTTAAAAGCTTTTATTTACCTTGTAATGTATGTATGTTTGTTACGGTGGAATCTTGGAAGCTAAATTAGAACCACTTCCCGATGTCCGAATGAGATGAAATTTTGCACACACATAACTTAATCCTGCAGTCAGGATCGTCTCCTCACAAGGGAACTCCTCAACCGTTAATAGCGTGGACACGAAACTTTGCATACGAGTTCATTTTTGATGGATAATCACGATTCGTATTATGAATTCAACCTGCCGCCAGGATCGTCTTCTCACGAGGGAACTCCTCAACGGCTAATAGCGTGGACATGAAACTTTGCATACGAGTTCATATTTGATGCATAATCACGATCAGGATCATCTTCTCACGAGGGAACTCCTCAACGGTTAATAGCGTGGACACGAAACTTTGCATACGGGTTCATATTAGATGGATAATCACGATTTGTATAATGCACTCATCCTACAGCCAGGATCGTCTCCTCACAATGGAACTCCTCAACGGTTAATAGCATGGATATGAACAAAGTTTTGAGATAGAGATAAAAATGTGTTTAGAAACGGTTACGGCAAAACTAAAAATGTTAAAATAAAAATGTAAGTAAAAAAACCTTTTAAAAAAAAGCTTTTATTTAAATGCTCTAAAAAGAAGAAAAATAAAATTTTCTTTCAATTTTTTAACTTTCAACTTATAACCTCATTATACACAATTCATATGATCATAAAAGCTTGTCGCGAGTTTTACTTGTGTAAATAAACTAGTACCTATTTAATTGAGTTACTTAATCTGCTAAGTTTAAGTATTTTTTTTAAATTTCAGACAAATTATATACTTATAGGTACTTACGCAAACCCCGCGACAAGCTTTTATGATCATATAAATTGTGTATAATGAAGATGTTATAAGTTGAAAGTTAAAAAATTGAAAGAAAATTTTATTTTTCTTCTTTTTAGAGCATTTAAATAAAAGCTTTTTTTTAAAAGGTTTTTTTACTTATAATTTTATTTTACAATCTGCTTTGTACCAGCTATAATTGTTTCGATCCTTCATACAGGAGTAACTTAGTCAACTTCTAAGTCAGTCAAGTAAGATTATAGTCTGCAAGAGTGACCGAAGCGAGCTCAAAAATTTTAAAATACTACATACTTTGAACGTGTTAGAATTGTTTCGACCCTTCATACAGGGGTTTCATGGACGACTCATAGACAAAGATAAGATTCAAGAGAAAGTCAACTGCGAGCAAAGCAAGTACAAACATTTTACATTATGCCTCTTAAATAGACTCAGATATATAATTTGAGATCAAAATGTCTACATGCCCCCTTATTTGTAACTTTTATACCAGCCTCTGTCTCTACAAATTCAAATGGTCGAATTCAAATTTAAATTCTTTATTGCGAACTAAGTGTAGTCTTGAAGATGTTGACAATAGGTAGGTTCTTATAACTTAGTTGCCTGTTAGGGCATTGCAATTTAAATGGTATTTAAATATAAAAAAAATAATTAAGATATACACACACTCAATATTACAGTTGTCCCAGTTTATATTATCTTTTATAAAATTATTAGTATTCGTACATTTTACATTATTTCATACATTTCATATTCTTATAATTTATATGTCATTTTATTAAGTATCACAATGAATCCAATATCACATAATTATTTTTCTTCAAGAAATTCCTTAACTGAGTAATATGCCTTTTCAATCAGGAAGTCTTTTAGCTTCCTTTTAAAAATACCAATTAAATGAATGCTTTTAATGTCTTTGGGTAAATTATTATAAATTTTTATGCCCATACAAAAAATACTATTACTATGTACTGCAGTGTGGGATGTTTTATTTCTTAATGTATCTTTAAGTCTACTGGTTTTTAATGTGTCATAGCTACTTATGTCTAATTTAACTAATATTGAGGCCTCGTAGATATATAGAGAAGGGAGGGTTAATATCCTGAGGTTTATGAAATGAGGTTTACATGAATCCGTTTGGTGTATCCCACATATTGCTCTAATACACTTTTTTGTGCCTTGAATGCAATTTCTTTATGAGTGGAGTATCCCCAATATAGTATCCCATAAGATATAGTGGATCCCACACAGGCATGATAAGCACTAAATAGTGTGGCTTGGTTAGATACTTTTTTGAGTATGTAGAGGGCATAAGAGAATTGATGCAATTTGCCACATACACTATTTACATGTGTTTTCCATGACATATGAATCTATATATATATCGGCGCAACTACAACAATTCGTCTAGAAAAACCTAGAATAACTAAGTTTAATCATTTAATTGTCCTAAAAATTAGTTTAAAAACCATAAGTTGATTACTTTGAATTTGTTACGATGTAAAATGAATGTCATCATTGTAATTTCAATACTTAACCTAAAATTAAACGTGCACGTACGTCGAGCCCTATAAATACGGCCGCACTGTAGGCGATCGAGTCAGTCTTGCTTGAGCCGCCGAACTGTACGGATCTATGTAAATAAGTCGTTACGCTGTCGGTTGAATAAACGAGTCATACAGTGTACTTGTGGTGTTTTACTTGGAAGATCGAAGATGAGTGATCACCCTGAACATAGTCAGTGACGTCAGCTATGCTGACGTCACGCTTTTTTAAAAACGGAACGGAGACATTTTCTCCGTCATCAGAAGTGGGATCGCAAGAGATTTCTACTCAAGCCACTTCCTCATCAGCTCGTTTACCACCTGAGCAACTGGAACCAGCCAACATTCGGCGTCAGGAGCCTGGACTGGTCTCCAATACATCAATGGAAGCCATGAATCAATCAAGACCGCATACATACCCTGATCAAGGAATGCAGATGGACGGAATACCACCACAATTCCTTATGCAGATGATGGAAATGATGCAGAGAATGTCAGAGCGTTTGTGTGCTCCGCCTACCGAATCAAAAATAAGGATCAAAGGCATTTACCTGCCATCTTTCGACCCGGATACCCATGTCGGAGTACGTGAGTGGTGTCAACATATTGATCAAGCCATTGAGGCATATAAGTTGAGTGATTTCGACGTTCGTATGAAAGTCTGCAGTCTGCTGAAGGGACGTGCGAAAATGTGGATCGATGATTGAATGGTGACCTGGGAAGAGTTACGAAAGAACATCATCACCACATTTGAACCTGAGAACAGATACTCCCGAGACATTGTTAGGTTCAGGGAACATTTTTATGATTCCTCAAAGGATATTGCCGAGTTCTGGTCACGGGCATGGATTTTATGGAGAAGGGTACCAAGGACAAGTTAGAAGATGAGCACGCCGTGGAGGCAGTGATTGGATGTGTTAATGATAGAGCGATTACGCATCGATTTACTGAATGCCAGAACAACCACTGTTCCTAAACTGATTTCAGTAGCAACATTTATACGGAAGAAACGTTCTCATCCAAACTCAAGTTCCACAATACCTAACAACGATAGATATTTTGAAAATGACCGATATTTGGTGAAGAAGGTGGTCGGCAGGGGGCGACTTCGCAAGGTGGCTCATGATCAGCTGCACCACGCGCCACAACCAGGTAAACAGGTGACCGTATCGGCGGGAAATGCATCACCTGGTCATCAGGAGTCTGCTGCAATTAAGCCCATCCCTTCGACTTCACGAGACCCAGAAAACCACCAGCTACATATCCCTCCGATAACTCTACGAGAACCTCCGAGAACTCTACGAGAACCAGAAAACCACCAGCTACAGGGTGAAAATAATTCATCAGAATAAAACCGTAAGTAACTTAATTCAAATATTCTAAATATCCCTCCGATAACTCTTCGAGAACCTCCGAGAACTCTACGAGAACCTCCGAGAACTCTACGAGAACCTCCGAGAACTCTACGAGAACCCTTTAATAAAATCTCCGAGAACCTACTAACCTTATCAGAATCGATATTCTCAAAAGACAAAACAACGCAAGTTGTTTACAGATGTACTACTCAGAGGAAGTTTTGTTTCTATTCTTTCAGGTCTACGAGAATCCACAAAAATCGACGAGAACCAACGAGGCTGGTGCAGAGCGCGCACCGCCTGTCAGTGTGGCCGTATCGGAATCGGAAAACCGTAATTCATCAGAATAAAACCGTAAGTAACTTAATTCAAATATTCTAAATATCCCTCCGATAACTCTTCGAGAACCTCCGAGAACTCTACGAGAACCTCCGAGAACTCTACGAGAACCTCCGAGAACTCTACGAGAACCTCCGAGAACTCTACGAGAACCCTTTAATAAAATCTCCGAGAACCTACTAACCTTATCAGAATCGATATTCTCAAAAGACAAAACAACGCAAGTTGTTTACAGATGTACTACTCAGAGGAAGTTTTGTTTCTATTCTTTCAGGTCTACGAGAATCCACAAAAATCGACGAGAACCAACGAGGCTGGTGCAGAGCGCGCACCGCCTGTCAGTATGGCCGTATCGGCGCAACTACAACAATTCGTCTAGAAAAACCTAGAATAACTAAGTTTAATCATTTAATTGTCCTAAAAATTAGTTTAAAAACCATAAGTTGATTACTTTGAATTTGTTACGATGTAAAATGAATGTCATCATTGTAATTTCAATACTTAACCTAAAATTAAACGTGCACGTACGTCGAGCCCTATAAATACGGCCGCACTGTAGGCGATCGAGTCAGTCTTGCTTGAGCCGCCGAACTGTACGGATCTATGTAAATAAGTCGTTACGCTGTCGGTTGAATAAACGAGTCATACAGTGTACTTGTGGTGTTTTACTTGGAAGATCGAAGATGAGTGATCACCCTGAACATAGTCAGTGACGTCAGCTATGCTGACGTCACGCTTTTTTAAAAACGGAACGGAGACATTTTCTCCGTCATATATATACCTAGAAATGTTGTATTTGTAACCTCGGATACAGTTGCATTATTGTATTCAATAGATAATGGAATTGCTTTAGCGTTTTTATTCTTAAAATTAATGTAAAAGGTTTTTGTAAGATTTATTTTTAGATTATTTAACGTTAGCCAATGTATGAATGTATTTAATTAGATATGGAATCATTTATTTCTAGTTCAATATTTTTATTTTTGTTATTTGTGAAAATCGCCGTACTGTCGCCTGTAAATAAAACCATAGGGTGTTGAATAGCGTTAGGTAAATCATTTATATAAATAAGAAATAGTGGTGGTCCTAGTATCGACCCTTGAGGTACACCATATTTTATACACCTTCGGCTCGATGTATATTTAATTTCTGTGTTTGTGAATGGACATAATTGAGTTATTTCAGTGAACTGTCTTCTGTAACTGAGATAGGATCTAAATATTACAACCACAAAAAGATATCGTCCGCTGTGTTGCTTTTTCGCTACAACTTGACGAGTCAACAGATATCACCGATACTGCACAATTATTAGGTCTTTAACTATGAAATTGCCGTTTTGTTTGAAAAAAGTTAAAGTTTTTTTTTTTTCGAACTTATTTATTTATTTTATTCAAAGTAATCACCCCTGCAATCAATGCATCTTTGCCAACGCTGTGGCAGTTTATGGATGCCCTTCTTGAAAAAATCAGCTGGACGGGAGACAACAAACTCTTCAAAGGCGTTTTGTACTGCCTCTCGGGAATTGAATTTTTGTCCAGCTAAAAAGTTGTCCAAATTTTGGAAAAAGTAATAGTCGGAAGGCGCAAGATCTGGTGAGTATGGCGGATGAGGGAGAGCTTCCAAACCCAACTCATGCAGCTTAGAGACGGTCTGTTGTGCAGTATGGGGCCGCGCGCTGTCGAGAAGTAGCAGTGGAGACGACCGATTGACCAAAGCTGGTTGCAGACGTGCGAGTTTCGCCATCATTGTGGTCAGTTCTTCAATGTACACATCTGCAGTAATGCTCTCGCCGTTTTGTAAAAAGCTATGATGAATCACACCAGCACTAGACCACCAAACTGTGACCATCACCTTTCTAGGGGTCATTTTTCGTTTTGCACATTGCTTTGGTACCGAACCAGGATCTAACCAACTTGCTGAGCGCTTTCGATTGTCAAAAAGAATCCATTTTTCGTCGCACGTAACAATTCGGTTCAAAATTCCTTCATTTCTGTGCCTGTTAAGCAGCGCAAGGCAAGTCTCGACGCGTACGTTGCGCTGGCGATCGTTAAGTTCGTGGGGCACCCATCTATCAAGCTTTTTTATCTTGCCAATCTGTCGCAAATGGACCAATATTGTTTTAATGCTAATATCAAAAGCTGCTGCCAGCTCAGCTGTAGATTGAGTTTCATCAGCTTCAACAATCACCTTTAATTCATCATTGTTGACCAAAGTTTCCGGACGACCACGAGGTTCATTTTTCAAGTCAAAATTCCCAGAACGGAACCGAGCAAACCAATAACGGGTTGTGCGTTCGTTTGTACAGTTCTCTCCGTAAACGTCGTTGATGTTACGGGTCGTTTGTGCCGCGTTGGTGCCACGACGGAACTCATATTCCATAATTACACGAAATTTCAAAGTATCCATTATGAGGAAAAATGTTGAAATGTAATGAAAGTACAACGCTAATCAATAAACAAAAGACTGATTTTGTAAATAGAATGTCATATTTTTAAAACAAAATTAATTTGAATTTAGAACTCATAGCCAATCAAAACTTTTTTTTGTTTGAAAAAGTCTGTACTGCAATACGGCAATTTCATAGGTAAAGACCTATTATTTCTAGTGCTTTACCTCGAACTCCGTATATTTCTAGTTTATGTAGCAGTATTCCATGGTCGACATAATCGAAAGCCTTTGTCATGTTCATGTATAAGGCTGTGACTTGATTTTTTTATCTAGTTCCGTTATAATTTTTTGTAAAAACTGATGCATTGCTGTATAACCGATTTCCCTTTTCTGAACCCAACTTGATTATCTATTATTTATTTTTTTTCTAAATAATCAATGAGATTATTATATAGTACTCTTTCAAATATTTTAGCCATTATTGGAATGAGAGCGATAGGTCTGTAGCATCGTATATCTTCCGTGTTGTCTTTTTTGAAAATTAGAGTCACTATAGTAATTTTCAAATACGTCGGGAAAATTCCTTCTTCAAGACACTTATTTCTTATGTAGGTGATGATTGGAGCAATTTGTACACTACACGCTTTATTATTTTTGTGGAAATTCCGTCCCAACCTGTACTGTTGGTGTTTTTTAAAGCCATGATTATTTTGACAACTTCGTAAGGTGTAAATGGCGTTAAGAAACAGGAGTTTGGTTTGTTGTAGGTTAGAATATTAGCGTAGTTTATTGTATTTTTAGTTGGTTTTGAAATTTCATCACTTAAAAAGTTGTTGAATGTTTGTGCTATTTTATCAGGAGCAGTTATAAATTGGTTATTATATTTTATTTTATTAATTTTTGAGGAGAGTTATTGTTTTTGTATTTATTGGTTATTTGATACACTGCTTTAGATTTATTTGCGGCTGTCTGGATACGATAGTTGTTTTGCGACCTTTGAGTGAGTTTAATGATTCTTTTAAACTTTTTTGCATACTTCTTAAAATCACTCTTATCCTTATTATTACCTGATAATCGATAAGTTTTCAGTAGCATTCTTTTACGGAGGGAACATATTTTTAGTCCTTTACTAAGCCATTTAGTATTTCTAATGAGTGGAACCTTAATTTTTAAGTTTGGAAAGCAGAGGTCATAGAAAAGTTTAAATAGTTTATGGAATTCTTCAAAAGCATGATTTGGGTTAGTTTTCTCATTGCAATCACTAAAAGTCAGGGCTTTAAACAGGTAATAAATTTTTCAACATTTTCGTTGCTATAGTCTCCTCTAAATTTGTACCAGTAGGTTATTGAGTACGTTTTCCTCACAGGACATGATAGTATTTGTGCTGTATGATCAGACAGTGCTAGCTCTAAGACACGTTGCTTACAGCCTCATATATTATGAGCAATGTTATCAATGCACGTATTGCTTTGCAAACAAGTTGGTTCATTAATTGCAAGTTTTAAAATATAGCTCCGTAATACGTCTTCAAACTCTCTCGAAACAGGAGTATCTATTAGTCGATCAATATTATAATCACCACAATTAGCAAGTTTCATACATTTGGCACATAATTTTGCAAGCATAGCCGTTAAACGGTAAAAAAAAATTTCTAGACACTCCTTTTTGTCTTTGGAGGTCTATATATACATACAATTATTAACTTATGCTCTAACAATTCTATAGCCGAACATTCTATGAGGTTGGAAACGGTCACCAGCTTTGCTTCGTGTAGAAACTTAAATTTATGATTTTTCCGTACTAGTATACATGAGCCACCTTTTCTATTTGCTCTTGAGAAATTTTCCGCCATAGTATAATTGGGAATTTGGAGAAATTTAGTATAGTCTGCTACCATATTATGCTCGGTAACACACACCACATCAATTATGTTGTTGTCACTGTTAATATTATTTAAATTAACGGTAAATTCATCAACTTTGTGTAGTAAACCATTAATATTTTGATGGAGCACATGTATTCCGATGACAGAATACATGTGCTCCATCAAAATATCAATAATATTTTTTTCCAATCAAAATATTTTTTTTTTGTATTCATATACGAAAAAAAATATTATGATTACATTTATCTATATTTACGATTAAATTCAAAGTATCATCAGATTCTGCAAGTTCTTTACATGCATCCTCTACATTCATTGTGTTTAAATCTAGGATTAGGTCTTTCAAATCGTTTAAAATAATATTAAAGCCTTTATTATTTAAGCTACCATATCTCTGATTATAAGTTTCGTAGGTGTACGGAAGATTTAAATTGGAATCCAAAATATACGCATACTTATATGTCTCAACATCCATGTAGATTAAATTATTAAAGGTGTTGATTCTACTATTGAACATAAAATTTTTGTTAACCATATATTTAAAAGTAGGTAGACATGTTATAAAGTTTGTGTGGGTTAAAGTTTGTAACTTTTCGCGAATGAAGGTAACTAACTCTATATTATTATGCGTCCTTCTGAAATCTTCTTCCCCTACATAAATCACACAGTAGTCGGAACAAGTGAAGTTTTTAACTTTCTTATTTCAAGATTTTCTAATAGATGCTTCAATCCACAATTTGGCATGCGATAGTGACACATGTTAAAATTACTTAAATTAGTTCTTTGACTGATTGTGTATAATCTATTAGACGTTTCACTACTTAAAATACAAATATTATTATTTACTACCGGCAAAGATGGGTTATTTTTCTTATTAACATTTCTGTTTGGTGACGGTTTGCTTTGCGAATTTTCAGCAGGGTCTGCAGCAGTGGATGTGCAGCAATCATTAATGTCTAGAGTCTGTGGATTACTGGTCTTCTTTTCCATATTACTGGTTTTATTTCTCTTCGGTGTTTGTAATTTCTTCTTTAGAGGACTACTAGTGACTTTTTTATACATCTTTTTTTTCTTTGACAAATCAGCGTTTGTTTGCTTCAGAGAGCTATTTTCCAAAGATAGTATTTCTATTTCTTTATGTGAGCTTTTTAATTGAGACGTAAGGCTCTCAATCTCGCCCAGGGAAGACTGGATGGTGGACCTGAGCGGCTCAGTGGTCATAATTTCGTCGGCCGCCGCCGGTACCCCGACCCTTGAGAGTGTCAGGAAGGGTCAGGGCTGCGTAGCAGCACGGTTCGGGGAGATCGTCGTAGCGGGAGTCTACTTTTCCCCGAGCCGAACTCTCGCCGAGTTCCACAACTCCCTCATGGAGTTGAGTGTCGTCATCCGAAGTTATTCCCTCCCCGTGCTTGTGCTCGGGGACTTCAATGCCAAAAACTTGGCCTGGGGTTCTCGTTGCACAGATGTGCGGGGTAGGATGGTGGAGGACTGGGCTCTGGAGGCGGGCCTGGTCGTCCTAAATCGGGGTTATGTCCCCACGTGTGTGCGGATGCGGGGCGAGTCGGTGGTGGACATCTAGTTCGCTAGCCCCGCTCTGTCGAAGCGTGTCGTTGACTGGCGCGTCATGCAGGGGGTGGAGACCTATTCCGACCACCGGTACATCCGGTTCGATGTCTCCGCCCCGGACTCAAGCGCGCCGGTCCTACAGGCCCCGAGTGGTCCGCGTTGGGCGCTGAAGCAGCTGGACCGGGAGCTCCTCCTGGAAGCCTCGATAGTGCAGGCCTGGGTGACATCACCGAACAGGCCTGCCGACATCAACAACGAGGCAGGGTGGTTCCAGGAGGCCATGTCCGACATCTGTGACGTGACAATGCCCCGAGTTCGGCCAGGAAGCGCCCGGCGTCAGGTGTACTGGTGGTCGCGAGAGCTGACGTCTCTGCGCGAGGCGTGCGTCGCCGCGCGGCACCCGTACGCCAGGCATCGCAGGCTCCGCATCCGCCCTCCGGATGCGGCAGCCATTGAGGCGGAGCTGTACGAGGGATACAGAGCAGCGAAGACCGCCCTCCAGGAGGCTGTCCAGCGGGCCAGAGACCTGGGCCGCGAGGAGATGTTGGAGACTCTCGACAGAGATCCGTGGGGGCGCCCTTACAAGATGGTGCGGGACAAACTCCGCACCTGGGCCCCTCCGCTGACGCAGAGTCTCCGCCCTCAGCTCGTGGAGGACGTGGTGAGCGCTCTGTTCCCTCTGCGAGGGGAACATCCTCCCCCGCCCATGGCTCCGCCGCTTGCGTTGCCGGAAGCGGACCACATCGAGGATGATGACGAGATTCCGGAAGTGACCGGGGTAGACCTGAGAGCGGCGGTAGGCAGGCTTAAAGCCAAAAATACCGCCCCGGGACCCGATGGCTTGCCTGGCAGAGCCTAGGTCCTGGCCTCGGAGGCTCTCGGGCCCCGACTGGAAGGGCTCTTAAGCGCATGCTTGGAGAGAGGCCAGTTCCCGCTTCGTTGAAAGACGGGGAAGCTGGTCCTCATCCGAAAGCCGGGGTGCCCTGCGGACTCTCCGTCCGCATACCGGCCCATTGTGTTGCTCGACGAGGTGGGCAAGCTCTTCGAAAGAGTCATTGCCAACCTCCTCGCCGGGCACCTTGTGGGGATGGGGCCGGATCTGGCGGAACACCAGTTTGGTTACCGCAGAGGGCGCTCGACGGTGGACGCCATCATGCGCGTGAGGGCTCTCACGACGGGGGATGCGGTGTCCAGGGGTGGGGTTGTCTTGGCGGTGTCTCTTGACATCGCCAACGCCTTCAACACCATGCCCTGGAGCTGCATTAGGGAGGCACTCCGGTATCACCGGGTGCCGACCTACCTTCGTCGTGTGGTCGGGGACTACTTGACGGATAGGGCCGTCATCTACCCCGGTCGCACCGGAGAATGGAACCGGCGAGAGGTGTCGTGCGGTGTTCCGCAGGGATCGGTTCTGGGGCCGCCCTTGTGGAACATCGGCTACGACTGGGTGCTGCGCGCCGACCTCCCTAGCGGTGTCAGCGTAGTTTGCTACGCTGACGACACGCTGGTGCTGGCACAAGGGAGGTCGCACGAGGCGGCGGCCGAACTTATGACACGCGGGGTTGCGATAGTCGTGGAGAGAATCCGGCAACTGGGTCTCGAGGTGGCATTGCACAAGTCCGAGGCCATGTGCTTTCATGGGCCTCGGAATGCGCCAATGTCGGGATCCATACTGACGGTAGGAGGGGTTCCCATCGGCGTCGAGTCGAAGCTGAAGTACCTAGGGCTTGTCCTCGACAGCCGGTGGAACTTCGTGGAGCATTTTCGACGTTTGGCCCCCAAATCGGAACGGGCAGGGGCTGCGTTCAAGCGGCTCTTGCCCAACCTGGGGGGTCCAAACGCCTCCTGCCGGAGGCTCTACGCGGGGGTCGTGCGGTCCATGGCCCTTTACGGGGCCCCGGTGTGGGCGCGTTCTTTGAGGCGGCGAGCCGCCCACTACCTGAACGCGCCCCAGAAGGTGGTAGCCGTAAGGCTGATCCGGGGGTACCGCACGATCTCCGGCGAGGCGGCGAGCCTCTTGGCCGGATTGCCGCCATGGGATCTGGAGGCGATAGTACTCGCGTGCCTGCACGAATGGCGCGCGGAGGCACTACGCCGGGGGGATACTCCGCTGCCGCGGCAAATTGTCGCTCAGCGGACAGACCTCCGGCGCGATCTCATGGCGACATGGAGAGAGCGACTGTCGCAACCCCGTGCAGGGCACGCCACAATAGTGGCGATAAGTCCCCTCTTTGAGGAGTGGCTGGAGAGGCGCCACGGCGCCCTCACCTTCCGCCTGACGCAGGTCCGCAGGTGTTACCACTGCGAGGATCGGCCGGAGGACACGGTGGAGCACACTGTGGAGCTCTGCCCTGCTTGGGCTGAGCACCGCCGTGTCCTCGTAGCGGCGATTGGCGGCGGCGACCTCTCGCGTCCGGCCCTGGTTCAATCCATGGTCCGGAGCGAGAGCGAATGGGAAGCCGTCGCCTCCTTCTGCGAAGCAGTCATGCTAGCGAAGGAGGTGGCGGAACGTGAGAGGGAGAGAACCTCACGTCCCAGCCGCCGCGGGAGACGCCCCGGGCGTCGGGGGGCAACCAGCGGCCCCCGGCCACCGTAGGTGCGGGCCTGTGGACGGTGAGTAATGGGCTAGCTCACCGTCCGTCCGTTTTTTGACGACAGACCGTGCCGACGGCGTGTTCGTGTTCCACGTGTGCCTCAAAGAGATGTCAGCAAATCGGAAGGGGTCTGAGAGGGCCGATGCCTGCCAGGGCTGCGGGTTGTTCGAAAGAGATACCGTGCCCCTGGAACGCAAAGGGCTAAGAAGGAACATGGATGGGTTTTAGTCAGTCAAGTCTGACACTCCCTTCCGCTCCGCCCAGAGCGGAAGAAGTCATTTGATGATTTCCCATTCTAAAAAAAAAAAAAAAAAAGGCTCTCAATCTCAGATTTAAGTAGGTTTATCTGCTTATCCTCCTCGTCTTCTGAAATTTCCGGCATACTATTTGTAGTCTCATCCAATGTTTGAGAAAAAAATTCATTGGTGTCATTATTGGGTTCCGATACAGTACGTGTGCGACGGAATGTTATATTTTCTAGGAAGTTCATGATGTTTTTTCAAATTTAACTAAAATAACAAGCCTCCCAGTTTTCACCGTATTTAAACGTGAGAAAGGGGTTTAGAGTAAAGTTTTTCAGTTCTTACACCGCAAAACCACTTGTACAATCAGAGCCAATATCCAATATGGCGTTCTAGTGTCATCATCATCATCATTTCAGCCGAAAGACGTCCACTGCTGGACATAGGCCTCCCCCAAGTGTCGCCACATTGATCGGTCCCGTGCGACTCGCATCCAGCGGATCCCCGAAACCTTCACCAGGTCATCGGTCCACCTAGTGGGAGGCCTTCCAACGCATCGTCTCCCTGTTCGCGGTCGCCATTCCAGAACTTTTCGGCCCCATCGGCCATCTGTTCTGCGAGCAATGTGCCCTGCCCACTGCCACTTAAGTCTGGCAATTCTTCGGGCTACGTCGGTAACCTTGGTTCTCTTGCGGATGTCCTCATTTCTGATTTGATCACGCAAGGAAACTCCGAGCATAGCTCTCTCCATTGCCCTCTGGGTGACTTTGAGCCTTCTGATGAGGCCCATTGTGAGCGGCCACGTTTCGGTCCCGTATGTAATCACTGGCAACACACACTGGTCATAGACTTTCGTCTTGAGACACTGCGGTAAGTTGGACGAGAAGATACCACGCAGCTTCCCGAACGCTGCCCAGCCGAGTCGGATTCGACGATTGACCTCTTTCTCGAAGTTAGACCTACCCAACTGGACCGTTTGTCCCAGGTAGACATAATCGTCTACAACTTCGATAGTAGAGTCTCCGATCTTGATAGGAGTGGGTGTTACATGGGCATTCAACATGACCTTGGTTTTGTCCATGTTCATTTTAAGACCCACTCTTTCGGAAGCTCTACTGAGGTCATCGAGCATTGTACTGAGGTCCTCCATGGTCTCAGCCATGACCACTATATCGTCGGCAAATCGAAGGTGAGAGATGTACTCGCCATTGATGTTGATGCCTAGCCCTCTCCAGTCCAGAACCTTGAAGATATCTTCCAGTGCAGCGGTGAACAGTTTCGGAGATATGACGTCTCCCTGTCTCACACCTCGCTGCAGAAGGATAGGTTCCGAGGTCTGGTCCTGAAGTCGGACTGACATGGTGGCGTTTTTGTACAAACACTTCAGCACCTCGATGTACCGATAATCAATTTGGCACCGTTGGAGAGACTGCAGTACAGCCCAAGTCTCGATCGAATCGAAGGCTTTCTCATAGTCCACAAACGCTAAACAGAGAGGCAGGTTGTACTCTTCGGTCTTCTGTATAACCTGTCGCAGCGTATGTATGTGGTCTATGGTGCTAAAGCCTTTACGGAATCCGGCTTGTTCGGGAGGCTGAAAATCGTCAAACCTGCGCGCGAGACGATTCGTGATGACTCTTGAAAACAACTTGTAGACATGGCTTAGAAGTGAGATGGGCCTATAGTTCTTCAACCGGGCATTGTCGCCCTTTTTGAAGAAGAGTACCACCACACCCCTGCACCATGCCTGAGGCGTTTTGCCCTCGAGTATGACGGAACCAAACAGCTTCTGAAGGGCCTTAAGTACCGGTTTTCCACCCGCCTTCAGAAGTTCGGCCGTAATTCCATCATCACCCGGTGCCTTGTTGTTTTTAAGCTGTTTCAGAGCCATCCTAATCTCGTACAGGCTGATGTCCGGGATGTCTTCGGTGTAGTGTCGGGTCAGTCTAGCTCTTGGGTCATTCGCTAGATTTACAACGGGTTTCCTGGTTGACGTGTACAACTGCCCATAAAAACTCTCGATCTCCCTCAGTAGCTCCGGTTTGGCGGATACAATTCTGCCATCGTCGGTCTTCAGTTTCGTGAGCTGGCTCTGCCCAATAGCCAGATCTCTTGCAAATACCTTTGAGCCTTTATTCCGCTCAATGGCGTCTTTAATACGCTCGGTATTAAAGCGGCGGAGGTCGCTCTTCAAGGATTTAGAGATCTGTCTATTGAGCTGCCGGTATTTCCACGCGTCTTCTGAAGACTGCAGGATCATCTCACGCCGTTCCTTCATGAGCTTGAGAGTATGATCAGAAAGTTTTTTGTTCTTCTGTGTACGACGCGTCTTGAAGAACTTAGACCCTGTCGTATGGACAGTTTCCACGAATCCATCGTTGCATTCGTCCACTGAGCTTCCTAGGCACTCGAAACGATTCTGGAGTTCAAGCTGAAAGCTCTCGGGGTTTTGGATCTGGATCTGTGCTGGTCGGAGCGTAGACTTCATCAGTCGAGACCTTTCTAGCTTAATATTGATGTTCAATGTGCCTCTTACCATGCGGTGATCGCTCCCAGTTTTCACCGAATTGATCACAGAGACATCATTGAACATTTGCTTCTTGGTTGACATGATGAAGTCAATCTCATTTTTAGTTGCACCATCGGGGCTCTGCCAGGTCCACTTCCTGTGCTCACGCTTTCTGAAGAAGGAGTTCATCATATAGAGGCCCTCCTTCTCCATAAAACTAGCCAGTTGGTGTCCCCGGTGGTTCCGACATCCAAACCCAAATTGCCCCACCTGCAGCTCATCTCCGTCTCGCTTGCCCAGTTTCGCGTTGAAGTCCCCCATGACAACGGTAAAGTGAGTTTTGGAACCATGCATGGCTTTGGAGATATCCTCATACATGGTTTCCACTTCGTCGTCGGGGTGTGCCGAGGTCGGGGCGTAGACCTGTATGACCTTCAGCGAATATCTTGAGGATATTCTGAGTATCAGGTATGCCACCCTGGTCGACACACTCTCGATCTTCACCACGTTATTCACAAGGGACTTGTGGACGATAAACCCAACACCACCCTGGGACTGCCGGTCACCCTCTCGGAAATAGAGCAGGTTGCCGGATTTCAGGATCATCGTGTCCTCCCCCTCTCTTCGGACTTCAGATAATCCTACAATACTCCATCGCAACCTGCTCAATTCCTCCTCGAGTTCCGTTATCTTCTCGTCGGTCCGGAGTGTCCGCGTGTTATATGTTGCCAGGTCAAGTCGTCGGTATAGGCAGCCGGATCCCTTCCGGAGATTCTTCGCACCCCTTGCCACGCCGTAACCTCGACCGCTACCATAGTCGAGGGTAGACGGGCTGCCGGGTACTAGGGGCCATTTCTGTATTGCGCTCATAAGGGGGGTTTTGCCATAATCGCCACGCTTGGCAGACGGGTTGGCGATCGCAGTATGGTTGTTGCAAAAAGCACAGAAAAACGCTGCTGCCCATTCTCTGGCAAGTCCCTTAGTCGCCTCTTACGACACCCACGGGAAGATATGGGATGGTGCTATTCTTAACGTCCGACACCATACAGAACTAGTTCTAGTGTAGGTATCTCTAATGAAATCACAATAACAAAGTTCGAATCATGTAGTGATGCAACAGGCTCTTTCTTCTGTAGCTTTGTTTCCTACTATTCTATTTCCGTGAGCTATGCCACAATATTTGTCTCCACAAGTTAAGATGTTCTCAACAAGTAATAAACAAAAATCCAAAAAGTGTGGCCTTAGCGGGATTTGGACTCACACCACTTGTTTCGTAAAGCGGTGGCCGTAGCCGCAAAGCCAGTTGTCATCTATGCGACTGTGTTGAAATAGGCGATTTGATGTTGAGCTTTGAGTTGATGCGTGAGTCGATTAGCACAGTCCAAAGGTCAGTTTTCGGAACAAAGTGTAGGTTGTGTGGGTGAAGTTTAAATAATAGTCCAATAACAGTGGAAGGAAGAAAGTTTATTCCACACACAAGTAGTCACATATTATTATATCACGCACACACAAGAGTTCCACAAGACAGAAGGAGTGGTAGAAAGATAGATGGAAGAGAGAACAGTATGAAAGCGAGAAACATAAACAAAGTTATAACAAGCGCGGCGGTGGCTAAGCAGAAAGGATAGCTAACTCGCGTGGCAACAGTCGTAAGCTCACTGGCCGACCGGGGCGAGGCATGCGCGCTGCGCGTGCGGTAGGCCAGAGCGTGACGGACGATCGTGCCGTCCCGCTTGCGCCACAGCCATGCGCCCTGCGCGTGCAGCGCGAGGACAATGACCGCGTCATAGCTTCGCCGCTAGTTTTAACTAATGCGAAAGAGTTTGTCCACTTTGTTTGTTTGTACGTGTTATTAAGTCTGTAAATATTTATTTCTATTTGATGTAATTAGAGATATAATGTTACTGTATATTTAATAATGAATATATCTGAAGACAATTTCTGTGCTTTTAAAGTTAAGTAAGTATTATACAATAATTAGTAAGTAATAAAAATACATGTGGTCACTACAAAAGCAAACGTTGTGGTGTGTATTTTAACGGTTTGCTTTTGTACAATATTTAAAAATGCACTCACATGGTTTCACAGAATCCTTTAGTTTTTTGATGCGATATTTTGCACTAGAACACCAATGTTTTTGGTATAATTATTTTTCCGAAAACTTCACAGGTTTTACTTATATGATCCCACGAAATGTTTTGTTTATTTCTTCACGTAAACTTGGACTGTTCATATCACTAACATTATTATGTCGTGAGTCACTTATTACTTAACGAGATTCTAAATTAGAAATTTAAAATATATTTTTAATACAGTTGCTCAAAAATGTTTACCCGATGTTTATCGATCATGCGAAAATTCAATAGGAGTACCTACCAATCCAGAGGCAGGAAAAAGGAACCTCTGTGATAAAAGCTTTTCGTAGGGTTAAAATATAAGGACCACGCGCGTTCGTTTAAATAAAATGTGTAATTTAGTAACAACATTTCTGTGGCAACAGGCAAGAAAAGATATAACTTAAAAAAAACTCGAAGGTCTAAGGTGGGGGGGGGGTGCTGGCCCTCCTTACCCCCCCCCCCACCCGGCGACGCCCCTCGCTTTACCTATTTCTAACTTACTGGATGTATAATTAATGCCTCTACACTAGTAAGTACATGGCGATAATAGAATAATATTTAAAATAATCTGTGACCAAATATGAACTACAGTCTAGTGGTAGTGCTGGGCACAGTAGCGCGGGTCGAAGGCGTTGGTGGCGTGGGCCTCCACTACAGCCGCTTCAATAGAAGACTCGGTCAGGTAGGACTAAGTCTGCGACCGCCGCACCTTGGGCCGAAAATGAAGGTCCATAGACTTAACTAAGAAATGACCAGTCACAAGTAGTCACAACTGACAGCGCCCGTTCACGAACATCGCGCATATATCAGCCATCATTCAACTCAATCATATTGAATGAAACTAAATGACCAACAAGTGACGTGAAGCCCATCACGTTCTTGCGGAGTGGCTCTCCGAGAACCTGCTAACCCTCAACGTAGCAAAGACAAAGGTTATTAGATTCCCAACACCATAACTCCACCACAGGAATCAGGCCAGATTTAAAGCCCATTTGTACAGGTGATGCATTAAACTGCAGCTGTCCATTCCTGTCTTTGGTTCCAAGTACCAAATATTTAGGTATCCACATTGACTGCCATCTGGACTGGTAATCTCACGTCGAAGTCTTATGTACACGGATCAGAAAATTAATTTACCTTTTCAAAGAACTATGGCACTCTGCCGATCCTGATACAGCCTTGCTGGTTTATAATAGTCTTTGCCAGTCAATTATTTTGTAGTTGAACGTCCACTCATACAAATATAGTATGTATGGACGTTCAAGCGGATATTATATCCCTGTTTGGAGCGGAACGTATAAAACCTCCTTACTCAAAGTTGAAAGAGCTCAAAGAGCAATTTTGAAGGTCATGCATTTTAAACGGAGAGATTTTCTAACCGCACAATTTTACTTACAAGCCGAAGTATTTACTATAAGATAGCAATTTGTGCTTCGTGCTGTCTTACGGAAACACTCTATGCTACACCTAAACCTGCTCAGCTAAAAAGACACAAAGGCTACCCCGTATACGATACAGTAAAATGCCACTCTAAGTTTGCCAGCCGACAGTTCACGGCAACCAGCTCGCGACTGTATAGTAAAATAAATAAAAACATTTCTTTCTACGCTCTGACTAAACCCGAAGTCAAAATTAAAGTCACCAAATCGTTGCAGAAGTTAACGTATGATGAAACTGAAAATCTTATTAAAACTTTAAATCTTATTAAAACCTAACTAGCTTGTAAGTACTGTATTATTTTACCTGAAAAATAAGTATATTTTATGTTATTGTGTAACTTGCATGACTGTCAATATCAATGTCTTAGAGTACCACACATTTGAGAGAATGTTGGCTCCTAAAACACAGGCTTCTGGCCTAGTTTAGCAGGCAGAACTTCGTATTTTAATTTGTCTTCGCTGTACAACTCTTTCACTGTGGGTTATGTAAGTTTACTTTTTTCTTAGTGTACAAATAAATAAATATAAATAAATATATAAATTACGTTCACGTTGTTTGTCGGGGATAGACTCCTAAACTACTTAACCGATTTTAATCAAATTTGCACACCGTGTGCAGTTTGATCCAACTTGAAAGAGGATAGCTTACATCTCAATTTATAGTCGCAATATTGTTTTATTCAAAATCAAAATCAAAAGTCATTTATTCAAATTAGGCTGATAATCAGCACTTTTTGAACGTCAAAATTACAAGAGACAGTCCCACAAAATGCCCGCCCTTCGCCACTTCCTAGTGTTTAGCTGGGAAGAAGAAGCTGCGGAACAAACTCCCCAGCAACACATCTGTCTGTTAGGTTAGAAGAACCAGATTCTACATAATAGTGTTCAAGTTTATATAAACAAAGAATCTATTAATGTCACATGTCAGCTAGCACACACCAATAATAAAATATTAAAAAAAAAAAAACATAAAAAGACATAAAGGGCGTGCCAGCTTACACGTACAGACGAAAAAAATAAATAAAATATAAATAAAGTAAAATAAAAAAGTAGAAAATCTATGCATGAAGTTATTTAACATAATATCAGTAAGCTAATTTGGGGAAAGAACATAAACATTGTCTTGAGTTCAACCCAGCGACTAACTATTCTTATCGTTTAAATAAACGTGGAATAGTAGGCCTTTGAACAAAGGTTAGATTTTACTTTAGCTTTAAACGCACTAGATGGCAAGTCTAAAAAGGAAAATGGTAGCTTGTTGTCAAAGGTTATACCAAGCCCTACGAATGAATTATGAACCTTATGAAACCGGTGAAAAGGAGCACGTAGTTTATTCTTATTTCGAGTGTTTATGTTGTGAATATCACTGTTTTTACTATACAAATAGATATTTTGTCTAATTGTATAAAATGTTAGCGAAAATGAATTGTGAAGCCAACATAGAATACTAGAGATACTACTACTACTAAACATGTTATCAAGACAAGTAGACGAAGACGCCGTGATCCTTGTCGGTTCAAAAAATGAGTTAACTAAATTAAAAGATCTAAACAGGTTGAGAAGCCTGGTATTTAATGGAGTACTAACTTATAAAATATTAACATTTAAATCTCCACATAAAATTATATTTTTATTACTTGATTTTAAATTATTAAGTGAATCCTCCATTACAAATTCGAAACAAGTCACCAGAAGGGGGTCTATAAACACAAATTATAATGTATCGCTCGAGTTCAACACAAGACAACTCAATAGTGCGCTCAACAAAAAGTTTAACTAAGTCTAAAGTCGCGAATAGCATTTTTCAGTGAATGACTTTCAACCGGGCGCAGCCTCGCCCTCACCGCCCGATTCCACATCTCTCGCCGAATACATAACCTCCTCTTTTCGGTCGGTTAAAAATAGCCCGGCGTGACGTGTGACGTGCTTATTCGTGTTGAGCTCATCGAGCGGTCGACAAGAAAACAAAGTAGGAACCTAAGTATCTTTTAATCTATTTGAATTAAAGTCAATCTCTCTCTCTGTAACTCAATCAATCAATATCTAGTCACGTATAAATACCGCATCTATGCTATACCTGTGACAAGGATATGGTTTACAGCACACATTGGGTTCCCACGTACGCCAAATATGTGCCCAGTCTAGATTCCATCCAATTTCGTGGTTAATTTGTAGACTCTCAGTCCCCAGTATTGATCGAACTATCATTAGTAGGTAGTAGCCGCTGTGGCTGGTATCGTAGGAGGTCAAGTGGACACAATATTATTCGATTCCATTCTCAAACTTGTATAAGTACCAAAGCTTGAAATGTTTTTGAATGCATTAGTTCGAGTGGTCGTGGTGTAAGCTGCGGGCTGCGGTTCGCGGGGTTGATTACGTAAAGCACAGTTCGGAGGCTGACGGTGAGCGGTGAGTCGGTGACTCTTGAACTTTGTATCAGCGCGCAGGGGGGCGCGCAGGGGGGCGTGGGTGCGCGCGGCGCTGCGCGGCTGCGCGGGTCGATGGGCGCGCGGCGCGACGTGCGGCGCGGCGCTCAGTCCAGTCGGCCTCCAGCGCCCAGCAGCGCCCCCGAGCGCATCCGCTCGCGCGAACCGAGCCCGCCGCGACTGTCTGTGTGTTGCGATGAAGGTATAGAGGCCCCTCCGTAGCGCGGTAGTGTATGCCTTAGCTGTAAGTAGCGGTGCCAGGCCCGGTGCGTGCCGCGACAACCGGGCGCAGCCTCGCCCTCACCGCCCGACTCGGGCTCCCCGAGCAGCGCCATACCATGCATCCGTGTCACCACTCACCCGCACACTCCTACATCGTAATGATCACATCTTCATCACTGTATTATTGTTTCCGTTCGCTTTGCATTTACTTATAAACTAAATTATTGTGTTAGATTAACTACGTATTACAATATGTTCTGTCTGTATGACACTCCCCATAGGCACTTGTAGTTTGTAACGAGTAAGTTAGGATGTAACTATTATTAGATTAATACGTAACATCAATATTTGCCTTTAATAAGAAGAGGCAATGGAGTCTGTAATTCCTATAATGTGGTTGTGACAAAGACTTTTTCATTTCATTCATAGCTCATACTCTTCGATGAATAAAATAACTCAGTGACCTCTCAAAAGACAATATTTAATAAATATGTGTGTCTCGATATGTCATACGTAACAGAAATATATAGAAATATATATTTTAAGACATCGTGGCAGGGAGCTATTTGATTATGGCTGTATTTAGGTATTAAATTCCTAAAAACTGTAGGTAACCTAACTCTGAGGATGTTTTTTATGTAAAAGCATGCAATGAAAAATAGAAGTGAGCCTTGGATTAGTTCACTCGTACACACTGCGCATGAAGCTCAATAGATTAAGAGCAAATGTTTTAATAGATTAGGAAACTTATGCGCAAAATAATGATAAAATGTTCTTACATTCAGATAGCAAGTTATTTGGTTGTATTAAACTCATTACGTTATGTAGGTCAAGCAATTTATAGTTATTATTAATTGGTTTCAGCAACACAAAGCATTACTAAGAAAATCGTATAATGCTAAAGCTACCCAAAGGTCTTAAAAAGAAGAAAAAGGGGAAAAAATCTAAACGTAAAGGTGAAGAAGAACTTTTCACAGAAGAGGAGCTAGAAAAGTATAGAAGAGAGCATCAACAGCAAAGCGCTGAAAACGGGGAAGGTACTGCCAAGGAAAATGAAGAGTGGTCTAAATTTAAAGACTTGACTACTGGCATAGATACTGTACTTAAAAAAACACAAGGTGACCTAGACCGCATCAAATCGACTTCCTTTTTTCAACGCATTCCACCAAAGCAGGTTGAACCTGAAAAAAAGGAAGCTCTACATAGGCCAGTAGTTGAAGTAACAGAAGCAGACTTTCCACAGCTTGTTCAAGCTCAGGCAGACGCTGAAGAAGCCGATAAAAGTGAATACGGTGTAACAGACGACGAGTCCGAAGAAGACGACCAAGACGACATCTTTGACACCTCCTATGTAGATGCCGTCGAACGCGGGGAAGTGAAGCTTGGGTACGTCCCTGACTCTCCGGAAGAATTCCAAGATGATGACATATTTGACACTTCCCATGTCGATGCATTAATAAAAGGGCAAGAAGTCAAAACTTCTAAAGGAAAAAAGGCATTAGACATTGGAATTGCAGTTGGTGTTCTTACTGGTAGAATAGACAATGTAACGGTTACCAGTAAACGCCCCAAAAGAGTAATTCCCGGTGATTTATTATTGGAAAGCACTGACAGGTACGACGAAAGACCAGTCGAATCGATTGTTGTAAATGACCCCATTGAAAAAAGTATATTGGACCTTGATACAGATATCCCTATAACAACACCCATAGATTTAAGCGTATCTCTTCATACGTCTTTGATTCATCAAAATAAAAATTGTGATCAATCAGGAGCATCTACAAAAGATCCTTTCTTCACTGATCAGCCGTCACTAGATGAGGAAATTGATGAATTTACACTACTTGCTGCACATTCACTTGAGGTAAGCGCAGAAGTTACGAAATTAGGACAAACTGAAATAAAAGCGGAGCCTGTTTCACAAGAATCGTGGTCAGCTTTTGAAGCCGATAAAAATGAGTTTGTATTTGCAGAAAGCATTATCGAAGATCAGATTGATGTCATAGATCCCTATTTAGATCAAGACGATCCCTTTGATACAAGTTTTGCTGACGCTGTTATTCCTGTAACTCAATTTCAAGCAAATAAGGAGGCAATAATTCTAGAAGACGACGACGATTTCGATCCACGTTCGGAAGAAGTACGAGTAAGACTAAATAATAGACGTAAATCTTCAGTTCGTATTCATTTAACTGATCCTTCAGGAATACGAGAATCCATAACTTCTGACGATATAACCGATAAAGAGGCGACTCAAGTGGTCCGTGATTTACTGGGTGGAAGTACTACAGATTTGACTCAATTAGGCGACTCGCCTTTAGACCCAGTGGATGTAAACAACTGTGAGATTGATCCATTCGATACAACAATTGTTGATAGGATTGTAGCGCCTGGTAAAGTAGAATTAAAACTTTTGGAACAAGAATTAATAACTTCCGATACCGCTCCAATATACAGAGTACCTAGTGATCCAGATTTTGATCCAAGAGCGGACGAACCCAAGAAAACAGAGCGACGGGCATCTCGCCCTGAAAACCTTACTGTTAGCAAGAGTGTTATTTTTAACGTTGAGGCAGACGAATCTCTTGGTTTAGACGCAAAGGTTAAGTCGACTAAACCAGTCACGCCCTACTATTCACGAGAACTTTCAATCACTGAAGACGCCATTGAGGAAGCAGAAGCAGCTGATAGCGTGCCGGATATCTTAACTCGTACGCGATCTGACGAGGACTTGGCTCCAAAAGCCAACTATCAAAATAAGAGAAGACATTCGGAATATTCACAAACGAGCAACATTAAAGTAAATGTGAAAGCTAGTGATTTATTGCATAGTGCTCAAACTGAAATAAAGGCTAAAGTACTAACACCATCAGAGCCCCAGCGATCTTCGGTGGCATCTGATCCTTTTGACACGTCGTTCGCGAGTAATATCGCTCCTTGCAAAACTGAACTAAAACTGTTAGCTAAAGAGTTTTCTTGTGAGGAAACCGATAACTTAGAAGGAGACAAGCACGACTTATTGGACCCATCTGACGACATATTTCAAAGGAAAGCGTTGACTCCGGAGCCCTCTAACGCAGTCCGATTGCCAGAGACTAATTTCGACCCATTTGATACATCCTTTGCGGGTGATCTTAATCCGGGAAAAACCGAATTGAAGCTATTAGAATCAGAGTTTTTAAACTGATAATACAAAAAAGCTGTAATTATGGCGTACAATCCATTTTTAAGTATGAATGAGCCGACGGCTCCAGTTACTGGGGATGTGCTCAATCCGTTTATGATGGCAGAAGCAGAACCGGACGCCTTCACGGGTGATAATCCTTTCGCCACTAGCAATCCTTTCTCGGACTTTGGTGGTGGATATGACCCGCCAGCCGGGGATACTGTGCCCGTGGATATATTCAGTGGTGCAGAACCAACCGAAATTGGAGCAAAGCACTACGAAGAGTTTTCTGAAAACAAGTCTACCCGGCTGGATATTTTCACAAGCAGCCCGGTAGATCAGGATCGAATAGTCAAGCCGACAGAACTGGATTTAGTCTCCACCACAATCGATCATTCATTTTTGAACGAGGAGGAGGTGCAAGGGCCTCAGCTGCCCGCCAGACCTTTGCCACCCGAAACTCAAAATTTAATCTTGAGCGTAACCGGTCAAATGGAATTTACTAGTTCCCATCTCCTGGACCGTATCCCACCGACACGCACTCCGAGCCCTGTGTCGGTGCGCGACATCCACTCGCCCAGCCCCACGCCGGAGCCCGAGCCAGCCGAAGACCCGCCCAGCGACAGCTTCGACATCAACCGCAACAAGCCGACGCGGCCACCACCCGCGCGGCCCCCGCCAGCCGGTCGCCCGCCACCACCGCGCCCGCAGCCACCGCGCCCACCGTCCGCACCGCCCGCGCCCCCCGCACCCCTCGCTCCCGCTACGGCCTCAGCGCCGCCCGTGCAGCACGCCGACGACATCAATCTGTTCGATGCGCCCGTGCCTGCCCCTATCAAACCTACTAAGGAAGCTATTATGAGCTTATACTCTGCACCAAAAAAAGAGGAAAAACAAATTGATTTCTTGAGCGACGATATAGTAGATGACATTTCCACTGATGTAAGCCATGACACACCGACAGCAATGGGAGAAATACCAACGTCTATTGCTTCTATGACTGCGCAAACCGGTTTCCAGTCCGAAGAGCTAAGTGCCGTGAGCGTTTCGGCTGACAGTGTGTTTCCTTCAGCAATGGAGTCGGTGACAGATACGGTGGCGCCCATGGACTGCTCGGAGCCCCAGACCGAGGTGGCTTCCGCGACCTCTAAGGCGTCTCCATTTGCGGACGTAATGAGAGACGAGTTCTCAGCTCAGTCTGCCGGGCTAGACGTCGAGCTAAATCCATTTGAGAATGCAATCGAACCAGTGGACACAGCAGCTCAGTTTTCTTGCGCAGCAGCTCAGTATTCTGACACAGCTGTCGATATATTTGGCATGAAAGCGGACGAAGTAGTAATGACAAGTAGCAACGATGTGTTCAATAACGTTAAAGCAAATATTTTTGAATCGGCTCCTATGAGTGGATTAGCGGAAACGCAAGCTGATCTGTTCAGTTCGGCTCCGATGGAAACTTTCGATGCCAATTCGCACGTTTCTCAACCGTTCGATATGGGACCAGAAGACACTTTCGACACGAGCGGGCCATCGCCGACTGCGGACCCTGGTTGGGGCGCGCAACCCGATACAATGATGCACGATGCTTTCCCCAGCAGCCAAGATGCGTTCGACGCATTTTCTGCCAAATTCGACTCTACTGCAGCTAATAACCTGAATACGGGTAAGTTTCCTAAAACATCAGTGAATAGTGATGATGACTATTTTTTTTCTTTGTCTATCGGGTAGATTTTTAAAAAGTGTTGGACACGTAATTTTACTTTTTTCACGTAATCATAAAATTACAGAGATAATTAACTTGAAATTGCGCATGACGTCACGGGTAAGTAAATTTAAACCTACTTGTGACGTAGTAAGCCCCCACTCTCCAAGTTTAATGGGTTTTAACTAAGTCATTATTTGTTAATTTGATGAAACAATAACGTGTCTAATATTTTTGTATTACCTGACTCATCATCTTCCCGCCTTTGTCCCATTTTATTTGGGGTCGGCGCAACACGTCTCTTTCCTCCAATCTCCTCTTTCCTCCATTCCCCTCTGTCATTCGTCATGCAATCATTTACTCCTTTTTCCTTCATATCATTTTTCCCACAATCCATCCATCTTTTCTTTGGTCTTCCTCTCCCTCTCAATCCATCCAGGTTTATATTCATCACTCTTTTAGTCACATATGTTCCATCCCTCCTCATCACATGTTCATACTAAGAGAGACGACTCCCTTTCATCTTTTCTGTAACAGGCGCTACTTTCCAAACTTCCTCTTATATGCTAATTTCTAACTTTATCCATTTTAGTCACTCCACACATACCTCTCAACATTCTCATCTCTACTGCATGCAATCTTTTTTCGATTCATTCATCATTCCGATCCATATAGTACGACAGGTCGTATCACGGACTTGTATATTTTCCCCTTTAACTTGAGGGGCATCCGTGGGTCGCAAATTTTTTCGAGGTTGATGAACACCATGTGCAAGTGTTTTTTATGCGGACCTCTGTATTTGTGCTGCCTCTGCTATTTTCGCATGGCTGGCGAATAGCAACTGTCGTTCCCCAACCAGGCATAAAACCGAATTGTTTCCGTAAAATCTCGCTCTCTTCTCTCAGTCGTCTTTCAATAACTTTCTCCCATGCTTTCATACTATGCAACATTAGCTATAATCCTCTTTAGTGTTTGCACTCCATCACATCACCTTTGTTTTGAAGATGGGCAACAGTGAACTGTTACACCATTCGTCAGGTATGGCCTCCTCCAGCAACAACTTATTCAAGAATAAAGCTACGCACGTCTGACGATCCACCTGCAATAACTTCAACACTTCAACTGGTATTCCATCTGGTCCTAATGCTTTACCATTCTCTGCTATTCTGACTTCATCCATACAAACCTTACCTGACTGACGGACAGAATAGAATTTCGTTTTCTTTACCCAGTCGTCATCCCTATTGAATGCTTTCGTCTCTTAATGCCTGGACACTGAGTTGTAAATTTGTGGCAGGAGCTTGGGGCGACGACGGTGGAGCAGAGGCGGTGGCGAGCGGCTTCGAGGCAGAGGCCTTCGACCCATTCCTGAGCATGGGCGCGCCGCCGCCGCCCGCTGCCACGCCTCGCCTCGAGCACCAGGGCTCCAGGGACTCCGCGGACGACACCTTTTCCGTCTTCATCAGGTTACTTTACATTATTCTTCAATAGTCACCAACGTTTTTTCTTAAAAAAATTGCGTCCTGTTCTTATTATGACTAGAATCTATATAGTTTTAGGTAACGTGTTCATGCTGTTCCCTGTGTGGGTTCGCTAAGATGGTGTTGCAGAGCTGAACTGATATGGAGCCGTAAATCTGACGTTGATCCATATATATTTACATCTTTTTTAGGGTCCCGTACCCAAAGGGTCAAACGGGACCCTATTACTGAGACTTCGCTGTCCGTCCGTCCGTCCGTCTGTCACCAGGCTGTATCTCATGAACCATGATAGTTAGCAAGTTGAAATTTCTACAGATTATGTATTTCTATTGACGCTATAACAACAAATAATAAAACAGAAAAAAATAAATATTTAAGTGGGGCTCCCATACAAAAAAGTTTTTTATTTTTTCGTTTTAATAAATAATGGTACGGAACCCTTCGTGCGCGAGTCCGACTCGCACTTGGCCGGTTTTTTAGTTTTTAATTTAGTTCGGGATTTAAAAGTGTCTGTTTTTTTCTCATAAAATGTTTATCGCGGATTTGAATGTATGATGACGCCGCAAGTTATACTTGCGGCGACAAATTACGCAATAAGTAACTCCTACATGGACCGGTTGACTGTTGAGCAGACCGAAGGACAGCGAGGCGAGCGGCGAGGAGGCGGCCGTGCCTGTGTTGGCGCCGCCGCCGCGGCCTCAGGCGCTGCCCGACTCGCCGCGCCTCAACCCCTTCGACAAGAGTGGACAGGAGCAGCCTCGCGCCGAGCTGCACTTCGGTAAGACTCTCCGTCGGAGCGAGCTTCGTCCGCTCGTGCATCCTGCGTACTTATTGGTGTGTGGTGCAGAGCGCGGCGACGAGGACGCCGGCAGCGGCGGCGAGAGCCCGCCCACGCCGCTGTTCGACGACGACGTGTCGCAGCCGCTCGAGGACTTCCCTCGCGTCAAGTACACGGGATCCGGCTGGGAGATGCATCTGCGACAGCCGAACAAAAAGAAAATCACCGGACAAAGGTCAGTAGTTAATACAGAACACTCCGTGTCAACACATATCATGTGAATCGTGTGACACGGTTGATGCATACAGTAGCCGATACGATCGATAGCCACATCGTTAGCTGTGACCGTAGGTGGCAGAATATTTGACAATGATTGATGTGTCAAGAAGTAGTTGTAGCAGTAGTAAGTGGTGTGAGCGCTGGCGGCTGTGCGCAGGTTCTGGAAGAAAATCTGGGTGCGCGTGGCGCTGGCGGGCGACAACCCGGTGGTGCAGCTGCTGAACGCGGCGGCCGACAAGGAGCCGTTCCAGGAGCTGCCGCTGCAGGCCTGCTACTCCGTGTCCGACATCGGCGCGCAGCAGTTTGACCAGTTCGGCAAGATCTTCACCGTCAAGCTGCAGTACGTCTTTTATAAGGAGCGCCCCGGTGTCAGGTACATTTTGATTTGGTTGGATTATTTTTAGGGAATAGAACAATAAGTATTAGTTTAAGGGAATAAGACAATAAGTTAAAACACACGTCTGACTTGTGAGGTGAGGACGTATAAGGAGATACACCAGCAACTAATATTATTATAGGAGTTCCGCTGTACACATTGACGTTTGTGTAGTTTGTACGTCATACTCATTTATGTGCATTTCTGTAACTAAGCATGTTATCCTGTAATAAATCCATCAAGGGAATCCCTCGTCTACTCATTTGTATAACTTAACATAAGTTACAAGTGTACATAACATGTTTACTGTGAGGCATCATACCCCAACAACAATCATAGATCCGATATTTGTTACGTCCTATAGGCCGGGCCAGGTGACGAAGGCGGAGCGCATAACCAACAAGCTGTCGCAGTTCGCGGCGTACGCCATCCAGGGCGACTACCAGGGCGTGAAGGAGTTCGGCAGCGACCTGCGCAAGCTGGGCCTGCCCGTGGAGCACGCGCCGCAGGTGTCGCAGCTGTTCAAGATCGGCTCGCTGACGTACGAGGACGTGAAGCAGTTCAGCTGCTGCGTGGAGGAGGCGTTGTTCCGTCTGTCGGCGCACCGCGACCGCGCGCTCACCTACAAGATGGAGGAGGTATGCGCCTCACCACACCGCCTCACCAACACACCAACACTACATTCTATTATTTTCAAAACTTATACATACACCAACCAATCGTCTACTTTTTGAATCGGTGATTGCAAAGTGTAATTGAAATAACTGAAAACATGGGTACTCATTGTCCCATAGTAACCCGAAATTGCGGAAAAACAATAATTGCTGTTCCCAATATACAGGGTGTAACGGAAAGGGTATATACATACATAAGGGTGTGCTACAGATCATCAAACTGAACATGTTTCTCCTACGGACAAACATCGTAACAGCGAAAAAATTCTCAGCTACCCCATACATTTGGGTCGAATTGGTATTGAAATTGTGTATGGGGAGCAGATAATTTTATCGCTATTACGATGTTTGTCCGATGGACAAAGATGTTCAGTTTGATGTTCTGTAGCACACCCTTAAGTATGTATATACCCTTTCCGTTACACCCTGTATATTTAGTCGTCTGTATCAGTAATGAACCCCGCTCTGTGTGTGTCAGGTACAAATCACGGCGGTAGACGAGCTGTACGTGGAGCAGGACGCGGAGGGCTCGGTGCTGAAGCAGATCGCGCGCGTGCGCCTGTTCTTCCTCGGCTTCCTCAGCGGTACGTTTCCGTCTGTTGGCATCGCGTGGTTCTGACGAGGCTCTCCCGACCAGCAAATGTTATAGTGCTTGTGTGTGTGCAGGCATGCCGGACGTGGAGCTGGGGGTCAACGACCTGCGGCGCCAGGGCAAGGAGGTGGTGGGGCGCCACGACATCATCCCCGTCGTGACGGAGGAGTGGATCCGTGTGGAGGACGCCGAGTTCCACGCCTGCGTGCAGCCTGAGGAGTTCGACGCCACGCAGATCATCAAGTACGCAAACAACCACACCCTGCAGCCCTGCAAGCGAGCACCATGTTCATACTGAGAGGCTTATGGGACTTTTTTAGCTTTTTTAGTCCAAGTATACTTGTACAAGGCGGAAAGTTGAAGCGGGCCCTAGAAGGGAAATAGTACCCTAACTACTGATTGTACACCACATTTTAAAATTCCGGACAGAAATAAAAATGAGACAAGTGATTTTTCAATATACTTATTCATGCGTAATATTTTAATGCAGATTTACTCATTTGTGAATAAAATCAATATATTATTTGAGTAAAATTTGACAGGGGCAAGGGTAGGACAGTTGTTCCTGAGCCGACTGTTGTTGTTGTGTTAGTACGTGTTGCTCTTGCGTGTGTGTGGCAGGTTCAAGCCGCCGGACGCGTGCTACATCGAGCTGATGCGCTTCCGCGTGCGCCCGCCCAAGAACCGCGAGCTGCCGCTGCAGCTGAAGGCCGTGTGGTGCGTCACCGGCAACAAGGTGCGTGTGCTGCCTGAGTGAACCACCCGCCCCCCCCTCCCCACCATCAGCACCACGCTCACCTTGCGCGTGTCGCAGGTGGAGCTCCGCGCTGACGTGCTGGTGCCGGGCTTCGCGTCGCGCAAGCTGGGCCAGGTGCCGTGCGAAGACGTAGCCATCCGCTTCCCCATCCCCGACTGCTGGATCTACCTGTTCCGCGTGGAGAAGCACTTCCGCTACGGCTCCGTCAAGTCCGCCCACAGGTACCCACATACCCACACTCACTCGCTCGGTTTCACTTGTTCAACTTATGTTTTATTTAATTCTATTTGCAATAAATCTAGAGAGAGCCATTTCAACTTGTTCGTAATTTAAACTCAGACTAATAGTCAAGACATTATGGTCATGTGATAGGTCATACGTGTGTCGTCATACAATATGAACGCCAGTGAACAAACTCTGTATAGGAATATGATTACTTGTAATATACATAAGTGTTAACGTTGCACTACGATGAGCAGGCGTACCGGCAAGATCAAAGGCATCGAGCGGTTCCTGGGCGCCGTGGACACGCTGCAGGAGTCGCTCATCGAAGTGACGTCCGGCCAGGCCAAGTACGAGCACCAGCACCGCGCCATCGTGTGGCGCATGCCGCGCCTGCCCAAGGAGGGCCAGGGTGAGCCCCCACCCCGCTCCACCCCGCTCCACTCACCCACACACTCCGCACGCCCCTGACACCTGACACGTACCCTCTGCCCGCAGGCGCGTACACAACACACAACCTGGTGTGCCGCATGGCGCTGACGTCGTACGACCAGGTGCCGGCTGAGCTCGCCAGCCATGCCTTCGTGGAGTTCACGATGCCGGCCACGCAGGTGTCGCACATGACGGTGCGCTCCGTGTCGCTGCAGGAACACGACGCCGACCCGCCCGAGAAGTACGTGCGCTACCTGGCTCGCCACGAGTACATGTAAGTACACACTATCACGCACGCACGTGTCTGTGCCTGCACTGTACGTGTCTGACCGCGCCACGTGTTGCAGCGTGGGCATCGAGCGCACGTCGGGGCAGTCGGCGCCGGCGTACGCGCTGGCGACGGCGGGGCGGCACAGCGAGCCCGCGCCCGCCGCCCCGGCGCCCGCCCCCGCGCCCCTGCCGCAGCCCCCCTCCAGCGACTCCGACTCGGACTAGATCCGACACAGCACATACAGTGCACGTCCTCCGTGTGTGGACCTCCACTCATACTTATTTAGGGTACTCTACCTTAACTTTGTATAAACATCAATCGAGATAACCTTTTTCCCGTATTTCATGTCAAACTCATTTTGACCATGAACAATATGATTAAAGGGGATGCGGCATGTGGCCTTAGCATCACACGCGGGCCTCGTTACCTGCGTGCTGCGTGCCACGCGCTGCACTTACTGTCTTCGTTTAGTTAATTGCTGAATATTGTTAGTAAAGCTAAGAACGCGTTGTCCCTCGGAGTCCACTGTAGGACTTTGGGAATATTATATTGTATCACGAAGTGACCGGGACGTGTGTGCCAGCAGCGGACGATATCGCCGCGAAGGCGTGCACATTACTGTGAGTCCGGGACACTCGAATTATTTACCAATTGTAAACAACAAATGTAAAAGGAATAATATTTAAATGTAACGATCTCATCGTACATTCCACATATTCATATCTATATAACATATACGAAGGGCTCGGGAGCGTACATGTGTGGTAGATGGTGCACGAGGTGTAACTCGGCGTCGGACGAGGTTCATATCTATTGTATATAATGTGATAAAGGTTTAGGTTAGAGGTCGTAAACGACTGCGGACGCAACCCCACCGTCGCTGTGTACTTAGGTATAGATTTGTCGCCGGCCGCGGCCCGGGCCGCCACAGGCGCGGCCGCGACCACACCGCAGGCCGCTCGCCGCGTGTCGCACGGAGGAGCAGGCGAACTGCGAGCTCAGGAGCGGCCGCATGCGACGGGTCGAATCGAAAGTTAAATAAGAGGTTAATGTGCACACCTAATAAAATGAGGCCTTGAAATGTATAAGCTTGGAGCCCTAGGGTTGTGTCTCCTGGCTCAGGCCGGGCTCTGTTGTTGACATGTGTATTAGAGATGTAAGCAATAATGTTATTACGAGGAGTGCACGTACGCCGTGCGTTGCGCGTCGCAGTCCTGCGTCACGGCGCGGCCATGCGGCTGTGCGGCGCGGCGCGGCGTGTGCAACTGTGCTCATGGGAGAGCTGGAGTTAGGCTTAATGTTTGTAAATCTCGTATTGTTTAGGAAAAATCAACAATAAATGAACATAACGTATTATTCCCATATAAAGGATATCTTGTGAAATATGTTTGCGATAGTTAGCGGCGGTATTTACTTGAATATGTATACAGAGTAGTTAGATGTTATGCTGTTAGAACATTATGTATATTGTTGTCATCTCATGTGTACGCCTCACTAGTTGCGAGTCAAACCTAGATGATAATGTTTGCGAGGCATGTTGCAAGTCATAAAGTCTATCGTAGGTACTTCTGTTCACTCATACTTACACTATTTAGAGCGTAATGTAAAAAGTTTAATACAAATGATTATTTATGTACTTAATCCTAATCCTAGTCGCGTTATACACAAATCAACATAATATATTATACGATATAAAAATATAAATGAATATAATAAAGGTGTTCTAGGCGCTGTTTGAAAGTGTTGTAAGTACTTAGTACCTGCCGACCTCATCGCGGACCCTATGTTCTGTTGTGAATAAAAAATGAATATGAACGTAGGTAAGCGTTATTCCTTATTGCAACCCCCTCGCACAGATCGCCATCTCGTAGCGTTTGCTACGGTTCGTAGCGAGCGTAGCATCCGTAGCGCCTTAACAACAGTTCACAGATACGTTATTTAACCCGATAGGCTGTTCCTACTATCATCTAAAGTGATTCTTAACTAACCGTTTACTCCGCCCGCGCCCCTTATTATTTAAAATTATTATGAAATAAGAATGATTTAAGTAATGAAAATATTATAACTTCGAAGCATGTGCGCTACGAACCGTAGCAACCGCTACCAGATGGCGCAGTTCGCAGTAGGCCGCGCCACCAGCCCGCTGCGGATGTACCTTGTCATGGACGTGGTCGCTGTGGAGTACGAGCTCGCCAGGTGGTAAGAGAGGATGTGCTCGATGTATATTGTAGTCGTTATAAACTATAAGAGCTCTGAACAGCTTGTCAGTCCACGTCTAGGGGAGTAAGCGGTGCTACAGCGTCCACAGTGCGGGCGGCGCTGTGTGGCAGCACTAGTGCTCGTCCGGGTGCATCGCATCGTGGCCGAGTTGCATCCTCCACCCGGCCTTCAGTGACTGCCATGTGAGCTACAGATATGTTGTATAACAGAAATGCAGCCCAAAAGACGAGCACAAAATAGTCTCGCCGGACTTGATCCGAACCAATCGCTCGCGCTACACTTTACTTTGGGCTGGCAGATAGACTTAAGTAAAACGTTTTTAACATAGCTGGCGATTTCACTCACAGTCTTACTTAGTTTGACTCAACGTTTGCGACGACAGTCTCTCGATACGATACGAGTGACGTCATAATGTCAGCCCGGTCATAACGCACCAATGTCTGAAATAAAAAAGATTTTATTTTATTTCTTTATTATAATCAGCCACTGCTGGGAATGGCCTCCCCTTTCTTTTGCCACACTAACCGGTTCAGATTTAGACTATGCCTAGGGTTCCCTAGCGCTAATGCGTATAAACACGGGGAGGGCGCGGTACGGGCGCGGGAGTACGGCATCGGCATCAAGCACATATGAAAAAACTAATAAGTATTACAAAGAGGAAAGATTTGATTGATTGATTGTTTGTTTTTTTTTTGCATTGAATAGGCGCCGAAACTACTGAACCGATTTGAAAAATTCCTTATTGTTGTTTCCTCACGATGTTTTCCTTCACCGTTTTGAGAGCAGCGGTGATGAATAAATCATAGCGGTGGCCCAGTGGGCAACGTGCTCGTAAGGGGCAGCCCCAACTTACGAGCAGTAAGTCGTAGGTTCGAACCCAGGCAGGCGCATTACTTTGAGTGTATTATAATTTTTAATTTTAAAGTTTCTGTTAAATACCCGTGCGAAGCCGGGTCGGGCTGCTAGTGTGAAATACAGATGCCGTACTCCCGCGCCCGTCCCGCGCCCGACCCGTGCCCACTCCCTGTTTGTGTTGCGCTTGAACAATACAATAATTAAAAAAACTATACATATAAATAAAATTGAAATGTCTATTTGTAAATATCACAGCAATACAATAACAGCTTTTTACTGAATGAATTACGATGGGTGCAACCGGAGGATCCAAAAAAATGCAAATTTATTTTAATAAACTAATTTATTACTGTATTACAAAGTATTGAAATTACGACTAATTATATTAAAGTGTCAATTGGTCGATGTCAGATCCAAAAGTGCCGCTCCACGTTTTTATGTTTCTATGGAAAGGTTCGATTGACGTCAATTGGTCACGTTATGCTGAGCTTGCGTTTCGTGCCCGTAGGTGCCGTGTGCAATGTATATGCAGGTATGCCGATGCAGCGATCTATTAAGGTTGACCATGCGTAACACCTCCCCCCGTAGAACAGCGAGTATCGATGGACTTGTTCAAGATGGTCGCTGGTAGACATCCAGGGTCAATCCTTATTTGGCTTGGGTTGATAGTGCGTGGTGGTGGGATTGCGTAGACGACTTCAGGGTTGCTGTTGAAGTTTTCTGTGATTTCTCTGGATGCTTTTCTTATGCGTAGCCGACGATAGATTAGAGTGGCGATGAGTGCGCATGTACCGGATAGTGCGAGGTACATGGGTATAGTAGTATGGTAAATGACGGGATCGGTGACGTCATCTAAATGTACAGGCAGTTGCGTCGCTATCTCGTTGCTAAGCGTGTGAAGTTTTTGTAGATTTGGCGAATTTAGGATGAGCTTCGGATAATTTTCAGGCCTCGACTCGTTGTTTAGGGGCATCTCAGTGATCTTCACGACATGTCCTTTGATGTGGTCGTCAGTGTTGGAGATGGTGAAGGCGGGTGTTCTCAGGTTACAGTTGTGGGGGATGATTGCCAGATAGCTGCCTCGTAGGGTCCGGTACTGTTCTTGACCGCAAGACATCTTCACTTTTGTTGGTACAGGAAAACTTAAGGTATAATGCTTGTCGTCCAGGGTTTCCAGGGCTTCGGTGGTGAGAGCTACGGGTGTCAGCTTGCAGCTGGGTTGAAGTTCTTGATGGACTATGAGATGCTGGATACAATCTGGTTTGCTCTGGATTTGTAGGTTGGCTGTTGACTCACAGAGATATATGGAGTTTACCTTCGGACATTCTGTCTCTATGTACCTAGAGTCTGAGCTAGAGAGTGCTACGAAAGGTGAGGGTGGTATAAGAGTTTCGTGGTTTCTGTTAGGAACAAGGGAAAGTTTGTACAAATTATATGTGGAGGAAACAACTATCGGGACTTTTATAACTACTACTATCTGCTTATTAGAATAGAAGTAACCCAGTTTAATTATTTCATAAAAATGCCTAATTTCTACGTCAAGGATTTCGTCATTAGCGTATAAAATCCTTAATTTACCTAACATATATTATACTTAATTTCATCTAAATTAAATAAAGAGTACGGGGTACTCGACGCACGAATAAATGTTAGGGTGTTCTCTAAACTTCGTAATTCTTCATAAAGGTCTTCTACATTATCTCCTAAGATTAACAGATGTTGGGCCAGATGGGCGTATTTAATTAAATCTGTATCCCTATTAGCGTTACTTTCCAAAATTAAGTTTAGTGCTTTACTCATCTTATCTTGATTTGAAATTATACTATCTATTATTTGAGAGCTACGTGAAATAAATTTACTATTTAAACTAACATGGTTATTAATTTCTAATTCTAATTTATGCTCATTATTACGTAAGGTGTTTATGGCGTTTTCGTATTTAAGTGCATCGGTGTAGTCTAAATTACCAGAAATTGATTTTATTACAGAACCCAAACCGTCGATAAGGCCTCTTTTACTACGAGTTGATTCAAACATACTAATTTTACTAGTAATTAAATTGATTTTACTATTGAGATGTTTCAGATGAGGGTCGAATAGGAATAAGGTTTTATTGTTAACTATGGGACTTAATTCAGCCATCTGTGTTTTTACCACTTCAATTTGAAGATGGATATTCTCTAAATCTATATGACTTAGGAAAGAATGGAAATGGGAAACGATCTTTGCCGCTCCTAATTTGAAGGGAAGTAGTCCTGGTCCATTGTCAAGTGATTCAACTGTTATCTCTTGTTCTTGGGCCGGATGTAGGGTCATCAGCCATAGTATTATCCTGTAACAAAGTGGGATCTTTAGGACTTCGCTTAAGGCGAGATTTTGCTACTGGACCGCGTTTCTTCTTCGTATAGATGTGGATTGGAAGATCTGCGAGTACAGTATCTTGCGTATAACTTCTGTCGAGACGCCATGGGATTGCGTACAAAGATTTGCTGGTCAGGGGTATAGTCCTTCTCGGGTTCTCTGTCCCTGTTACGGGTTTCAGTCAGTTGTGTCCTGTCATGTAAGGATGTCTGGTTAATAAGGTCGTATACTTGACCCATTCGTTTCCTATGGTCTTGTGAGTACTGTTGCAGTAAGTGTTCAGATAGGTCAATATCTATTGGGTCTCGAGGGTCAAAGTGTCCAGTTATCAAGTCCAAGGGTCTACATTTTGTGAAGCTATGGATCGAACTATTGTACGCTAAGATGGCATAAGGCATAAGATTAACGACTGGTTCATTTCGTCTCTCTAATTTCAATAACCTAAGATGTTCTAAAATGGTAGAATGGAATCTTTCTACTATGCCATTGTCGTTAGGGGAATGCGCTAATATTTTATGGTGAATAATTTTATGAACTCGGTTGAATTCTAAGAAAATCTGATTTGTGAATTCAGGGCCTCCGTCCGTGACAATAGTCGATGGGACCCCATGGTGGGTGCAAAATACAAGTAGAGCTTGTACTATACTTAAGGCGGTGCTATCTCTAAGGTGATAAGCTTGTGCATACTTAGAGAAAGCGTCTACAATGGTAAGGAATTTCTCTGTTTGAGCTGTGAACAGATCTAGATGGATAATTTCAAAAGGCTTACTAGGGGGTGGTACAATGTTAAATCTTTGCTTGATGGGGTGACGGTCGTACTTAGCCTGACCACAGACAGGACAGGTCCATTTCTACCTGGTAAAATCCACTTGCAAGGTCTAGAGTTGTGAAGTAATGACAGTTACCAAGTTTATCTAAGATGTCATTAATATTGGGGATTGGGTACTTGTCATCGAGGGTTTTCTCGTTGACCTTACGAAAATCAATGACTATGCGCCATTTAGTCTTTCCGGACGCATCAGATTTTTTTGGAACTACCCAGATGGGTGAGCTCCAGGCTGACTGCGAGGGACGGATTATCCCTTGGTCTAACATTTTGCTAATCTGATCCTGAACTTCCTGTCTGTGAACAAAGGGATATCTATAGGTCTTAGTATAGACAGGTAATTCGTCGGTGGTATGAATACTATGCTTTATCTTATTGGTGAAAGTTAGAGGTTCACCATCGATATAGAAAACGTCAGCATATTGTGCACAAAGAGATTCTAGGTTGGCTCGTTCTTCAGGATTCAGATGGTCAGTGCGTAGTTTTGATAATACCTCGGATACGCGATCGCTAGGCTGATAGATGGTCGCGCTTTGCTCGTTAAAAAGTTCCGCGGTAACTGGCCTGTCCATTGAGAAAACTACATCATGTTTAGTTGGATTAGTTATTTCTATGATGCCACGGTTATTTTTAACGGAAGTAACACAGTCGCGAATAGTGCAATTGGAAATAGTCTGCTCTGATATTATTACGTCACCATCATGTAGATTAATGGGGACTCTAGCTAATTTGGATGAATTAGCGGGTACTATGTCCTCGTAAAGATAACAAT
The DNA here is from genome assembly GCA_949152445.1 of Cerastis rubricosa. NCBI lineage: Eukaryota > Metazoa > Arthropoda > Insecta > Lepidoptera > Noctuidae > Cerastis > Cerastis rubricosa. The sequence goes on along the minus strand of OX424539.1, from coordinate 21,987,388 downwards.
TACGTGAATCATACATTCGCAAGGGATTAGATGAGTTGCGTGTAACAAGAACCTTATTCTTTAGATCTATATTAGACTCTAACTTTTCTAGTAAGTCTAAGCCTATTAAGCCGTCAAAATAATTGTGGAACTTGTAAATGTATAGGGTAATGTCACAGGTTTCTCCGAATTCCGGGAAGCACGGTATAGTAATGGAATAATTATTACGAGTTGTCGCGTGGATGTTAGTGACTTCGAAAGGCTCATAATTACACTGGATATGATGATAAAATCTTTCTACAACGTTCGGGCTAATAAAAGATAGGTTCGCCCCGGTATCTACTAATAGTTTAATGGATGGATTAGCAATCTGAATGAATGGAAGTTGTCTCTGGGTTTGTAAGTTAATCTCTATTTTGGTTTGTCTGATTTCGGGGCTGTATGAAAATCCTGGCCTTCAGCAGACGTTCCTTGGGCAGATGTTCCTTCAGGCACATTCTGATGTTCCTCTACGTGCACAGGAACATAATCACTATGAGCTAGTGGCTCATACACAGGTTCGTAATTGTGAGGTACAGGGTAGAACTGGTCGTAATAGTCATTATAGGCATAGTCGGGGTATTCATAATAGTCGTAAAAGTCTACTTCGTTAACATTCATCTCACGAGTCTTAAAGTAGTTACTGGGAGGTGGATTTCCTTGCTGAGTCCAGTCATGTCTTGTCGAAGGTCTCGGCATAGGTTTAGGAACAAAGTGGCTTACACCACTCATGGGCTTAGGGCCATTATTAATGGGCGTGTAACTAGGCCTTTGTTGAGGCAATCGGAACACGTTGCTCTGGGGCCTATGGTTAGGCGGGGGTGCGCTTAACATTTGTTGGGTTCGCGTGGGACCGCGATTGAAAGGCACTTGGGGTCCCCAAGCTTGCATTGGCCTTGGCGGTTGTGGCTGATAAAAACTTTTGGAGGGACCGGGCTGATTAAACGGCGCTGAAAAAGTGACTGGCTGTGGAGTATGCAAATTAAATGGCTTAGTCTGATACGTACTGGGATTAAATGAAGACGTAGACTGCACAGGTCTCCGCTCCGGCAAATGGTCATTACGCTGCTGTAAGTACATGGTGTTAATTTCCTCGTGCACAAACTCGAGGGCCTTTTCGATGGTGTCGGGTCGCATGCACCTAATACGCGAGCCTAAGGGTTCTTTTAGGCCACGAACGAATGCCTGTAGGGTTAATTTTTTATATAGTGCCCGTTTGGCCTCGATGGTAGTAGATATGGGCTCATGCAAGGTCACATACGTCATAATTGTACTAAATAAAGTTTGGCACTTTTCGTAAAATTCCGGTGGTGATAAATTCTTTTGCGTTAACAGGGCCAAATCATTGTATAAGGCGGTATCGTCCCGCTGGTCCGAGAAGTTATTAATCAGGGCGTTTCTAATACCCTGCCAGGTTTCGGGAATGCCGTTTGAATTTATTGTGCGGGCGGCATTTCCGGTAACTTTATTAAGTATGCCGTTCAACAAGGATAAATTACTTAGTTCGTAATCTGGCTCTGCCCTAACAAATTGCGCGACAAGTTGGTCACATAAACGTACAAACCGCGTGAGCACGTTCGGGTTCCCGTCGAATTCGGGAACGAGGCGTAAGGCCTTGTAAACTTGATCTACCAAATCGGTACTCATTTTGTTAGTTAAATTATTCTCTATGATTAAGATTCTACACTTTCACTATCTTCTAATATAGTATCTAAATTCCTATTCGCATCGATTTGCGAGTTCCTATTAGAAATACTCGACTTAGGAGTCCGTGATATACGTGGGTGAAAAATTTTGAAAGTTTAATAGAAACACTTGAGGAAATTAACACAAAGGAAACACAGGGGAAAAAAAGGAAATTACACAAAGGATACTAAAATATAGGAAGGCGAGCAACTCTAGTAGATCTAGGTACTTACCAAATCTGCATCTCTCTGTGGTATCGATATTCGGATACTCCTCCGTAGCCGCACACCCGTAGGTTCGAATAGCCCGTTGTCGGTGATCGATTCACTGAATTTACTGGACTATCCTACCGACTGCGCCAATTACGATGGGTGCAACCGGAGGATCCAAAAAAATGCAAATTTATTTTAATAAACTAATTTATTACTGTATTACAAAGTATTGAAATTACGACTAATTATATTAAAGTGTCAATTGGTCGATGTCAGATCCAAAAGTGCCGCTCCACGTTTTTATGTTTCTATGGAAAGGTTCGATTGACGTCAATTGGTCACGTTATGCTGAGCTTGCGTTTCGTGCCCGTAGGTGCCGTGTGCAGTGTATATGCAGGTATGCCGATGCAGCGATCTATTAAGGTTGACCATGCGTAACAAATGCCTTGAGAAAAGTATGTGTACGGTACTTATAACAAAAAACAAATTTTAAAATGTTTGTTTTTGTTTGACGGGACTTTTACTGCCAGATAGCTGATCTTTTAAGCAGTAACTTAGATAAGGTTAAGTTAAGGTTTTTTTTTTAGCGAAACCCTAATCCTTTTTCGGAAATAAAATATGCTATCTGCCAGTAAAATAATATTTATGTCAGTAACAGCCCCGTCAAAATCGGTTCAGCCGTTTCGAAGATTAGTCGGAAAAAATGGACAGACCAACAAATTAAAAACTGGAACTCTCTGCCTGTGTCTGTGTTTCCGAACGCTTACAATCGTAATCTCTTCAAGGTTATAGTGAACAGCTTCTTCTGGGTAAGCTCGTACCATCGTCGAATTTATCTCTGTCATCTCTGACCTAGATTATAGTCAAGAGCAACCACATCTGAAATAAAATAAAAACAATTTTCTTTTTGATATAATAATATAAAAAAAGTCCCTTACCGTTGTTTTAAGTACCGTCTAGTGTGTACGGGACGTACTCTGTACATCGTCCGGCACACCCGCTCATCAAAATATTTCATCGGTAATATAGAAAAAAAACCGTTGCTTCCTACAAAAGTGAAATACCTACAAAACTGTAAAAATGTACGGAGGGGAGGTTTAAGATGATGTAAATAAAATAAATAAATTAACGTTTATTTCTGACTACAGTCAATAGTTTTGTTAGTATTTTAGTGTTAGTAACACTAAAATACTAATAAAGCTATTGACTGACAATGGTACCTAAGTATCTCGTTTAGTATTGTTAGTGTTTACAATAGTTCCAGTGTTTCTGGAAGGGACAGTCCGGTCTGGCAGCAATTATATTCAAAATGCTGATGTACCTACTGATTACGTAGTAGCCGTTTTCACGTCGGTGTTTGTTCCACCCTGTATTTCTTCAAATACAGTAAATTACAAACAGACGCTTTAATTTTATTTATTTGCATAGATCAACCTTTTTCTATGACATGTATACATTTAAGTAATAATAATATTTTTCATTACTCATACTCTGAAAGTAAGTCTGAAGTAGCCTGAGGAGCGGGATGAAAGTAATACTTTTCATCCCTAGGGAGAATCGCTTTCAACTGACAGATGTCAAATTATAAAAAAAGTAGTTTTATTTACACAGGTTTATTGAACCATGTTCCAACTTTCTATGCAGCCACGATGTAAAATTGAAATAACTTAAAGTTAAGTATGGATTAAAGAATATATTTTATTTAAATAACTTTATTATAATTTAGTTTCAACAATTTCTTTAAAATAACAGAGAGTTGGGCAAAATATTTACCATTTTTTCAATGATGGAAATGAAAAATAATGGCTGAATACCTGGCTGGCCACAGAAAAAGAAAACTAAATAGGTGGGAAAGCGGCAATCAGAAATAAAATATTCATTTTTCTTTTTATCTTCTTTAGCTAATTCATGTTTTTAATTTTACTTTCCTTGTATTTGTAATGAAAAGCACAGTGTTTACCTCGGGTTAAAGACTTATTTAGTCCCTCGAACTATTGGCGCCCTCACTTCATTCGGGCGCCAAACCCCGACTCGGGACTAAATAAGTTACTTTCACCCCTGGGGTAACAATGTACTATTGAAGGGCCCAGCGGCGAGAAAACGCGAAATTGGTTCAGAAACGTGTTGGCTATTCCCTCTGGTGTACTACAGCCCGCCACTTTCACCGACAAGGCTTGTTTAAGATCAAGCCGGGATGTCGCCTTCCAGAACTGGCAAAAGTTTTTGGATGACGTTTGAGAAGTTATTATGTTCATTTTAATTTTAAATAAATGAAACAAAATAAACCAGGTCTGATACATAACCCTCGCCTCCATGTGAGCAGCACGAACATGCCTATTCCAACCAATTATACGCTTTTTTTCTAGCGCCCGATCACCTGTATGGGTCTGTATTGCTGCCCTCGACAAAATACCTACAATATTCTGGTACATTTTTTGCAAGCCACGTCTATGCTCATCGTTATTACAAACTTTATCAGCACAATTATAAAACAATTCGGGAAAATGCATATTTTTAAACTCCGAATCACATCTTTACGAATACAATACAAAAAAACAATACAATACGAATTACATCTTTTGATCTGATCATCCTCTCGCTCTTGCCATACAAATGTACCAATGTATACATTACATATGTATACATTGGTACATTTGTATGGCATCGGTATTTTTGTAGGAAATAAAAACAAAAAAATTAAAAATAAAAAATTGCTAAAAAATGTTACTGACTGAAACGGAAACAAAGTCAACCAAACAAACAAAAGTCAGCAACTTCCGAAGCTAACGTTTAGTTTTTCTGTTTTATTTTAGTCTGTTGTAATTTTTTGCAAAAACAAACTCACTCAAGAGTGTGGTCAATAACCTTACTCAACTAGTACGGATACAATGCAGTGATTTGATTTCGTGTAAACATCCCGTATTGAACAATAAAAACATCATATTTCAGAAAGTTAGTCACATAAAAGAAAAGTGAGTGACAGGTCACGAATATACTGCAAAACGATTTCCCCTAAATTCATGAGGATCATTCCGTACGGTATTTATAGGAGGTCGAACAGCGAACAATCGATCCAACAGCAGAAGGTTACCGTGCGCGCCCACCCGAACCAACAACAAGTCGGGGCAGGCCTTTACGTAACGTGCGGCGCGCGGTGCAACAGATCGGTGACGCGTGTGACGCGAGTGACGCGAGTGACGCAGAAGTAGGGCGCGCGGCGCGCAGGTGCGGGCCGGGCGCATGCGCGGCGCGGGTCGATGTGCCGTCGGGCCGTGCCACCGCCGTCCCCGACGCTCCCGCCGCGCCCGCCAGCCGCGCCGGCCGCACGCAGCGCCCGCCGCCTAGCGCTCCGCCCCAGCGCCGCGCCACGGTATCGAGCCACGCCGATGCTCGACACGGACGTGAATGTTTAATGTGAACTTCGACGACCCTGACTTTCGGAAATACATATATGTGCCATGAAATGAACCCACAGCTATTACTACTTGCATCCGGTTTAATGAATCCAAAGTAATTAAACATAGTATCTATTAAGTATAATAAAATAGATTCAGGAACAAATTATTTTGCGTGAAAACTGTGTCCAATTAAAAGAAAATCATGAACTAAAATTCAATTAGATTTTTCTCTATCTGAAAAAATGAAACAAACATTTTACTACCTAACCGTATACATCATTGCGAATCCGCAAAAGAAGTATAATATATTGTGCAAATAGTGTATAAAAGAGCAGCATGTAATGTTATTATTGTTACTATAAGAGTGTGAGCCATCGCGGCGGACGCGATGCGTGCGTGAGCAGCGCCCGCGGGGAGCCGGCGCGGCCGATGGCGGCCAGCGGCGCGCCCGAGCGCCAGCTGCGCCGCGGGCCCGCGCCCATCGCCTCCTTCGACCACGACGTGTCTGACGAGGTGAGGCCGCCAGTATGTATCTCTCACGTTCTTTCTCTTCTTGCTTCTTCTGTAGCTATGTGCCCGAGATGTGCCGTCGGTACCTATTGTCCGCGAGCAAGCTTTCGTTCGATCAGAACCGTCCCGTATCAATGCGCAGCCGACCGAACATCTCAATTCTTTACAATTACCTAGTCACATGATTTTGATACTGAACATTTTCCTGTTTTCAGTCGAGTCCGGAAACGAAGCAAACATTTCGACTGCCAGAGATCCGCGAGGACCCCGCGGGCTCGACGAGCGCGGCGCTGGCGCCGCCCGAGCAGCGGGCGCGCTCGCACTCCACGCCGGCCGCCGGGCTGCACACACCGGCCGCGCCGCGAATCGACATCTCGCGCGCCTCCAGCTCCAGCCACCACGACTCGCGCGACAGCTCGCCCGAGCTGGCGCTGTTCGCGGGCACCGGCGACGACACGCGCGCGCGCCTCGAACTCGGCTTCCGCGAAGACGGTGCGCTCGAGCTGCGCTCCTCCACCGAGGAGCTGGCCTTCCTAGAGGGCGCACCGGGCGAGCCGCGCACGCCCGCGCCGCCGCCCCCCGCCTCGCGCCGCCACTCGCGCAAGGACAGCCAGAGCTCGGAGGCGGCGCTGCTGGCTGTGTCCGGCCGCACCAGCCGGCTGTCCAGCGTGGGCTCGCAGTGCTCTGCGCACTCGGCGTTGTCGGCTTTCAGTCATCAAAGCCGCCACTCGGTCGGACGCCTCTCGGTCGTGTCGGGTGTGTCGCGCTCTCCGTCGCCGCATAGGATGCTGCTCGAGACATCTTTTTGCGGGCCAAAGCCGATCGAAACCGACCCAGAGATCTGCGCGGCCGCCGTGGAGGAGCGCCTGCTGGAGATCGCCAAACTGACGGCGGCGTCACCCGGTGCGGCCGCACCGGCGCCGCCCGGCCCAGCCGCGCCGCCACCGCTGGACGCGCGCGACCGGCGCGAGGTGCGCACCGAGGCAACCGTGGAGCGCGTCGCGCGCGCGCCTCCCTCCTCCCCTCTGCCCGCGCCCGCACCCACCCTGCCCGACACCCCGCAGACTCCTGCGCCGACAGTGCCTTCGATCCCGGTGGCAGCTGCAGCACTGACTCCTCCTCGGGTTCAGACTACAGCACCAGTGATAACTTCCACACCAGCAGTTGGTTCAGCACCAGCTCTGACTTCTGCACCAGCACTGCCTCCTGCACCAGCCCTGACTTCTGCACCGGTCCTGACTGCTGCACCCGACGATGACAAACTGCAAAAGGAAACACAAAACCGTGCGAGAGCTCAAGAGCGGCGAGCGCGGCCTCGCGTGCGTCGGGAACCTTCTGAACCTGAAGTTTACAAGAGTGCTAATCGTTCAAAAGACATAATTCGAATAAAACTGAAGCCCGACGACGACTACGAAGAAGAGGAAGATCACAGTGTGCGAGCTAGGCCCGCGGATCTCGGCGCAGACACCAGTGCGGAGATAGCACAAAAGCCCGCAACCTTGGAGCTGGCCACGCGCGGGGAGAGGGCAGTGCGCCCCACGGAGCTGGTGGGGCGCGCCGAGCCTGCGCCCCCATCGCCGCGCGCCGCGCGAGACAGCCGCACGCCCTCGCCGGCCGGGGTCGCAGTCTCGCGTAAATCTTCTTTCTGCTCGCTGTTCAAGTCACGCGAGACTATTGCGTCACCCGACTCGCCCTCGGACGCACTCCGCCGTAAGAGAAGTCTCACGGAGGGTCGGTCGCGTAGCAAAAGCCGCGACCGCTCCGCGACTCCCACCTCTGCTGGAAAGATTAGAGGCTCAGTATTGTCGCTGTTTCGAACACCGCGGAAGAGCGCTGCTTCACCCTCGCCAAGCTCACGCGAAGGTTCCCCGGTCGTCCAGCCGCAGCGACAGATCGCTGTCGTTCCATCACAGACCGTTGAGCGGGTCCGGCGAGGTGACAAGCTCAAGTACTACGAGGATACGAAGAATGGGATCATTCACATCCCACTGAGAACACCACCAGACGAACGGCCCGGCTCGAGCGGCGCGCGTCGAGAGTCCGAGACGCACAAGACCACGGCGGAGGTGACTACACATCGCGAGCCTCCTCGCCCAGCTTCTGCTCCGCAGTCTCGGCCTGTTTCTGAGCGTGAGTTTGCGCCGCCAGTCTCTCAAAAACCTATGCATCGAACTGTTCTACCGGATGGGAGCATTATAATACCACTTCGTTCACCCACAGAGCGACCGTCAGACGCTCGTCTGCCAAGTCCACCGATTCTAGTCTCCTCGCCACTGAAGGCGAAACACGCCATCGCGGTCGAAACGAAAAGTGAGGTATCTGTTGACGTACCTGCCGCCCCCGCTCCCACACCTCCCCAGGAAGTCAGCGCCGCCACGCCCCCCACGCCAGCCGCTAATGTGGAGCAGATCGAGCCTGTGCCGACTGCAGACGACGGCCGGCGACGGCGCAAGGAGCGACTTCTGTTCACAACCCACGTAGGCAGCCGGGAGCAGGTGTTCAGTACTCAATTCAGCATCACTAAGACTCCGAGCGTGACGAGTGAGATATCAGGTTCCTTCCCGAGCTTCGTCGACTGCGAAGAGATAAAGACGACGACGATACGTGACGTGGTTCCCGACTGCAGCTCGGGCGAGCAGGACGCGCGCCGCTCAGCCGTCACGTCGGCATGCGGCACCGCGGGGCCCAGCCCCGCGTCGCCGCCGGAGCCCGTGCGGGACTCGTCCGAGTCGGAGCCGAGCTCGGAGTCGGCGCCGCCGCCCGCCGGCGACGAGGTGGAGAAGCGCGGCCTGGTGGTACAGCAGTCGTTCGAGGAGGATCTGCCCTACGTGCCCACTACGCTGCCGCAGGAGCGCTCGGTGGCGCTGCCCATGGTGCCGGTGCGCGAGCGCGGCGGCGTGCGCGTGTCGGGCGTGTCGCGCCCGCGCCCGCCGCCGCCCGCGCCCGCGCCGCGCCCCGCGCCGCTGTCCGCGCCGCCGCTGGCCGCGCCGCAGGACAAGCTGCGCATCCGCTTGCCGCGCCGCCCTAGCACCGCCGCCCCAGCCCCGCGCCGCCCCGACCGCCCGCGCACACGCAGCGGAAGCGACAGTAAGTCCGCTCGATTACGGAACTTATTTCATTTAACTTACTGTCTCATTTTGTCCTTTACGTAATAAACTAAGGTCAGGTAATGTCCAGGCATAATTTTTTGTAAGATATCATGTGTAGCTAACAACACAGAGCCATGTCTGGAACGGCCATGGTCCATTGCATGCATAAGACTGAAGAAGACTTGCCATTGGCTGGCAGTTTCATGTGCTATTTTTGACCCCCGACCAAAAAAGAGTAGTGTTATAAGTTTGCCGTGTTTATCTGTTTATCTGATCTGTGTATCTACACAGATCAGATAAACAGATAAACACGGCAAACTAGGTGTGTCTGTCTGTGGAATCGTAGCTCCTAAATCGAAAAACCAACTTTAATTAAATTGGTTTCGTTTGAAAGGTGTTTTAATCGAGAGTGTTGTTAGCTATGTTTCAAGAAAATCTGCTCAGCCGTTTCAAGGTCATCACCACTTTTCTAGTTGAAGGGAAATAAATCATCATCATCGCCGGGGGTGGGGCGGTCTGCAACCCCCCTAAAAGCTCGGGTTTCTTTTTAAATTTATAACTTTCCTTATTTTCGTTAATAAGCGAGATGAGGCGCAACACCGAGAAAAGTAGAAGCAATGGGGGAGGCCTATGCCCAGGAGTGCGACAGTCAAGGCTAAGGTAAAATAATATAAGTTTAAAAAGCATGAAATAAAAATTAAATTAAAAATTTCAAAAACCCCCGACACAGAAAATCTCTACAAAAACAAAAACGTATTTAATCTGTTTTGTTAACTGTTACTCTTCCTATGATAAATAAATAAATAAGTAAATAAGTTGGTCTAGGTTCCTACGACTGTCTACAGACTAATTAGACTACTTACTCTAAAAAAGTTCGTACTGTTACTAGGTTTCGATTCGCGTCCAAAAACCGAGTGGATAGACTTCGAGGAGGTGCCAGAGCGACGGAAACAGCCGAAACGCATTCAGACGCTGCCGGCGGCAGCAGCGAGCGCGGCTGGTGGCGGTGGGGTGGAGGGCGCGGGCGTCGTGTTCAGCTACGTGGAGCCCGAGCACTGCCGCTGCGAGTGCCACGCGCACGCGCGGGACGACGAGCTGCCGCTGCTGCAGGACAACGCGGCGCCGCTGCACGCCAGGTAGGCACGCACACGGCACACGGCACACGGCCACAAGGTACGCGGTACGCACCTATCTGCACATTATATTACATGGGAGTGTAGTCTTTGGCAGAATTAAAGCAATAAGTATTATGTTGGATAGTGTACATCCAGAGTTATTCACAATACGCACCTTGTGGAAACTAGAACAAGTTTTCGTGCGTTCAAGCGTTTTTGCCATACCTAATTATTGGAATCAAATATGTATTACAGCTCACAACTTAGAACCCATTGGCCATTATTATTTTTCTTGGTGCTAGGCAATCCCAGTTGTAAACGTTCCTTTGTTATTGGCCTTGTTTTGTTCTATATGCTGCTGATATGGAGGGCAGTGGAAATTATGTTTTTCCTACACCACAGCTATTCTTTTCTTATTAACTTCGTTGTGGGATCCAAGACAGTTAAATAGTTTGTTAGGGACTTCGTTGAGCTTCATTGTTCCGGCGCTTGTCTGGTGGTCGCCAGTGCTGGTTGTCGCCAGTGCTGGTTGCTGCTTGCAGGAGTTGCAGTGGTTTTGGAATAGTGTGGCGGGCTTGTCCCAAATTAAACTTTTTGTTCCAAGAATAAAGATTGTGACAACGATGTCAGAGGTAACAGTTTGGGCTGCACCTTATTTAGCAACACGCAATCGCACATTTCCCTACTCCTATCTGCCGCGTGCGAAAGCATTCTCTCTCTATTTCTCGCTCCAGCAAATAACGGTTCTGAGCGACAGGAAAGGATAGGAGCGTGAAAAAGTGTGATTCCGTGCTGCTAGATGATGTTCAACCCTAAAAGGAGTCTACCTACTCATTTCATGCTTGCATTGACTACCGTTATTATTCGGTGCAGTGTTGCAAAGTATTAGAGTGATCTAGACTTGTTTCAAGTAACTGTTGACGCTCAAGTTAGGAACTAGCCGGGCGCAGAAGTTGCAGGGTCACGAAGTGTACGCTTATTGTAAGTATACCCCGGCCGCAACACTATAGCGTGCAACAGAAATATGTGGTCATAAAAGTCGGTAATGACTAATGCTAGAAAAGGGGGGCTAGCTTACCCTTATCCTAGTTACAGAACATGAAGTGCGGTGTTTTGTCAGCAGCTCTTCGTCGCTGGAGGGCGAGGAGCGCGCGGCGCGCGTGCACGAGGCCGCCGCGCTGCACCCCGACGTCCACACACACGCGGTAACTAGCTCCGCTAGTACGTGTAGTATGTCTCACACAATGTATGGGGACTCACACACGTACCGTACTATAGTGCTGCATAGTTCTCTTGGCGCGTTAACCACATTGTCAGAAGTGCGCTTCCTGTTACAATTTGTAAAATTATATGACAAGATGGCTGCGTTAGTTCCGACCAAGGCCACGCGCCAATAGAACTATAACGCACTCTACCATATTTGAGTGTCCGTCGATCTTACCAGCTTTAAAAATATACTTGTTTAATTATTTCAATAATTTAGCTCATAGATTGGCTCTTATTTAACCATTTAGATACACATGATTATGGACACAAATTAACTTGCAAAACTTCTTCTGACGTGAATGAAGACAAGGCGTCTGTCTAAAAATGTTTTTGTCTTCAGGAAGCTCGGCCGCACTGACCCGTCGCGAACACCCGCGCGGCGCCGGCGCTGTCACACACAATCCACGACTTGAACGTTTTATAAATTATATTCTCTATTGACTGGAAGGAGATGTTATCATTTTTGAGATGTAAATTTACCCGGTTCATTAGGATATAAATAATGTATATTTATAGCGTCGTTTATATCTCTCTTAATAGCCACCGTTGTTCTTTGCATTTTTGATGTTTATTGAATTGTTCGAAGTGTACATTGTGATTTTTACGGTACGGTAGATATTTGTACGATGGTGAAGAATGTTAGACGCGAGACGAGTTTGTGTGCGCTGCCTTACGCCGTACGCGTCAGTACCTAGTGCCGACGACATGCCGGACACGCGACGCGCGAGTGGCCGCTCTCGCCCGCGCTGTACTCTGGACCTGGACTAGCGTGCGGTGCAACCATCACAGTGTTTCCCATTATAATGTAACGAACTTTCTTATTACTACTTTCGATGAAATAGAATTGTACCTATTTAGGCACTTCTGTTGTACTCGTAATAGAATGTGACTATGTAGCCGTTTAGCACTCAACACGTGTGACAATGAGTTAATAGCTACAGCTTACCCCAAAACGAAACAGTCGACCATTCCACGTTGCTTCGCAGGCTCGCAGTGCCTACTTTACCAATCTTGAGCTCACCGAGTTCATTTCACTTGAAAATGGTTATATCGGCCGTTATTATGAATCGTCTGGTCATAAAACTCAGTAGTTAGCTAGATCATTTCATATGACATGATTGTCTGTAGGCATCGGGATACAAAACATTCTCTTCTTCTAGCTAAACAACATCAAACATCACATGATTACAGTTATTCATGGACATCCGCTCGATACTATTTAAATGTCCGCATATCACTGGTCACTTTATTTTATTCGTCAGATTCGCTGATTGGACAATTTAGTGAATAGGGGATGATCACTATCTTTTTTTCTTTGTCTGTCGGGTAGATTATTGAAAAGTATTGGACACGTATTTTTTCTTTTTTCACGTGGTCACACAATTACGGAGATATATTGAGTTGAAAAGGCGCATGACGTCACTTGTAGGTAATTTTTATACACACCTGTGACGTAGTGAGCCCCCACTCTCCAAGTTTAATGAGTTTTAACTAAGTCATTTTTTGATATTTTGATAAAACAAAAAATACGTGTCTAATATTTTTGTATTACCTGTCTGACAGAAAAATAGAATTTCGTTTTCTCTACCCAGTCTTCATTCCTATTGGACAGTTGCGTCAATTCGATAGTTTCCAGTCTTTGCCAGTTTCCTTGATTCCACAGTTGGGTACGCTCCAGAAAAATATATTTTAGGTTTTTAATAAATTTATAGGTACTATATTTTGTCTTCTATAAGGACGCCTAGCGCAAATAAAAGTTCATCTTTTATTTTCAAAACCGCAATTTACTTATTATTATAAGAACTTCTATTCGATCCATTCAATTCTGATTTACTCCACTGGCCATCGGTTCTCCGACAAACATGGCCAGGCCACTGCCACTTCAGAAGACCATCTTTGTAAGTTATGTCGTCTAGGTTTTTTTTTTTGTATAATTTTATCCTTCAAAGAAACACCGAGCACAGCTGGGTCGATTCGGTAAGTCGTATGTCTATCTTGTTTTGGCATTACGAAAGCGAGCGAGATAGACATACGACTTTCCGAATCGAAATCGAAACCGAGCGTTTGTGAATAAGGGGCCTGGAAGGAAGTTGGCTTCTTTTTCGAAATGATAAACGAAAGGTAAACGTCAAATAGAATTTCTGCACAAAATTGTAGTGAACTACTTGAGGGTGGTTTCCTACCGACTGTAGCTACTCCGACTGACCAATTAAATTAAAACTATCTAATCGAAGAGAGTGGCCAACATTGGTATCTGTCAGATTGACGCAACAGTCTAATTTCACAAAACTGACGAGTCATTAAACAATTCGCCAGTGAGTGAGAAACTGACCAGTGATACGTGGACTCGTTTATAAGGACATTAATATAGAGCTCCATGAACCTTGTGCAAGTGAGACACCAAGAACATTTTAGAGTATGAGCAAACCACTCGTATAATAACAACCGTACTATAAAGTACATAGTAGAATAAAGATATGAGTGAGATCAACGACCAGGGCAGCAATGAGCGGTCGCGGCTCCGGAGTACAGCGACGTGTAATGCTCTCTAAACGCCATACCTTGCGTACGCGCTTAGCTGCCCGGCGTCCCTCAATCTGTTACCTAGTCTAAACAAGTTGCACAAAGATTTTCGAATAACAATAATTTGAACCCCCTACGTGGCTTCAAATTGATGTTTTTCGAAAATCTTCGTAAATCAACGTGTATATTTCCTTGATTAGTCAAACTAAAAAACTCACTATACAGGCGAAAACTAAACATCAGTTGACGTGGATATGAGAAGATGCCTGGGCTCTGACATATGAACGGTCTCAAACTGTCCAGCAGGTATTTTATTCCTTACGACCCCACTGTGCACGTGGACGTGGACGTGGATGGGCGTGACCCTCCTTGGGAATATGTACGTGTACGAGTATGTAGCGCCTCAACGTGTGAAGAGTAGCTACTTTAGTTATAAGTTGCGCAGTAAGTTTAACACAAGACGGACCAATATGCTTGTAATGATTTTGTGTAGTTAATCTAGTTTAGTGGAACCAGGTCCACCCAGTTAAACATGACCAGACAAACCTCAATTCAATGTTATAAACATATCTCATTCATCAAAAGCTGTAACTGTATTTTTAGCAAATTGAGCTTTTTGGGAGTTGACGCAAAATTAGCAATAATTAATTTTGTGATACGATACGAGCACGAGCTGTGGCTACGTGATATCGGTTAGGTTAGAGGTGTCATGTCAACGTGAGACTTCCGGCCAGCAGCGCGGCCGCGGCCATGCGCCACTGAGCTCTGACTGAGGTGACTAGTCCACGCGCAACTACTAATGCATGTATAACCAATATGATTGTGTACTTCTTTATATCTAAATGTTTCACTTTATTCTTTGAATGTCTCGCTACAGTTGGCGCAGAACACTATATCCTGTCCGCTTCTCTGTTGTACTCGTACCTGGCGATTGCAGCTGCGAATTTTACTTTAGCTATTTTATCGTAATGTTAGTTGACTTCATAAACGCAATAATAATGGGTGTAAATATACTCGCTACGAAGCCGAAAGGCATTAATTTGCTCTCCCCGTCATTGCGGTCATTTTTTGTTCTAGACCATACCTGGAACCTTCTAGCTACGGAGATATTAGAGGTCCAAGTTCCAACTTTTTACAAGTATTTTTTTAAATACCCATAAGTTTTTAATGTTATAACTTTAATACCTCTATGAACCCTTTAGTACTCCGTACCTACTCAAAAAGTTTTTTCCCAGCAATATGTTTTGCGTAGAAGTTGTTGTACAGAATGCTCGGTTGACGGCTTCGTAAAGGGTCTGTTTACACCTTGTATGTAAGAAATGTATGTAATAACTAATAATGTTAAAGAAAATCTATCAGTTAGGCAAAAGTCTGAGACGTAAAATATGAATTTTGCTTTCCATTAACTGTCTTTAATTTACCCTGGAGAGTTCCTATCGTACAAACTGGGCCAGGCGCGGCCAGGTGCGCGGCGCTAACAGTCGCGGGTTTACGACGGATATTTTCACGAGCGAGTTTTAGCGGACGGCCGACTTTCACTTCACTCAACTGTTCCCCGAATAAAAAATAATGTTTGACGTGACAACGTCTAATTAATCGATGAACGCCGGCTGCACGCACGAAAAAGGATGACTCGTTGTAACGTTACGATCGGAGCGAGAGCGCTGCACGAGCGAGCAAAAGGCACGATCGGCTTGCTATTCATAAAAGTATGCAATCATTTCTACAATGTTTTGTTAAGACGTGGTCACGTTAAACTATCATCCGTAAACCGACTTTACAGACGACCAAGTTTTTTGCAAATGTTCTATGTAAACCCATTCGCAATTAATTGATCATGTAATTTCGAAATTAAGAATACCAAAGCTAATCTAAAGTTACTGTTTTTAGACGCTCAGATATAGTAGGTATAATCAAGAACCACATCATCTACCACCCCTCCCACCCCTTTCCACCTCTGTCTACTATCTATACTTGGTATCGGTCCCTACTTTTGCAAACAAATTCAGATCAGTTTTCATTGTTTGCATCTCTTTACATTCCAACAAAAAAAACATTTCCAAATGTTATCCAGATAGTGCTAAAATAGCTATGATATGTATACTAGTAGTTCGGGACGGAGAGTCGGTCGCGGCTCGGACTAACTCGTTTATGGAGTAGAAGGAAAACACACGAGCATAAATAAAAAACAATTTATTTTAAGTGCCTGCTCAGGCTTACACGGACTGGAGTCTTCGGTCGGCAGACAGCGGTGCGATACAAAATAAATGCAAGTACTTTATACAATATTATAATAGGGTCGCGGCGCTCACTTGAAGATCTTGCCCTGGTTGAACGGGCGGCCCGCCTTGTCCTTGCCGCTCCAGGAGAAGTAGTCCTGCACCAGCTGCTTGGTGTCCGGGCTGGCCGGGTCCAGCTTGCGCCAGGCGTACGACTCGTAGTCGATCTGCCAGTCGGGCGACTGCAGGAAGGCGAGGTCGTGGCCGCGCCACACCCACACGCCGGAGATGCTGGAGTCGTTGTCTCCGCCGAACAGGCAGACGGACGCGAAGGCGATCTTGCGCATCTTGTCCAGCCGCTGGAACATGCCTGCGACACAACACACACATACATACCGCCTCGTTACAAACGCGCTGGCGACTTCTAACACGCCAAATGTTTTTACAAAACTTTTTACTAAACGTGCCCTATTTATTCTTAGAATAGTCATATTGTACAATGGTCAAATTATCAATCCATAAATGAATTAAATAAGGTCATCTTTAGTATAATCAAGCACTACTGCTGAACATGACGTTTTGACTTCTATCCTTGAAATGTAATTGTTAGTACGTACCAGTGATAAGGTTGCAGCTCATGAACACCTTGGCGAGCTCTTCGGGGTACTTGTACTCGGCATACCAGATGGAGTAGTTCTCAGGGTCGAACTTCGTCCAGAAGTAAGGGATGGACTTGGCTTCGTCTTCATTTGAGTAGCACCGCTTGAAGTCGTCCATGTCGAAAGTTCTGCAATGTTTGTACTCAAACACATAAGATAGATATATCAATGGTCAGCCTAGATAGTGTAGATGATGATTAATTCATAGTATAAAACAGTTGCTTCCTACTGTCTGTACCCTTAGATCTATTAAAGTATGCAACAGTTTTTGATGCATTTTCATCAACGGACATAATGATTCAAGAGAAAGGTTTATATATATTATTTATCCTATACAGGGTGTAACGGAAAGGGTATAGACATATTGAAGGGTGTGCTACAGCCCATCAAACTGAACATGTTTCTCCATCGGACAAACATCGTAATAGCGAAAAAATATCAGCTGCCCCATACATTTGGTTTGAACAGTATTGAAATTTTGTATAGGGTAGCAGGTAATTTTTTCGCTATTGTGATGTTTGTCCGATGGAGAAACATGTTCAGTTTGATGGACTGTAGCATACCCTTAAGAATGTAAATACCCTTTCTGTTACACCCTGTATAAACACATCAAAATTTTCAGCAGTTACTACACTTCTGGACACATCTATTGGCCCACCTTGTATTTTCAGTTTCGTTTGGTCCTAGCTAAAATTTTATATTAGGTCGAGCAAAAAGTTTTTATGCAGTTTTGAACCTGGCACATTCACAATTTCATTAAATAGTCTTTTTTTGAATTTCGAACACAGAATTTAAAGAAACAAAAGACAATTTGGAGCATGTTTGTTGATATACAAAAAACAATCGAATACTAAGAAAACTTGGTTTTATTGGTTTACCTGGATTTAATCCTTGAAAAAGTGATTGATATCTTTGGTTTTGCAACAAACATTACTTATTCTTAACATTAAGGTGAGGTTCCATCAATAATCTATGGATACTTCACCTGAAGTCGCCGCCCAAGCTGTGGCACTTATTCAGGCCGGACACAGCCAAAGAAACGTGAGTGCTCAACTTAATTTAAGTCGATCTGCGGTCCGAAATGTTTATCGGAGGTACGTAGAGACTGGCGGCTTTGTTCGTCGCCAAGGAAGGCCACGATCTCGGGTCACAACTGAAAGGCAGGATCGATTCATCGTGACGACCAGCTTGAGAAATCGTCACCTTACCTCCATTGAGATACAAAACCAACTTCGCGACTTCCACGGAGTATCTGTGAGCGCTCGAACTGTTCGGAGAAGGTTAAAAGAACGCAATATGGTACCACACAAGCCAGCTAATGGGCCCAAACTAACGCGAGCCCACCGAACAGCGCGCCTTTATTTCGCACGCAGTCATTTAAATTGGACACAGCAAGATTGGAGCCGTGTACTCTTTTCTGATGAGTCTAAAATTGTGTTACATGGCAATGATGGAAGGAAGAAGGTCTACCGACGTAAGGGAGAGCGTTTCGCACAATGCTGCTTTGAAGAGAGGGTTGCTTATGGCGGTGGCTCATGGACGAGCGGCAAAACTCAACTTGAGGTTGTTACAGGACCACGGCTGCCAACATTAAATGCTGAAAGGTATATTCGTGAGTGCTCAGAACCTCACGTGATACCATACGCGGACTATGTGGGCCCAAATTTCCTTTTTATGCATGATAATGCAAGAGCCCATGCGGCCGGCATCGTCAGGGAATATCTTCGGGATGTGAGCATCACAGTTATGGACTGGCCAGCCAGAAGCCCAGACATGAACCCCATTGAGCACATGTGGGACGAGCTAAAAAGACGTGTTAGGGCTCGTCAGCCAGTTGCCCAGACGATGCAGGAGTTGAAAACTGCCATAGAAGAGGAGTGGGAGATAATCCCTCAAAATTTCATAGAGCGGTTGATAAACTCTATGCCTAATCGTATGAGAGCTGTGGTAGATGCCCATGGAGGCAACACGCGTTATTAAATTAAACGGTTATTTGATAAAACATGTTTTTTATTCAAAAATCAATTGCCTTTAACAAGGCGCATATCCGACTTGTTAGGCGTAGCTCCATGTCGTATGGTATTCTGAATTCAAATTTAAAACAATACGATCGAAAAAGATGGTAAAATGTATCAGGTTTAAAACTGCATCAACAGTTTTTGTTCAATCTAACAATCATATTTCGGTAGGGGCCATCGAAACCTAAACTCTAAGGTGGGCCAATAGATGTGTCCAGAAGTGTATTTTAATAAATTCATGCCAAAAGAACCTAGTAATATTCTGGCAAAATACCCAAAACTAATACTTTGCATGTTGCTCTTCTTTCAGTCATTCAGTTTGTTAATTTCATCTTTAAATTCTTATAAAACATACTATTACATATACTCGTAATGCATGCCTCTTTTAAAAAAAAAGAAAACCTACACTATCTGTAAATGACAATGAATATTTGAGTGAATTGAGTGCTTTAATACATACACAGAGAAACCTCTAAATACAGGTGTAGCTGTTATTAGACGCATTCAATGAGCAATTTAACTAAAAAAAAATAAGTGTTAATTGACATCATCATCATTTCAGCCGAAACACGTTCACTGCTGGACATAGGCCTCCCCCAACGCCTCATTGACATAAGGGGGTTTTGCCATAATCGCCACGCTTGGCAGGCGGGTTGGCGATCGCAGTACGGTTGTCACAGAAGCACAGAGAACGCTGCTGCCCATTCTCTGGAAAGAGACCCTCTACACTTTCGTCGAATGGCTCTAGAAGTGAGGTCATCCCTACATATTTGATGGTGACTGTACTCAGAGAGACCAGCTGTATTAAGTGTTGATGAGGACATTGACACTTACCCTTTTTCGGGCTTGTCGCCGGACTCGTCGGCAGGCTCTGCCTCAGTTTTCTCCTTCTTTTTGTCACCAGAGTCCTGTAAGTGAAATGACACTGACTATAGGCAGGGCTACAATGGGAACACCTAAAAGTGTAATAATTTAGTTCTCAAAATATAAAGGGAAAGTGATATTTGACGTGCAACAGATGACATCACACAGATGTAATAAACCAACACACGGCAACGATCCAACTCAGACTTCTCAAGAATTAAACATAATATGAGAAGGTAGGTAATGCAGGGGGGCGCGTCGCGTACCTTCTTGTGGGCTCCGGGCTCCTGGGACTTCTTGTGGGCTCCCGGCTCCTGGGACTTGTTGTGGGCTCCTAGCTCCTGGAACTTCTTGGGGTCGTACGCGGGCGCCTGCGCACACAGCGCCAGCTCGCCCAGCACGGCGCGCGCCGGCGCCTGCCCCGCCAGCGTGCGGAACCAGCGCGCGGCGTGCGGCACTGCGGCGCGGGTGGCCGGCTCCAGCACGTGCTGACAAATATATAGCGCAATGTAAAGGCTATACATATACAATAAATAACTGTGAAGGAACTGTTGATTAGCAGCGCGAACATAATTCTAGTGCACAGCGAGTTATTTGTGTAGTCGATATCGAGTGACTATTTTGACAAGTGCCAAGATCAGGCTTTCCTACATGTAGTCATGATTATAATGCCTACCTGGAAGGCGTGTATCAGCGTGCAGAAGACGACGATGTCGGCCAGCGTGACGCGCTCGGTGACGAGGAAGGTGCGTGTGAGCAGGTGCGCGTCCAGCACCTTCAGAGCCGCCAGCAGATCTTGCTTCGCACGCTCTACATTCTGCAAACATATTATGTTATGCTTATTAACAGTCACAATGCCTTCAATGTTTGTGTTGTCAATGTTTAAACATTCCAGTCAGTACCCTGCATTATCTGAACAATTTTACAAAGCAAAAGAAAAGGAAGATAGGTCAGGTAAAGCTGAGAACTTACTGTACATAAACAATACTTATTTAATAAAAAGTGTTCATATGTAATACTGTAAAAGTTAGTGGAACTTATACTACTTTAGTTTAATCTAATGTTTTTTAATTGTAATAAGTAGCCTGTTGTATTACAAACTTTACTATGAATGCAGAAAAGTGAAGTTATCTAGGATAGAGTAGAAAGCAGACCTGTTTGTTGAACTTCATGATGCCGAGGTAGGGAAACACCCAGGCACAGGATGCCGGCAGTAGCTCGCTGTCGGCCCATGACGCCCACTGCCACACACGAGCCTGTGTAGCTGCATCCGCACCGCGCAGAGCAGCACTTGACACTGGCATAAATCAGTTATCATAACTATCTTACTTAAACATTACAATTAATGTTCCGGCTGTTACAAGTATTAACATGGTTAGAGAGCAAAGATGTCAATGTGTTTTGGGTTTGCCTCAGTCTGTTAACAAGATCATTGATTGTGACTCATTAGTAAATTTGCGATAGGTTGGATTCTATAGAGCTGCCCCTAAGGCGACCCACTAACCCTGAACCCTGTGATTAGATGCAGCACTTAAGCATGTCTACTGACAGGTTGCTAAGGAATGGGATAATGTCAATAAAATTTATCCATTTATCAGAGTTTAGTGATATAAACAGAAAACAAAAAAATAATGCACATAGAGGAAGTCTTGCAATGCTAGATCGTTCTGTTGTATCTTTCGCGTTAACAAGGAACTGGCACTTTGCCCATTACGCATTAAAAAAACCTGCTGTAAATGCCGGGACCGTACAAAAAATTATTGCAGGTTATCTATGAGCAGCTGTTCAATGAGTTCAATGATAAAGTATAAACACTTACCATAATAGGCGATGGCATTGCTCTCAGACAGCAGAACCTTTCCGTCAGCACTTTCGTAAGCAGGTACCTACAATAAATCGCAAATTTACACGTCACGCTCACAAAATATGAACACCGAAACCGGCCCGGAAATTATCACAAATTCGTTCAAAAAGGCACTCACTTTACCGGCTGGGAACTTTTTCAAAAATTCTGCAGTTTTGTTAGTTTCGCCGAACACAAAGTTAGGAGCTAGTTTCAGATCAACTCCGGAGTACTGTGCGGCGATCAACGCCTTGTAAGCACGGAAGTTTTCTGGATAGGTGTAAAGTACCTATAAAAATAAAGATATCGTACATAACTATGGTTATAAATTGTGTTTCTTTGATGGAAACTGAATTAATAACGATTTGATCATCAAGATATTTTACGATAAGATTTAACCTACCCCGGCCGCCATGGTTGAAACTTCTGAAAGAGAGGGACGAGGGGAGGGTGGGAAGAAAACGAAGCGGGGAGGGGCAGAGCCGGCTGACTTTGACATTGACATTTTGTTTGTTGACAATGACAACCTGCGGTCATAGACAAAAAGCATGAAATTTAAAGATAAAAGAAAAAACAAAGTATGAAATCATTTCCTTCTTTACCATTATTTTATGACTCAGCCCTGACGCAACGACGCTAGATTAAAATATTCTACGTAATATAACTTAGAATATTCTTTCAATTTTTTTTTTCACAATAATTCTCTGTTTCTCAATATCTCATAGTTTTCTACTAGAGTAGTAGTTTCTTTACACAAAAGATTTTCATATGAGCTACCATTTTGGAAATATATACATCGTTTTATTACAATAATAAATTCGGAGGCCCATAATTCGGAAACGGTACGTCTTGGGTCCATGGATACTTCTCAGAACTTAAATTAATGGTTTCTATGGTCAAGGATAACCCGAAACAACCATTTTCAGAGTTTTTTTTGGAAAATCCACCAAGTCCCAAAAAAAATGTTTTTACTATTTTTTTTATTTTCGTTTTCTTTGCTGCTTATAGTGCCTCTAAGCGTATACTCTAACTCCTACAAATCCGCCCCTAAGACGACCCACTGACCGATTAATACCATACAGTACATAATATCGAGTTCCAATCGGTAGAGCTATTGCTTTGTGGAGTCTGTAGCACTGTTGTGCATTTATAATCTGTACGTTTATTTAGATCGATGGTGCGAACTGTGCGAAGGTGCCTGGTGCAGTGAGTTTTCATTTGAGACGACTGATTAGAATTTGCAAAATTTTCGACAGTCGTCGGTTCAGTTCGTTATTTAATACAAAGCTTATTTAAATCAAATAAAATGGTTAGTATAAATGTTGTTGTATAGTGTGCTGAGTAGATGTGAGATAGAAGTTTTTGGGACAGGATCATAAAATTCTCGGGACCGGTTGCTCCTGGAGAGGATGCTCCGCAAACCCACAATATTCATTTGTAACTCATGTGACCATTGAAGTGGTGTGTAGAATAAAGCCTGTCCCATGAGTTCCGTTCAGAGCAATCCTGTAACCCTGTGCATATGTTTATTCTTCCAGGGTAACGAGAATTCTATTCCCATGGAACTATGTTCAAACTGTGAGTATTGCACTTATTAAAAATCTCTGATACTAAGATCTCTTCTTTCTGATTCTCCTCTTTATCTTTTCATTTAACACTGTTAAATCTACTGCTTTAGTTCTTGCCTAAAGTGTTTTAGAGATATTTCTAAGTAGCTTAAATATTATTTGACTATAAATATCCATTTGACAGTAAAATTTTGATGACAAAGTAAATTTTGGTATCTGTTCCACATCAATCATAGTAATAATGAGATGCTTTCTATGTACTAATATGTATGTGTGGCTAACACATGTGCTCACCCCCAACTGCAGACGGGACCTCCAGTGTCCCACTAATGTATCACTACCATGTAGGGTGTGCAAATAAAGCATAACAAGAGGTTTGTTTTCAGCGCGTGTAAACTGCATTGATTTTAAGGTGGAGAACTGTGAGTGTCGTAGAGTCACTCGCCTCCGATGTTCATCTACATGTTAGAGTACCGCACGCACACACATTAGCGTCCAGAACAATTTTTCTGAACTGACATGTTTTATTGATCGGAACTTGATTGTAGCCCCTCACATGAGTACTGTGAGCACTCGAGCAGTCAGTGACATCTCTACTGATTGGTTCAAGGCTCTTCACATTTCATTTTGTTGTAGCTAATATTTTATTAAAAAACTACTTGATTTTATTCAAATAGTTGAACTATCAAGTTAAATGAAATATATTTAATTTCATGTTCTTTTCTATTCTTTCCTTTATTTTTGTTCAACATTTCTTTTCTAGCTTCCCATTAAGTATTTTCAATAAGAAATTAAACCAGGAATTTTGTGATGTTTTTTGCATAATTCCTCCACCTTTATGTAAAACAATGTGTTAAAAATTGTTCTGGATGAGATTCTACATGAGATCCATAGTTATGTTTTGTTAGTGCATCCGCGACACAGCCAGCCTCTAGTTAGATATTTTTGAGCTCTGGATGTTAGAATGCTACCATGTACTATTCAGGTGCGAGGAATCTATGTATGCTGGAGAGAGAGGTCAGCTACATGTACATAACAACATCCTCAAGTCACTGTCCTGGTTCATTTTGTAGTCATTCAGAAACCATGCAACCACTTATAATATTAGACTAAATTACTGAAGAATTCGTAAGAAAATTAGACTAAAACTGATCCCCTCTCTGTAGTGACTCTGACTTGTGGATGTCTCAAAATCGATGTGGCCTGTATGATAAGATGGCGGGTCGCGCACTGACTGTGTGCTCTCATGTCATAAAATGTTAACGGCAATAGTAAACGCTTGAGCTAGCAGTTAATGTGCGAGCCGTCACCCGTCGCGGCCGGACGACAAGCCGCCCTCGTCGGAGACTTAAATAAACTCCGGCCGGCGCGCGGCGTCCGCTCGAGCGGCGACCACGCTTCGCTTCGCTACGTGTCCAGCGACCTTTTGTTTACTGCTTGGTCGCAGATTGCTAAACCATTAGCGATTTAGCGCTCAGAGTATACTCTCTCTATGCCTTGCCATAAGATAAATATGCTGACCTTTGTCGTGGCTTGTGTTGGTCAATGTTGTGTGTTTGGGAGGCGGCCTCCGCGCTCTCGGCGTAGCGCCGCGCGCCGCATGCGTCGCCGCGTCGTGCAGTCGGTGTTACATACACACGGGGATTCGACTCGCATTCGCTTTTCAAACCCGATAATAATGTTATATTGGGTGCTCACTCACCGATGTAACCATTTCCTCTAGATATCGCTATCGACATAGTACTGCTCGCGCTAGCTTGTCCGCGGCGCAAGTCCCCGTGCTTGTTGCACAACCGTCACCTGTTTGTCGCCGAATTCGATGTTCGTTTTAGGAAACAAATGTACCTAATATAGATAAATTTGAGTTAATAAATTACAAAGGAATGTGTAATCTGTGCGCATCCATAGTATTGCTTTGTATGTTATTTATAGAAAGGTATAGCCAACAACGAAGCTCAATAAAAAATAATTAGTGTGCGCTCACGTTTATATTTGCATTTTTTCACGTTTGTTGTGATTGTGATACACGAGACTGCGAGCTTCGAGCCGAGCCGGCCTCTCCCTCCAGCCAAGCCCCACTCGGTGGGCCACAGGCGCGCGTAGTATCTTCGTCGCTGCCTGTATAAACGCTGGCTCTATGCAAATGTCTGTGGACATAGTATGAAATGACGCATTATGCGATAAGAGACATCGGTGGAATATTCATAAACTTGACTATGGCATTATAATTTTTCATAAGAAGCGCGCTCGGCTTCCTTAGCGCGAACACGAGTCGCCAGTCGCCAGTTCCTAATGAAGTGTTTGATGAAGACAGACCACATTGGTTGGACGTGGACATTTACGATTACCTACTACACTTATTGTTGGAAGTACCTACAAACTAACTTGCATAGTAAATGTGTAGGTGTGCTATACGTATACTTCTAATTTATTTCCAATAATTACCTACTTAAGAGATTGTTAATTATTGAATGTTAAAAGTAGAAGATGTTAATAATTATTGTTGTATTTATAATGCATCTGTTTCACAATCTGACAGTGTTGCGTTGCATGCCGTATAACGCCACTCGTTTGACTTGCCTAGACTCTTAGAGTATCGATGCAGGGCGAGGTCACCTTGTGACCTCGACCGGCGATTATTAGTCGATTTTTGTATGAAGTAACGTTTTAGAAGTTCCGCTACATGTCTTAGATCTAACAGGAATGCTCTTCAGACTTGAAGTGTTGAATATTTAATCTGGGTGTCATGATGAATGCTGTAACGTTAAAATATCTGCATAGATTTGTATGAGGGTCGTAACAAACAGCTGACAATCCAAATGACACACAGACTGAAATAACGTATGAGTTGTTGGGCAATGTGTATTGTGTAGTGTGTACATACACGTAGCTCTTTAGCTCGTGTGGTGAGGCGCTAGGGCGGCTCCGGCTGAAAGTGTTTGTGTGTGCAGTCGACGCCGACGAGATCCGGCGCCTGGGCAAGCGCTTCCGCAAGCTGGACCTGGACAACTCGGGCGCGCTGTCCATCGACGAGTTCATGTCGCTGCCCGAGCTGCAGCAGAACCCGCTCGTGCAGCGCGTCATCGACATCTTCGACGCCGATGGGAACGGAGAGGTAACCACCCTTTCTAAATACTATAACCACTTCAAATTATATTACTGACGAATGGGGATGTACCATTAGGTACGCCTGCTAACCCATAGGGGATTACAGGCGTGGAATCTGTCTAAATGTTTTATCTGATAAATCTGTCTAATTAGTGAATGAAATCATGCCGTTTGAGGTCTTCACTAAATTAAATAAATGTATTGATGATTGATAGGATTATAATTCTACAAAGTTACACTTGTTTGCCGGTCGCAATCAATCCATTATCAACCAGCCACTGGAGAGACGTAACAAAGTCTGCAGCGAACGGGCTAGAGCTACCCTGGGCCACTGGCGCATCCGCCTGAAGCAGAAGCAGCCCTTCACTACGTTGTCGACTAGTCTTACCAGTACCACCTGTACCACCCACAGCAGCGCTCCATATTGATTTTTGTTACTTACTTTCATGTTGTTTTCATAATAGATCTATACGCTTGCAGGAAATTTTCTTCGTATTATGTATAAGTACTTGATAAAATCAATATCGACGTCTTGTCTTTGTACTTTTTAGTTGGAGTTTTTGCCGTAGTTAGATTTTAGTTTTGCACTTTCTTTTTGACCAGAAAAAAGTCGCAAGTATTTATGGCAGTACAGAGTCCTATCTAAATAATACTTTTACCAACTTGTCGCAGCAGCAATGAATGCTCTAGAAAGGAAAGTTTTGTGACGACTGCAATAAAACAAGCCAACGTGAGCCGTTTGTTTGGCTCGAATGTTTCACGACGACATCTGAATGCGGTTTAAACATGTTAAAATAAGTAGATAACTTCTTTCCAACAAGATTTCTGCTACAAACAGCTGCTGTTTAAATAGCATTCAGCCAAGCAATAGTTAGCCTTAGCAGTCAGGTGACTCGCATGACATCATCGTGAAATACATTCAGTGAGCGAGTCCGCCGCGGCCCGCGCGCCGCACACCGTACAGTTACCCACAGCTAACCGCTGACTTAGTTATACAAAACAAACAAAAGAGGATAATATGCACAGAAACATTTGACATTATCGTGCGGGCACACTGGGCACACGATTGTGTAGTGAGTTCCGGCCAACTCGAGCGGAATATTAACAATATTAGTTAGTGGGATGATGTAGGTCACGTAGTGCACTAGAGCCGCATGCTGCTGCCACCGCCGCCGCTATACCGCCGCACCGTTGATAAACAAATAGTGTAGAGGGAAGTAGTGAGCACCGATATCGACGATCCGTAATGTTGATACCTACATGGAATCGCGAACTATCGCGATCCACTGCCTTCAGATTAAATTTACATTAAATATGGCATCCGTTTTGATTTACGACTGTTATAATTATCTTTTCTCATGCGTATGACACTATAAATAACCAGTTTGTAGCTGTTGGAAAAAGTTATCTACTTTTTTCACATGTATGATCATCTTGATGATAGAGATTACTTGCGTCACTTCTTGTTCTCAGTTAAAACACTACGGAGTCCTGAAGTGTGGGAGCTGCTTTTGTTAAGTTGTGTCGTTCGAAAATTGTTGTTGACAAAAGAGACCTACAAAATAAAATCTAAAACCAGAACCAGTCAGTTCTGTTTACTAAAAACAGAACCGTTGGAGAAATGACTTTGTATGATGAGTGTGGTGTGGTTATGTGTTGTAGGTGGACTTCAAGGAGTTCATCCAGGGCGTGTCGCAGTTCAGTGTAAAGGGCGACAAGCTGTCCAAGCTCCGGTTCGCCTTCCGCATCTACGACATGGACAACGACGGCTTCATCTCCAACGGGGAGCTGTTCCAGGTAAACAAACCAAAACCCTGGACCGAAAACGTTACCTGTTTTGGGGTTTCCATCAGGAAACCCCAAAACAATAAAAAATGGTTGTTTATTGCCTAGTTTTTCTCGAATTCCAAATAGCCTTTTCAGATTATTATGACCAAGGTGTCATGCGATTCGTAGTTTAATCTAGAAAGTTTTTAATGCAGTTAAAGTCCCGCATAAATAAATTGCAAAAGTTATAAACAATAAAAAAAACCGGACAAGTGCGAGCCGGACTCGCTCACCGAGGGTTCCGTAAAAATGTATTATGTAAAGACAACATTTTTTTATGATTTATTTCCTTCATTTATTTACTTACATACTAATTACATTTTTAAATATTTTTACGAAGTTATATAAAAAAAAAACATTTAAAAATATAAAAAATAGTAGCCCACCAGCATTGGGAACAGGGTCCGAGCTACCGGTGGTCAGGGCTCTTGAGAGAGGAACCTCCTAACAATACGCGCCGTGTCCAGAAGTACTGCTTTCTGAATCAAGCCCTTGATCCAGCTGTCAAGCGAAAGCCTACTAAGATGTTGGTCGAGGCTTTTGGCTATTAAGCCATTGGCCGAACCGACTATCGGCACAATGACTGCTGTATTCACATCCCACATGTCGACAACCTCGCGAGCGAGATCTAGATACTTGAATTGCTTATCTTTCTCTGCTTTCACGAGGTTCTCGTCATGTGGGACCGTTATATCAACAATCATTGCGCGACGCTCCAATCGATCTATCACCACAATGTCAGGCTTATTGGCAACAATAGTCCTGTCAGTGACGATAGGTCGATCCCAATACAACGTGATATTACCATTATCGAGAACTGGGTCGGGCGCATACTTATAGTACGGCACTTCTGATTCCACAAGGTTGTATTTCAAAGCAAGTTGCTGGTGGATAATCCTAGCCACGAGGTTGTGTCTATGCAAGTACTCTCCGTTAGCCAGACGAGAACAACCAGAAATAATGTGTCGGATCGATTCTCCCGGACCGGTGGCATGCCCGACACACGTCAACCGTCCCGTCCTTCATAATATGTTTCCGGTAGTTATTCGTCAGCATAACTTCGTCCATAATCGCACAGACAAAACCTTCAGTTTCCCCAAAGAGGTTGTTGGTAGCCAGGACACAGACGCTAGAAAATCTACATCGGGGCCATGAAGAGCCCGGTAGAAGCGCCCGTGAAGCTCCTTGCCCTGCCATACCTCCCTGCGATCATTAGTGTCTAATACTACAGGCTTGCGCCAGTTCTCGTTAGCCAAGAAGAGCGGGGTAAGGCCCTTGTCCACTGAGACCACATCTCGGTGCATCCCCACGTCGGCTTCTAGGAAGTATTCCCTGAGACTGCATACCTCACGATTGTGCAGGGTCTTATCATTTAAGAAGCCACGACCCCCACACTTCCGCGGGATATACAGTCTCATCACCGACGACCGTGGGTGATGCATCCGATTTGCGGTCAGCAGTACGCGGACCCTCCTATCCAGGGCATCAAGTTCCGTCTGAGTCCATTTGAGTATGCCGAAAGAATACATCAAAACCGGCATGACCCAACCGTTGAAGGCGCGTACCTTGTTTCCGCCTGACAAAAGACTGCTTAGCACCTTATTCAGGCGGCCAAAGAAACGTTCCCTCAACGATTGTTTCATGTCAGCAGTATTGATACCTAATGCTTCCGACATACCCAAATACTTGTAGGTTTCTGTTGAGGAGAGGGATCTTAGGTGTACGGAATCTGAGAGTTGAGTTCCCACGGATTCCGTAATCTCCCCTCGCTTCACATGCATGACTGCACATTTGTCCACACCAAATTCCATCCTGATGGCGCTACTGAAAGTTTCAGTTACCTTCAGTAGCTTCATCAGTTGCAAATTGCTGGGGGCAAAGGTTTTCAGATCATCCATGTAAAGAAGGTGAGATATGACCTGACCACCTCTCCTCAACCGATAGCCTAGACCTGAACCCTCCAGCAGTGTGCTGATAGGATTCAAGGCTAGACAAAACCACAATGGGCTCAGACTATCACCCTGGAATATACCACGCTCGATCCTTATGGCTTCGCTGTTCCCCTGTATCTGTCGACATCCTGGATAGTGAAGGACCGTCCTCCATTGCCCCATACACGACTCAAGGAAGGCGCGTAGAGTTGCATCTATCTTGTACAACTCCAGTACCCTCATGAACCATATATGCGGCACCGAGTCGTAGGCCTTCTTATAATCTATCCAACATGTAGACAGATGCCTTCGGGAGCGGCGAACCTGTTGGCTAATGGCCATATCAATGAGGAGCAGCTCCTTAGTACCACGAGACCCGTTCCTACATCCATTCTGAGAGGGAGACATGATGGAATTACTCTCAATATGTTGGTTTATTTTAGCTCTCAAAATAGATGTTAGAACTTTATAGACCGTTGGTAAACAAGTGATTGGTCTATAATTTTTGGGCTCTGCAGTACTACCTGATTTATGGAGCAGGTGGGTAATGCCTGTCGTCAAGAACTGGGGCAGCGACCCTGACTCTAAGGCTGATTGAAACTGGGACGCCAAGCGAGCGTGCGATCTTTGAAACCATTTGATCCAGAAGTTGTGCAGTCCGTCCGGCCCTGGAGACTTCCAGTTAGGTAACGGACGAACTGCACGAGCTACGTCTTGGGGGCTGATGATAATTGCCCCCATTTCTGGTATTGGATCACACGCTTGTTCAACTTCCCGGGTCCAACCGCCCTCAGTGTGACTGACAGGCACCGACCAGATGCTGCGCCAGAACGAATACATGGCGTCATCATCTGGTAGACGCGTGTCAGTCACCCCTTGGTCTGGTCGCTCCCAAGCCCTATATACCTTTCATCGCTTTGGAATGTGCGATTATGATTTTATTATTAATGTATAGTTTTCAGACTTTTCACTGTACTTGTAGGATAGGACGATATTACTTGCCAAATTTCATGGTTCTAGGTCAACGGGAACTACCCAATTAATTTTAATTCCCTTGGGAGTGCCGAAATATAAGTTTTTTTTTTGTGTTATAACCGGCCGTATATTTTTTACGTTAACTTAAAAGTTTGATTTTTCTTTCCAGCTTCAAGGGACCGTAGACCTAAGTCTATGGTTTTAATTTCAACTCGAAACCTCCACTCGTTCCCCAGATAAAGGGTCTTGGCAGACAGACGGACAACAAAGTGATCCTATTATAAGGGTTCTGATTTTTCCTTTTGAGGTACGGAACCCTAAAAGATTCATAAGGTGCAGGATATTTCATAAAAAAACTCACCTCCCGAAACTCAACCATCAAATTTTATAATTTTAATTTGGAGGTAAATAATTATATTAAGATTAAGAACGGATGAAGACGCTTTGACGCACGCTTGTCGGTTCGCTCAGTAAAAAGTAAAAAAAAATACTTTAGATACAATAACAGCCTCCCTGTTTGTGTTGTGCTTTATTATCTAATTGCACTCGAATAAAATTACCTGAATTTGATTGTATCTAAAGTATTTTTTTTACGTTTTATTATAAAGAGGAAAGATTTGTTTGTTACGATTTAACTCAAAAGCTACTGAACCGATTGTCGTTGTACTCATATGTCGATCTTTACCTTCAAATATCTCGTAACATGACAGTTTAGGGTACCGTGTAACTTGACAGTTTTGGTTCGTCTGTGTCCTCTACCCATAGTCCCATACATACCACTTTCATCGTGCACCGCAATTACGAAGAAAAATTAAAATGGCGGGTGGGTCGATATATTCAATAATAATAATTCTTTATTTCTCAGACAACAAATTGATCTAATGACATACACAATTCTAGATGTTAGTAGATAATTTAACTTAGAAACTATGTTATACTTATAAATTTTACGGAACCTTCGGTGGGCGACTCCGACTCGCACTTGACCGGTTTTTTTATTAGGGTTCCGTAGCCGAATGGCAAAAAACGGAACCCTTATAGATTCGTCATGTCTGTCTGTCTGTCTGTCTGTCTGTCTGTCCGTCCGTCTGTATGTCACAGCCACTTATTTCCGAAACTATAAGAACTATACTGTTGAAACTTGGTAAGTAGATGTATTCTGTAAACCGCATTAGGATTTTCATACAAAAATAGAAAAAAAACAATAAATTAAGGGGGTCCCCATACTTAGAACGGAAAAACCAAAAAAAAAAATTCATCAAACCCATACGTGTGGGGTATCTATGGATAGGTCTTCAAAAATGATATTGATGTTTCTAATATCATTTTTTTCTAAACTGAATAGTTTGCGCTAGAGCCACTTCCAAAGTGGTAAAATGTGTGTCCCCCCCCCTCTAATTTCTAAAGTAAGAGGAGGAAAATTCTGAAAATATTTAGGATTGTAGAACGTAAAAAAAACTATCAACGAAAATTGGTTGCAATAAGATATGATGTTTAGTTTTTGAGATATGGGACTTTTTCATCAAACTGCAGCAGTAACTTTGTTTTTCATAAACATACTATGAAAAACAAATTTAGTTTTGCGGTTGTGTGGAAGTTTACTAACTAATACTACTGACTAATGAATGACAGTTCAAAATATTGTAATTATATTGTTTGGAGCTATGGAACCCTGTGTGCGAGTAAGACTCGCACTTGGCCGGTTTTTTTTTCCGATATCTTCATTAGTTACTGATATATTTGCAAAAAACAAAACCCTTTATTTATTTATTGTTTAAAAATTATAATTTTGATTTTTTCTTACTAATGGTTTTTTTCCAAAAAACTCAAGATGAAATTACAAATCGAATGACACCTGGGTCATAATTTTCTGAGAAAGCGAACTGGAATTCGAAAACGATGCGCATGCTAACTAGACTATCAGGTCAATCCGTATTATAGGGTTAATCTGCCTTTAATAAATTGGTTCACGCACAAGGTTAATATTTGTTAACATAAAAAAACTATTTGTAATTTCAAAATAAGAGCTTTTTACTGAATGCATGTGAATGATAGTCTGTTCCTGTTAATCTCAGAAACGGCTGGACAGATTTTGACACTATTACTGGCAGATAGATGGACCTAAGCTACTTAGAATACTTACAGTGCCGGATTAACCACGTAGCAAGAGTAGCAATTGCTACGGGCCCCGCGCGAAAGAGGGCCTCGCATATTTAAACCCACTCATCTCTGCCTGAGCGTAACGTTTTAAGTGAAACTTATTAAAATATATCATAAGCTATTCCTAAAAATATAATACAGGTACTTGTATTAAATATAAATTTTGAAATGTAAAAAAAAAAAAATTGTTGAGTATCATCAATTTTGAATTGTTAGTTTCCTATCAAAATTATTCTAAATTGCCAGGAAATCTCATCTCAAGCTTACTTGTCAGAGCCTAACAGCGCCTATAGTAATTGACTACACTAGTAATTGCCCACAAAATTGTAATCTTTATATATAGTTAATGCAAATAAACGTATTGAATTGTTTGTCACCACTTTATACTTTAGAGCACACACCCGCAGATCAAGTGCTCTTTGAAAGAATTTGCTACGGGCCCCGCGCGTGCTTAATCCGGCACTGAATGCTTACTATTTTAGAAAAAAAAACATTCCCGTGCAAAAAAGTTAAAACTCATGAAATTGTTAACCATATCCGATTCCAAGGAAGTAATATTTTTATAATAGTTTCACGCGGACGAGGTTGCGGCCAACAGGTGTCGCTTTCATTCTAGTTAATCAGCAATATTTAAATGTATTCTAAGAGTTAACCCGTATAGTTAATGGTTTTTCAAACATATAGTTTCTAACCTTTTAACCCGATTTATCGGTCCCTGAGAGTAATACATTTATTTACGCTTAAACATCCCGCTTATGTAGCGGCCTACCACATCAACTGCTTTCCAAATGAATGGATGGTGGCTCCAAGACAGCTTTGTTCAAGCCAGCTTGAAACTGTTATGTAGAAAGACTGTGCTCCGATGATTCTCTGGGTAAGATTTGGTCACCCTCATGCACAATAATGTTGCTTGATTGCTTCCTGTGTTTCTAATTACAAAACCTGCGAACGGAGATGATACGTATTCAGCGAAAGATACAAAACGTTAGTTTAACGCGTGTCTTGTGTGACTGCAGGTGCTGAAGATGATGGTGGGCAACAACCTGAAGGACACGCAGCTGCAGCAGATCGTGGACAAGACCATCCTGTTCGCGGACAAGGACGAGGACGGCAAGATTTCCTTCGAAGAGTTCTGCAACGTGGTGGGCAACACAGACATCCACAAGAAGATGGTGGTGGACGTGTAGGCGCCGTGACGTCACCGCTCGCGTCTCCACCTCCCCCGCCCCCCCTCCCCCTCGCGCTCCGCTCTAGCTAGAACACTATACAAATGGCGAGTCGGTCGCCCCCCCCAGCGTCGCATCTCGTACGATGTCTCCGCGTGGAACGATCGTACGTAAGACACACGCGGGCGCGGCGACACGTGACACGGTGCGACGTGCCGCGTGCGACCGCTTCACCGCGACAGGCTGCTCATGCGATCGCGTTTTTCACACAACATAGGCGCGGTTTTCGCGAAAGAAGATGTTATAGTAAAGTTTCCTATTTTAAGATCGACTCCTATATTATACGTACGCTTTATATTTCTATAAATACTGTATGAGCAGTCGCCCTGTCGCCTGTTAATTGCTTTATATAATGAGTGTGTGGCTGCGACTGAGCGAGTCGGGTCCCGGCACGGGAGCGCGGGTGACGCGTCTCGTTCACTTGACGTTTCTGACATAGCTGACGCTGGCTCGTGTAGACGCAATCGCGTGATTACTTCATTGTGGAGTCCACTCGCTCATGTTGTTCGCAACATCGACAGATTTTTTTATTCAAACTCATTTATTTTTGTAAGGGGTGCTACACATTTATTGGAACTAAATATAGATGTATTATACACACACATGACAGATAGACAAAATCCATTCGGCATGTAACATCGCCGAGTCATATTTGGGTCGGTCGAGTGGCTTTTTCCGTGTTGCGAACGGCTGTGCCTAGTCTTGAACCCGATCATATACGTATAGCTCCCCTTGGTATCGCAGTAGTGCCGCTGTCGCCATGTCGTAGCCACACCGCGCCACTACTGCGCGGTACCGCAGCTCTTAGTCCGACAGTGTGACAGTGCGACAGTCCGACAGTGCGACAGTGTGACAGTCCGACAGTGCGTCAGGTCGCGGGCGGGGCGTCAGCGGCGCGACCGACTCGCGCTAGATCTATCGTAATACATTTAAAAAATCTATTTAACTTTAAGATATACATACATTATATTATAGTTATACATCATTAGACGATCTTTATCGTAGTCGAATCGGACGTAGATTTTTTATTGTAGATTTTGTTGCAGTAATTTTAGTTTATTTTGTTATTTAGTATTTTATTTGGACGGAGTTTGCGAGTCCATCACACGGTAGATTGACAGCCAGGTGGTGCGAGCTCAGCTGGCATATCTAGTAGCACCAGCGAGCGCCGGACGTGACGTCACACGCACCGACCAACCACTCGCCGGTCTATGAAACAGCAGCACATTCTAATTCAAGTTTTATTGCTGACTCTCATTAAGAATGAAGAGTACCTAATAAAAGTACATTCTAAACCAAGTTGTAAACGATAGCAAGTTTAGCCAGGTCGCCACTCGAGCGTGGTTGCTCTGTCCGCGTCCGGTGACGTCACGTGCCGATACAGCCGTGTGTCGCCAGCACCGCGCGGAGTGACGTCACTTCCGCGCCGCGCACCACAGACATGTTATAAAGTTAAGATTTAATATATCTACTCTATGGTTTTATTAATGTTGGAGCCATACTAGCTATTTAGGGCATTCGTCCACTGACACTTGTGTCGACATATTTTACTACCATTATATGTATATTTGTGGACTTTTGTTGGGTTTTCACAGGAAGCGTAAAAGGTGTCTAGGGCTAGTAGGGAAATAATTAGAGGGTTATTTAAGCGTGGACAGCAACGTTCTCGAGCAAGACATGTCGCCAGCGGTGTCAGCGGACGAGGCTCGTGTACTCATCGTCGTCGTCGTGTACTTCTACTATACACTGATCTTATCGCCTTATCCGAATTTTATACAATTAAAGTTTTACGGTATTAGCTGTTTAGACGTATCTCTATCAACATTGAGTATAATGTAAGAGTGGAGGGCAATGAACGTGCAGTAGTACCGCCTCCCCCTCCCCTCCCCCGAGTAATCCCCCTCCCCTCCCTCCCCCCGCAGGTGTTTGCGGCCCTCAAGTGAGCGCAGTATCGTCCAGTGTGCCAGAGTCCCCAGTACCAGGCTAGTTCGGTCCCGCTAACAGTGAATGTACCAATATTTATGTATTATTGTGTTAATAAATACCGGTTTTTGTAATATATTTTATGTAGGAATGTTTGTTCGTCAACCCGTTCGAGACTGTTAGACACAGACAACATATTATACAAAGTTATCTATTATGAAGATGTTAATGATTTAGCATAGTTACTTCTTATAGTCCTGTGTTGTTTATAATTAGAATAATTGATCGTTTTACATGTTACCGAGTCGTCGGCGGCACCTCACGATACTTCAGTAGCAGTGAACGCACGTGAATCTTAATATCTAGTCACAGCTGTTGTGCATTGTTATACAGACGATACGGTTACCTACTCTTTAGTGAGCGGCCTCACAGTGGCTCTGTTTGTGTGGCTCTACGGACGAGCTCATAGATATAGTCCACAGCTTTAACACATTGAATGTTACATTAGCAATATAAAAATAATTATTACTCGCGGTGCGCTGCACGCGGCCCGCGGGACTCTCGTGACCTCGGACGTTTGCGCCTCAGTCCTGAATACAACTAATACAATAACGTATAGTTTTACTATAAGCGACGCAAATTACCGTATGTTTCACGCTTACGAGCATTCGTAGCAATTCGAATGACTCGAGTTATAAAATAGTTCATTGAACTAAGAACAACATTGAGTACCCGCGCGCCGCGACGTCGCCTGCGCCGACACTTCTAACATGAAGCTAATAACTTATTATGTAACCCTGTGAATGTTGATGTCGTGTCGTCTGCTCATCTCCATCGGTAGGTAGCGTGTCTTAATTAAGTCTACTCTAAATGAAACTGAACATAAGTTTTATTAAATTTTCAAATTTCAATTAATTGTTTTCTTTATATTTCCCCAATGATAGCGTGACAGTTGACAGTTTAAATCCCAAAAAAATTTTGTAACTAATTTTTAGGGTTCCGTACCCAAAGGGTCAAACGGGACCTTTAACTGAGACTTCGTTGTCCGTCCGTCCGTCACCAGGCTGTATCTCATGAACCGTGATAGTTAGCCACTTGAAATTTGTACAGATTATGTATTTCTGTTGATGCTATAACAACAAATACTAAAAACAGAATAAAATAAATATTTAAGGGGGGCTCCCATACCTAAAAAAGTGTTTTTTTTTCGTTTTTATAAATAATGGTACGGAACCCTTCGTGCGTGAGTCCGACTCGCACTTGGCCGGTATTAAAAGCTTTTATTTAACTTGCAATGTATGTATGTTTCTTACGGTGGAATCTTGGAAGCCAAATTAGAACCACTTCCCGATGTCCGATTGAGCTGATATTTTGCACACATCTTTGGTTCTGAAGACAATACATTCTAATGACAGACATAACTTAATCCTGCAGCCAGGATCGTCTCCTCACGAGGGAACTCCTCAACGGTAAATAGCGTGGACACGTAACTTTGCATACGAGTTCATATTTGATGCATTATCTCGAACTCAACCTGCAGTCAGGGTCGTCTTCTCACGGGGGAGCTCCTCAACGGTAAATAGCGTGGACACGTAACTGCATACGAGTTCATATTTGATGGATAATCACGAGTTGTATCATGCACTCATCCTACAGCCAGGATATAGTCTCCTCACGATGGAACTCCTCAACGGTTAATAGCATTGATATGAAAAAAGTGTTGAGATGAGATAATAACGTTCATAACGATTACGGCAAAACTAAAAATGTTAAAATAAAATTCTAAGTAAAAAACCTTTTAAAAAAAAGCTTTTATTTAAATGCTCTACAAAGAAGAAAAATAAAATTTTCTTTTAATTCTTTAACTTTCAACTTATAACCTCAGTACGGTCCCAAATGATTGTTCTTAATAGCTGTGTCATTTAGTAGTTATAAATCAGCCCCTAAATAATAGAATCACTCGGATCTAGCCTGTCCCTCTCCCAGGCGACGCCCTACGGCTGATTGACGACGTAAAATTGGTGGATCCCAAGCTTTACAGCTTGGCTCATCGCCATTGCCCGCTGGTCGGTCTTGTACAGGTTGTACTTGTGTGAGTGTGCTCAAGAACTCTACGACCTCATCCCATCAGCCCCTTCTACCATCGGACGTCTAGACGTACTGCAAGTTACCATTCTTACCTTATTGCTATTCCACCAATTAGCACTAAGCGTTTTCAAACGTCTTTCACAATGCGCACAACAAAGGAGTCTCTCTACCTGCGGGTGTGTTTCCGAAGGCTTACAACCCAAATCTCTTCAAAGTTAGAGTGAACAGCATAGAGGAAAGTAATATGTAAACAGGCTTCTTCTGCCTCAGTTCGTTCCTTCGTCGACTTTGTCTCTGTCATCTCTGACCTAGACTAGAGTCAAGAGCAAACCCATCGCAAAAAAAAAACTGCAGCAGTTACTTTGTTGTTTAATAACATACTATGAAAAACAAATTTAGTTTTGCTGTTGAACGTAAAATAATACAACATATATTATTATTAGTGAGCCTTCAAAATATTTTTATTATATTGTTTGGTGCTACGGAACCCTGTGTGCGTGTGAGTCCTTTGCCTGGTTTTTAACCCCCGACCAAAAAAGAGGGGTGTCATAAGTTTGACGTGTGTATCTGTCTGTGGCATCGTAGCTCCTAAACGGATGAACCGATTTTGATAAAATTGGTTTTTATTTAAAGATTGTGAATGTATGGACATTGTAGGCCTTGTAGATTCCTAGATGCTTCTTGTTCTATGTTTTGTAGGAAGCAACGACTTATTGTCGAGGCTACGCTGTCCTCCCATTCTTAAGTTGTAACATACAAAATTGTTAAGTAAACCAAATTATTTAAAAATTTGATATGGGTTTTTTTTTATTTTTGATTTGGAGTTTCTTGCCGGTTCTTCTCCATAGGGAACGAACCGTGCACCTTTTGTCGACGTTTTATAAGTGCCCATGTAGGCCTATGTGAAGTAAAATATTTTGATTTTGACAGGGCCCTAAGACTGCAAGACAAATGGAAAGCTGCTAACATCACTAAAGGGGCAGACGTTACAGTAAAAACCAGAACTCTAAAATGGAAATGATACATACGATACATACGACACACATACAACAACAACAAACATAACATAACAACACATTAACATATTCATACGATGAGAGCAAAGACGAAAAACCAACCAACCAAAAATCACAGAATGGTACCCAACATCATCTGCCTAGCCTTTTCCCAAACATGTTGGGGTCGGCTTCCACTCTAACTGGATGCAGCTGAATACCAGTATTTTACATGGAACAACTGCCTATCTGATCCCCACAACCCAGTTAATACTGGGTAATACGATACCTCTTGGTAAGACTGGTTGTCACTTTCGTTGCCTAGCTATTTTGACTGTCAAAGATGACAGAATGCTACCCAAAAAATGGAAAAATGTGTAGAGGAAGACAGGTGTAAAGGTAGGGAGAATGATTTGCCAGAAGGTTAGCAAGGACTGCTCTGGACAGGAATAAGTGGAGGGAAATAGAGGATGCTAAATAGAATAGCTGATTGAGGGCAATAAAGGGTATAAACCATTAGAAAATGTTCAAGTTCAAGACAGAACAATTTCAAGTTAATGTTACTACTTGCTTATATATTGAGAAGGACAGAGTAAATAAAGGGTATTTTTATTTTAATTTAACAATTTATTAATATCTACAATAACCTACTTATGTACAATAAGTGCAACTACTGTAACTACACGAATCTTGTTGCTATAGCTAATAGTTTGGTGTAGTCTGCTCCCTTGGAGTGCGTCTTTTCCTTGAGGATGGTCCGCAGTATGGTGGGGATGGGCACGTGGATGCGGTTGCCCAGCGGGGTGCCGTTGTCATCTATGAGCACTACATTGTTACTGTCAAACTTGGGCACTTTGACATTTTGTTTCTGTTTCATGCCTACTAAGATGCCTTTCTTCTTTTGACCCTTGATAGCTACTAAAACTCTGTCACCTATATAGCCAACATCTGAAATGTAAAATGACAATTTCAGCAATTTTGTATGCAAAACATGCATTTTGGACCTAGAGTTACGGACTCAGTAATTCAATTTTACTAAGCTTTACTAGCTAACTTATGGCTTGTTCTATGTATGTCATAGTTAGAGATCAGATTTATGGAAGCATATTTACCTAAAGTTTTAGTATTGACTAGTATGGAGCATGAGCTTGAGTGTCAAAATAGTCATTGTAAGCCATTCATATTTTCATTTATTTTATTTACAGATAATTAGTAGCAAAAATTAAAGTAAATGCAAACATTCATGTGCTTCCACAAATTTCTTGCCTTGTTGAACAGAATAGAAATATTAATTATTCTTAGGAATGTCATTTGGTATGCACAGGCCTCTCCCCATGACTTCGCATTGTTACGATCCAGGGCCAATGTAAACCACTGGTAACTGGTCCTGTCCAGCTTGGGATGAGCTGGACAGGACCAGTCGGGTGGACCAGTTACCAGTGGTTTCATCTTCTACGAGATCTGCCGCAATGCCTTCTGGCTGTGACATTGTATACACACTACATATATGTATATTTTTTTACGAAATCCCACAGAAACGGGAAAAAAAATATAAGATAGCACAATTCCACACTTTTGTGCCCTTTGCTGGGATAAAATGTACTTTAGGTAAATATGTATTGAATATCCAATCCCTACTCCTAATATATTTATGTTTTTGGCTGACACAATTAAGGGGTCCACCCGATGGTAAGTCGTAAGTATTACATAGAGACATTGTGCTTTCCAGGCACTATGTGCATTGCGATTCCAGATTCTAGGCTGAAGTCTCATGTGCTGCAAGCCCAAGAGAACAGAAAGGTTCATGAAACTGGAATATTGAATTATGGAATAGTTGCTTATGAAATCTGAGGATTACGTACGCTTCTTGTTATAGACGCAGATAACTTTAGGGGGTTTGCCTTCGGCCATGGCTCGCTTTCCGATCTCCGAGTTATCGACAACTCTCAGGCGACTCAGCAAGCGTACTTCATTCATACAGGCGGTAGTATGGAACCCACAGGATAGCTGTGCTGGGTTCAGCTTGCCAACCAAGGATTTAAACATTTTCTTTCAATACTCTTGAAATAATGTTAGCGAAAAATAGTGTATTCAGTAATGAGGTTATTTATTATTTTGACATGCAGTGACACTAGTGACAGTCAGTAAGTGACATTATTTCTTTTGGTCGGAAATAAAATTTGCAATTTGTACGTTAGGGAATTATATGTTTTACTAAGAAATTACGACACTCAGCAGTGAACAAGCAAGCAAGTAAAAAAGGAGAAAGCAGTGATCGTAGCTTCTACACAAAATTTTTAGAGATTTTAGAAAAAATATTACTCGTTATCTAACTGTTGATGTTCCTCAGGTAGGGGATGTCATGTCGCCTCTCCTTCAGGGGGGGACATACCACCGTACTTGACATAGGCATCCAATTTTTCACAAAGTTAATTTAGCAACATCTCTTACGAAATCCGCATAAACTTGAGATTTAATACGTTAAAATAAAATAGATAGTGCTTACGCCAATTTTCGCCATTGTGAATACCTTTTTGATTTGAATGAAAATTGAGTTAAAAAACTAAATTAATTTTAAATTCTAAGAAAGATTTAACAATTTATTTATTTTAAAAGCATTTTGTAATTACAAATATTTATTTTTAGGTTTGGCCTACAAACAATGTTTATCATACAAATTGTTTACAAAATGGTCACTACTTTCGGCTTGTTTACGCATGTTTGTAGATCTCCCCCATTTTGTGTAATTCATGTGGTTTTTCGGTTCTTTTGAGTTCAGTGTAAATTAAGCAAT
Source organism: Cerastis rubricosa (assembly GCA_949152445.1). NCBI lineage: Eukaryota > Metazoa > Arthropoda > Insecta > Lepidoptera > Noctuidae > Cerastis > Cerastis rubricosa. Next base: position 21,945,373 of record OX424539.1, on the reverse strand, counting down.
CAAAACAGTAACAGAAATATTTGTGCAGTTTCCATTCAAATGTGAAACACACAAAAGTTGAAAGAATACTTTACAATAATAATTATAATAAGAGCAGCAGCTAAACTTGCACGCCTACCACCTCCGGACTCGTCGGCCCGCTCCGCCTCGATGCCGCTGGAACTGGAACCCAGCCTCACCGAGAGTGCTGTGACACCGGCCGTGGCAGTTGCGTCGAGCGGAAGCGACGAGTACTTCTCTCCGCTCACGACGCCACCACCTGCTCGTCGACGGGGAGGACGCCGGCTGCCGGACGGCTTAGGACCTCGAGGCCCAACGGCCTCTGATAGGGTCCCAGGTCCCGGTGGAAGTGTGCAGCGCATGCGATGGACGCGAACCATCAACGAAAATGTCATGCGCTCATACTATGGGGCTACAGAGGGAGAAAACAACCTGACCGCGTACCGTGTTTGGATGCTCTCTCTGTTTCAGGTGCTCGAGCCAGCTGTCAACGTGTCGGCGCAACGATTATCGGATCAGGTGCGGGTCATCCAGCGTAATCATATGTTGGACGACACCGTACTTGATCGCTTGCGAACTGAAATGCAGAGTAGCCACGTCATTGTCCCTCCGTCACAGGCTGTGGTTCCACCACAGTCTAGTCAGTTTTTCGATCGCGCTGACGAAGTGAGTAATGACATGGCCACTAATGTAAGTATCCAGTGCAGTGAGGAAATGAGGAGTGCTTTGGAAGGTGCGATTAGAGAATATCGGTACATGTCGCCTGAACTTAGACCACGCTTACCTCGTTTGCCCATGCATAACAGAAATAGGGCGCTTGTGGCTGTTCTGGATTCGCAGTTGTCAAACTATTTTGATAACTGCGAAGACCTCACTGATGCTCACTCGATCCTGTACTGTGCGGCTGTAGCGGCATGTCGTGTAGCTCGTGTCAAATTTTCTAATGACAGAGCTACACGACCTAAACCTACCGTACCGGCATGGCAGTGCAGGATTGAGCGACGTATTAGTGGGGCCAGAACACTCATCGGCAAACTAATCTACTTCAGGGAGGGCAACAATCGCCCTCGAGTGATGCGTTTTGTTAAGCGGGCATTTGCAGGGACTGATATTAGTCCTCGAGACTATATGTCGCGTATCACAGAACGCATCGACTTCCTGAAGCAGAAAGTGTATGCATGGGCAAACCGTATCCGTAGGTTTAAGCGGCGGGTGAAACGATACACTGACTGAAAGGAACACTGAGATGAAAGGTGGGTTTATAGGAGTTGGGAGCGACCGGACCAAGGTGTGACCGACACGCGCCTGCCGGATGATGACGCCATGTGCGCGTTTTGGCGCAGCATCTGGTCGGTGCCTGTCAGCCATACCGAGGGTGAATGGACTCGAGAAGTCGAGCGAGTGTGCGATCTAGTACCAGAAATGGGGGAATCTCTATCAGCCCCCAAGACGTAGCTCGTGCAGTGCGTCCGTTGCCTAACTGGAAATCTCTAGGGCCGGACGGGCTGCACAACTTCTGGATTAAATGGTTTGCGAGGTCGCATGCTCGCTTGGCGGCTTTGATGTACTCTTTCGGCGTACTCAAATGGACTCAAACAGAACTAGACGCCCTGGAAAGGAAGGTCCGTACATTGTTGACGGCATATCGAATGTATCACCCACGTTCTTCGGTTATGAGACTGTATATCCCGCGAAGTTGTGGAGGTCGAGGCTTTTTAAACTCCAAGACTCTCCACAATCGCGAGATATGCAGTCTCAGGGAATATTTCCTAGAAGCCGACGTGGGGATGCATCGAGATGTGGTCGCGATGGACAAGACCCTCACCCCGGCTCTCCTTGGCTAAAGAGAACTGCCGCAAACCTGCAGTGCTTGACACTAATGACCGCAGGGAAGTATGGCACAGTAAGGAGCTTCACGGATGCTACTTCAGTGCCCTGCATGGACCTGATGTAGACCATGCAGCGTCCGTAGCCTGGCTACGTTCCGGGGAACTCTTTGGAGAAACCGAAGGTTTTGTTTGTGCAATTATGGATGAAGTTATGATGACAAATAACTACCGGAAATTTATTGAGAAGGATGGTACGGTTGGGGTGCTGGGTCAGAAAACCTCCTCGTGAGCCTGATGGCTGCTGGTCCCTCTCGATACGTCTGGAGAGAACAGTAGCTATTGGGACGGTGCACCCTGGGCGCCGGCAGTGTCCTTCCCCGAGGAGTGGGAAGAGATTCCCATTCTCCGGGGAATGTAACCGGTGGCGAATATTCTGACGTGGTGGGGTCCAACTTGAACCAACGCGGCGTTTCTCCGCGTTGGTCCAAGTCCCTCTGAAAAGCAGAGGGCACAGCGGAGGAGCAAGGGCGGGCTCGGAGTGCACTCACCCTGCCTCCGAGCAGACAGTGAGGGACGCAGTCCTTCTCTGTCCCCGTCGTTCTCGTAATCCCATCATCGGAGTGTCGTGGATCACGTCTCGCGGCTTCGATCGGGACCGAGGGTCTTGGCTTGACCGCCTGGACGGCGAGGTAGAAAACCTCTATAAAAAGCTACCCTTAATCTCAAGCGGCGGCTTCGTGAGGGGATGTATAGCTGACGGGTGTTCCATGGAACAATCAGTCTTTAGTGCGACCCCCGCCAGAGTACCAGCCGACCCTCTGGCGGGTTATAAATGTCAAAGGCTTATCCGGGTAGGTACAGGGGGCACTGCCCGGATGGACCTCTTATTTCCCCCACACTCTTGGGAACAATATGGGAAACCCTAAGAATAGAAATCAAGCTGGTGACGGCAAAGAGACGGAGAGGAGGGATGCGGGGTCGGATTCCGACGCCGCGTCCAGTGAGCGGGGGAAGCTCAGAGAGCTCCCGCTGCGTGAGGATCAAGGCTGCTGCGGAAGACCGCAAGCGGTCCAGACCGAAAGGCGACTACGAGTCGTCTTCCGAAGGGGAGCTGGCCCCGGCTCCTAAGATTTCCACCAGCAGGCGTGGTGGAATCAGGGGCAAGGGGAGGGGCCTCTCGGCCTCCGAGAGATCAGGGGTGGCCGGTCGCGGGCAGTCCCGTTCGGACTCCGGTGCAAAGGAGGTGTATGAAACTGGCAGCTCCGATGCGGAGCGTAAGGCCAGGTTTGTGAAGGAGGTGGAAGCTGCCATAAGGGTCGCGGCCTTGAAAAAGTTGACTTCAACTAAACTCGGGGCCATACCTGCGGCGTCCGCCTCTATAGTGGCGGCAGTGGAGGCTAGGTATCCTCCACCCGGCGAAGTGGCCAAACTGCGGGTGGAGGTCGCCCGCCTGACTGCCGCCACGGAGCTTCTCCACGAGGAGAATTTGAAGCTCCGGGCAGACCTGACCGGTCTGCGAGAGTCTGGCTCCCACGAGGTGCCCCAGCAGCGGCAGAGCCACCCCGTGCCGGTGGAGAACCAGGTCCTGAACCTGGTTTGGCAGGAGCTGGCTGCCTTCCAGGCTCGGTTTTCCGTCTTGGAGGGTTTTGTCCTGCGCCACCCCTGGCGGCAAACATGGCGGCCGTGGGCCCGAATGCAGCCCTGGGCCCGAGGGTGGTCCCGGGCCCGAAAGCGGCGTCATATGCAGCTGCTACGGCTGCCACTCCCGGAGCAGGGCAGTCTGGCCAGCCCTCCAGCAGGACTAGGCCGGGCTCCGGGAAGTCGGCAGCGGCCCAGAAGAAGGGCAAGGCAGCTCCTCAGGCGGCGAATGTGCCGGCGCCAGCAGCTAGTTGGCTGCAGCCACCGCCGCCCCCCCTACCCGCTAATCACACCGCAGCCGAAGCCGAGTGGCAGGTGGTCGGGGAAAAGGGGAAAGGGCGTAAGGCGGCCAAAAATGCCCGGAAGGAGGAGCGAAGGTGCCAGCTCAAGGCGCGAAACGTCGCGGCTCGACTCCGCGCCCCGAAGACCGCAGCTGTAGTGATCACACTACAGCCGGAAGCGGAAAATAGGGGCGTGTCCTACCGCGACGTACTCGCGAAGGCGAAGGCGACGGTGAACCTCGGAGAGCTAGGGATCACCGGGGGAATCCGGCTCAAAGTCACCGCTACAGGGGCTCGAGCGCTGGAGATCCCGGGTGCAAATAGCGGCCCGTTCGCTGACGCTCTGGCTGAAAAGAGGAGGTGGTCGCTGCCGTCACCAGGACCGGTGGGTTTACTGCCGAGCAGGTCATGGCAGGCACCCTACATACGGACTATTTCGGCATGCGAACCGTTATGGTAGGCTGCCCTGTGACGGCGGCGAGAATAATCGTGGAGGCTGGAAGGCTCCTGGTGGGCTGGGTGTCAGCGCAGGTGAAGCTGCTGGAGCCCCGACCTATGAGGTGTTACCGGTGCCTCGTGGGGCACCACGTGAGTTGTCGGTGCACCTCGGAGGTGGACCGCAGCGGAGTCTGCTTTCAATGCGATCAGCCCGGTCATATGGCCGCGGGTTGCTCCGCCACGACGCACTGCACTGCATGTGCGGCGGCGGGCAAACCGGCCGATCACCGGGCAGGGGGCGAGGCCCGCGCACCACCCACCAGGACCAGGGGCAGGGGCAAGGGAAGGCCTCTAGCCACCACCTCCACCGTCGCCGCAAACCTACCAGCCTACGATCTATTTTATGAAGGGTTTTGAAGCTCGGACAACTCTCGCTTATATGGCTAAAGGGATTTACGCAATTCATTATAAGTAAGTAGATAGGTTTACTCCGATTCTCATTTCTGAATGAATGAGCAAAGATAACGTAATTTATCCGAGGAAGGTTGCCAAAATTTTCAAGCTCGCTTTGCTCTCTCTTGCATTTTCTTGATTCTGGAAACTTCCCAGCATTAGTCGACAAAGTATCTGCACACCTCTTCTTTCTGTATGAATGGTCAGAAGAAAATATAACTTAGCCAAGGAGAAGTGAACGAAGTTTTGAGTTCGCTTCACTCACTTTGCGTTCCTGAGTTTTTCTAAACTAATGTTATGAAGAGGAAAGATTTGTTTGTTTGTTACGATTTAACTCAAAAACTACTGGACCGGTTTTAAAAATTCTTTCACCATTAGAAAGCCACATCTTTACCGAGTAAGAGTAACATAGGCTATATTATATCACAATTTTCGCGGACGAAGTCACGGGCGAAGTGTATTTTATAAATTGGCAGAATTAGTTCTTATAAGTAGAATAGAATAGAATAATATTTATTTATGATTGAATGGTACATTAGGATCTTAATATTAAACAGTTTCACATACACTACCGTTGCCGGTGTAGAAATATTAAAATTTGCATAAAAAGCCAAAGTGTATAAGTTTTAATAGACAATAAAACCGACTTCGGAAAATAACTTTTAGCTTCATAGTTTCATTGATGAGTTTTTTTGCCACCGACTTCTGAAGCTAAAAGTTACCTTCCACTATTTTGTGTTTTGAAGTCGGTTTTATTTTTTTGCAAAAATGTTTTTTATTTTTCCATTTTCAGTTGTAAAATCCTATTCAACATTTTTGCGATGCATTTATTTTACCTTGTCAACAATACCTAAATGTCGTGGTAATGGGGTTATCCCCAAAAAAATGGAACTTAACATAGCTACATAACTATCGAAATGTTGGTACTGTACACATCTGCGTACCACCTCAAAGCATACAGGCGTGATGATGTTATGATAATGTGTAAACAATAAACATCCAAGCGATTACAGCAATCATGATAGATTTGCCGTCCATTATAAAACGTTTCCGTTTTCCGTTGTTCATATCTGCGAAGATCAGCACTAGATTAGGGTTCTCACAAGACAAATACCAGCAATGTAATGCAGCATGCAAGCAAGCATGCAGCATGCAGCATTCAAGCGAGCATGCAACATGCAGCAGGCAGGGTTTCTGTCACGGCTCCGGCGCTGCGGGCCTCCGGCGGCCCCACACGTGCTAATCGTCACAGACGGCTTTCGCTCACCACCGCAGCTTCGGCTTGTTGGCCGGCTTCGCCGGCCAGCCTCAGCCGCGGCGGCTCGCTCGCATCCGCCTGCTCCTCAGCCCGCGGGCCGCCACGCCCCTCCGCGCCTACGCGATTTTAAATTACACTCTAGGGGTAGGACAAACAAGACTACGTGGAGTCGGTTTTTTCAGCGATTCGGTTCTGTCACTAACTTTTGTTGCACAGCATATAAAATTTTTAACCAACAATATTATTTAATTGTTACAGAAACTATAGCAAATTGGTTTAATTAGAATTATGTATGGGGTACTAGAAGTTCACGACCACCATTTCCACCCAAAGTCTCACAACATCTAATATATTCTTCAGATAAAAGTTATCTCACGATTGAAAAATCGTTTAAGTTACATAATGTTATGTATAATAAATCATTTTCATGAAAATTGATTTTGTTATTTATATTAATTTTATGCCTAAATATTATTATGCTAATAGTCATTAGGCCTACTAACGTTATGCGAATCAAATTTATGCTAAAACAAATTAGTCTTTAAGATGATTATGCCAACATAAAATGTATGCCTATAAAAATTATGCCGAAGTATTATTATGCCAAAACAAATTGTGCCAAAATCGTTATGCCGAAGTATATTAGGACAAAGCATATTATGCGAAAAGAAGGGATCCCCCCCCCCTTCAATGAATGTTATTGTCGATGTGTTAATTTGTTGGCGTGAAGGTTTAAAATACTTACTTCAGTAGGCACCTATCCAGTATATGAAATACATTTAAGCCGTAGCCATCTTAACAAGATTATTATGAATTTAGCGCCTTTCTTGTTTAAAGTTCACTGAGAAATTTCCAAATTAATCATTTTGCTATTCACAAATTGCTTCACGTCAATACAGTAATCAGACACCGATAGGAAGCAGCATCCTTACTAATTTAACTCCTCAAACGACCCCTCAGTACGTAAGACATCCAGTTTGTGCAATCTTCATGGTAGGATTCAATTACAGCTTTTTTATTTGGTTGAATCAAAGGAGTATTGATGACACAATCGTGTCAGCGCGGAGTGGTGGCGTTGCGGCCGCGGCGTTGGCGGCGGGCGGAGGTGCGTATTGATTGCTCGTCGTTAGGGGCCCGGCTCGGTTACAGAGCTCGCGTCGATGATTAAAGGCGGTAACCCAATAAGGAGCGGATTGCGGCGGTTATCGGAAACAAAACAAAAGAGTGCGGGCTCGATTTACGTCATTAGGGGCGCGCCGGGACGCGACACCTCAACTCAATGCTTTAAAGATGTCTAAGTTCCTTTATCGCGCTTATAATGGTTCGTTTTCGCGTTCGTATCCGCCGCTATTGTCCCGCTGTCCAAACACCCCCTCGCCCCCTCTACCCCCCCGTCTTCCGCAGTGTGTGCCAGAGCGTTTGTTTAGCTGATGGCTCGCTGTCTGTCGCTTCCTTTTATTGGGACAATACAACGTTTTAGTGGAAATATTAGTGGATTATAGCTCAATGTTTTGGGTATCTTATATCGTATTGTGTTAATTGCTATTGTGCTATTACTATTTCTCAAACAAAGATAATAAATGAAAAGGTAGAGCTTGTGGCTTGAATTAAATGTACTGATTGTGATTATGACTACATTCTAACATTCGCATTCCGGTAGAGCGAGAGTCACCTACTTGACGGTTGTCGACTTGTCACTCACCAAGTGACTCTCCTAGATGAAGAAGGTAGATATCCAATAAAGCTATCCTAGGATATTTTCTTGATCCATATATTTTAGGGTTCCCCATCCATTTACATAAAATTTTAAGACCGAATATAACTTAGCATAATTTAGTTTGGCATGATTATATTTTCGCATTATATAATTACGCATAACAGCTTACGCATAATTTTTTTAATCATAATTTCTCTAACTATAATAATGATTAAGCATAATATTCTAAAGCATAAATTTATTAAGCATAAAGTTCTAAAGCATAACTTTTTTAAGCATAATATCCTAAAGCATAAATTTATTTACGCTTGCTTTTATGCTTGCTTTCATGCTGCATGCAAGCAAGCATGCAGCAAACAAGCAAGCATGCAGCAAACAAGCAAGCATGCAGCATGCAGCATTCAAGCGAGCATGCAACATGCAGCAGGCAGGGTTTCTGTCACGGGTCCGGCGCTGCGGGCCTCCAGCGGCCCCACGCGTGCTAATCGTCGCAGACGGCTTTCGCTCACCAACGCAGCTTCAGCTTGTTGGCCGGCTTCGCCGGCCAGCCTCAGCCGCGGCGGCTCGCTCGAAGCCACCTGCTCCTCAGCCCGCGGGCCGCCTCGTCCCTACGCGCCTACGCGATTTTAAATTACACTCTAGGGGTAGGACAAACAAGACTACGTGGAGTCGGTTTTGCAGCAATTCGGTTCTGTCACTAACTTTTGTTGCACAGCATATTAAATTTTTAACCAACAATATTATTTAATTGTTACAGAAACTATAGCAAATTGGTTTGATCAGAATTATGTATGGGACACTACAAGTTTACCACCACCATTTCCACCCAAGTCTCACAACATCTAATATATTCTTCAGATAAAAGTTATCTCGCGATTGAAAAATCGTTTAAGTTACATAATGTTATGTATAATAAATCATTTCCATGAAAATTGTTTTTGTTATTTATATTAATTGTATGCCTAAATATTATTATGCTAATAGTCATTAGGCCTACTAACGTTACGCGAATCAAATTTATGCCAAAACAAATTAGTCTTTAAGATGATTATGCCAACATAAAATGTATGCCTAAAAAAATTATGCCGAAGTATTATTATGCCAAAACAAATTGTGCCAAAATCGTTTTGCCGAGGTATATTAGGACAAAGAACATTATGCGAAAAGAAGGGATCCCATATTTTAGAGCGTAATTTTTCAGTAGTCGGGTTTAAATTTTTGAACTTATTTTCTTTTTGTCTATATGTACGAGTAGGTACTTCATGTAATATTATAAAACTTGAAATATACAAGTGCTGTGCACAACTGTAGGTAAGTGGAAAATTCACTCTAGATTTTAAGTTAAATTGTTACAGTAGTCATAAAAGAGCCCGACGAATAACCGGAACCTCTACCATTCGTAGGGCCTGCTAAAGTGCCGACGGAGCGCAGAACCTTTTTAGAGTCCCGTTTTCGCCGTTTGGCAACGAAACCCTAAAAATAATGTGCACTTATAGATTCGTCCTCGGATGGACGGTCTCTGTCTGTCCGTCCGTATGGATCTCAGCTATTTTACTCCGAGACTGTTACCACCATATCATTTTACTCCGGCACATAGTTGAAATTTGGAGAGCAGTGTCTTTTATGAAACGCTACACAAAAGTGAAGTGAAATCATGAAAATATAAATTCATATACAGGAGAGGCCCTCCATACTTATGTTACTGAGGGTTTAAAACATTAACTTCCACGTTTTTTAGCTATGTGGGGTTTCGTCGATAGCTCTTAAAAATTATATCGAGGCTTCTAAAATACTTTTTTTCTTAACTTAATTGTTGAACATATTCGCCCCTAAAGCCGTAAAAATGACCCTCTATCTTTTAAAGTAAGCGAAAGACAATTCAGAAAAAAAAATGGATTTGTAGAACGTAACAAGAAATTTCAGCGAAAGTTGGTTATGGAAAGATTTGATCTACCAGAAACTGCTTCCGTTGTTCTTGTTTTTCATTACCGTACCTACTGTGAGAAACAAATTTTGAGATATGAATGATCGTTAAAAATATATTAATTAATTAATATTATAATTGGTTGGTGTTACGGAATCCTTTTTATGAATGAAACAATAGATGCAAGACCGGTCAAAGATTTTTTTTAATAGATAATAACGAAAAGTATCTTTGTAAATTACACGACCGTCCAAAAACGAGTTTTATGTGTTTGGGCAGTAATAATAATGGAGGAAAAAGCACTGCCTTTTTACCGAAATTTCTCCCAGCATACCGGGCATGCGACGCCCGACGGGTGAGTTGGACGGGATGAGTTAAATAGGCACGCAGCGGCCAACCAGCCCAACAACCACATGACCCTTATTTCGTTTAGGAGTTTCTATCTCGTACACCTTCCTGCGGATTCCTGTTCCATAATCAGACCTTGCACTCCATCTGAGGCTATAACAAGTAGGTACGGTCAGCAACGAAAGTCGCTATACCTATCCTACATTAAAAGACGTCTTAGTTTTAGAACGATCCACAGTAACAGACTGGAGTAAAAGACATAACAATATTTTCATCAATGGTTACTCAAATTCGCAAAACTATATACATCAGATTACACTGATCAGCACAAAACTTGGTGTATTATTGATAAGTGTTATCCTACTTCTGATGCCGACTAATCAAGATCACACCCTTATTAGACAAATACTTATTTAAATTTGCGAAGAATAGAATCAAATTTAACAAATTTTTTGAATCATCCAATTTGGTGTAGCAATTCCGGGAGATGAAGTAACAAAAACAAACAATATAATAGAATATGAGAATCCTTCTTATTCTGTAGAAAGTCGTTTGAAGTAATAAAATTTAACGTTTCCATACAAATATTTTAAAGATGCGAAATTGATCCCTTAGTGTAGGAAAAGCAGCGAAAGAGCAGAACACCTAAGCTCTTCACACCTTCCACCCTAGAAAGCAGTCGCATGCAGTCGCTGTGCCCGAAATCGGCTTGATGGCATCGTCATCATCATCAATATTTTAAACGTGAAAGCAACTTTTATTCGTCCATGTGTCTATATTTCCCTGTTCACGCCTAAAACAATCCTTAGACATCATACTTATGTAACTTTATTTTATATTTGCACGCCGAAATTAAAGGCAGAATAACATAACAGTTTTGTACATTTTACCAACCTTCTGTACCTTACTTAGGCAAATAAATGATTTTGATTCTTTAGAAACATAGGTAGCCTGAAATAATGTTCAGTCACATAGGATAGCTACCTAGCCTAGGACGTGGGGAAGAAAATAGGCTACTGTTCACCTTGGAATGCAAACGAAATGGTACCGCGGGCTAAAACTAGTGTGTTATACTTATTATATATGTACACATAAACCTGGTGAAATAAATATCGGTCTAAATGAGAGTGAAAACCATTGTGTACTTACTCTTGAAGGTCTAGTCTAAACGGTTACACAGAGATACGAATGGTGGTTTTTTTATTTAAATCAATTACGTACCTGTAACAAAACATTAGATCATATCGATATAGATCATAAAGATATACTAAATGACTGTCTTTGTATAGTATTATCTACTTAATATTTGTTGTGTCATCTCAACAGCGATGTTACCTACGCTGCGTTGATTGAACATGCTCGATTGACATTGGAGAGTGTTAAAGTGGAGGTCCTTTTACTTAGTTCACTTTCTTGTCGAACTCCGTAGGTATTGATATTTATTATGATACCAATACGCAGACAGATATGTACCTAATTGATTAATTATGGGATTGAGACATGTAAGTAATCATACCTGCCTGTAACTCTACCTAATATACAGGCTGGAATATATATATCAGCTGTTCTATCATTTTCATCGTGTAGTGATTGCAGTTTTGTAGGCAGCAGCAAGTCGACGAAAATTTTCTTTGTGGAAAATGCTACCTAACTTTTAAGACAACGCAATTGACATTTCGGTTAATTATCAGAGCAACATACCTAGGCATTTTAAGAATATTTCACAGTAAAGTCTTACAGTCATCATCATCATCATCAGCCCGGGGTCACCCACTGCTGGGTATAGGCCTCCCCCTTTTTGTGCGACACTTCCCGGTTCTATGCGCCCCTTATCCAGGTGGTCCCCGCGACGCTAGCTTTAGGACGGCCTTGGTTTCTTTGGCCTAACCTTAGCTACCCCAGTACAAATAAGGAAAAACGAGTATTGCAGATTTTGATTACAGATATTAGGTACAAAGATATTGCTGTTATACGCATCGATTCTGTATAGTTACCGTCGAACTTCACTTAGGTAGTCCCAACTTAACTTCACACAGGTAATTTGGGTAAACTAAATAAAAAATTAGTCTTTACGGTTACAAACTTACATTTACCCACAGTTGGAGCATCTACAACTGTGATTTTGGAGAGGGAGATGTGTATGAGCTTATGTATGTTTATGGAACATCGCAGTTAAAGAAATACTAGCCTACTCACAGGCGCCATGTTATGTTTAACAGGATGCCTGTGATCCCGGGTGATCAGTCTGAGGTTTGACTGCTGCGCTACGTGTCGCGGGTTCCATCCCCGCACGGAACAAATATTTGTATGGCCTACAGTTAGTTGTTCCGGGTCTGCTCGTTTGTGTATGTGAGTTCAAATGTTTGTAAACGCACCCACGATGTAGGAGAAATTCCTAGTGTGGAAAACGGTTTTTTTTTGTTTTATAGAAGTAGGTGTGCTTATTGCCACTAACCGAGCTCAAATTCACTCTCTGTAATTAATATCATTTAATTTGAACGACAATTACTTGTATCCACCTATTGCAGGTAAACATATCGGTATCAATGAGCCATGCTTACTAAAGTGTCTGTTAGACAGAGCCGAGCCAGCTGAGCTCCTCACATTCCCTGATCCTGCTTCGTTTTATGTTGCACCACTAACTGTAAGTACATACCTACTTAGACACAATTGTCATTTCGCTAATTAATCGTCTCCCCGTGTGGTGGCTTGCATGTTGTTGTACGCTGGTGCGTTCCCCAGATCACGGTGTTTTTTTTGCCGCCATATTGAAAGAGGTGGCGAATCAAATAATGGAGAAATAATTTAATCAACCCGCCCTAGCGGCTGATTCAATTCTAAGTAGTGGTGTTAGGGTGTAATGTCGCGCGGAGACTCGCGGAGGGAGGCGAAAAAAGTGCGGCTCGTCGTGTGTGCAGCCGCCTAATAGCCACCTCCCGTACACCCCGAGTGCCCCCCCCACCCGCACCGGTCCCCCTCCCCGGGGGCTTCGCGAACTCTTTGCGGTTGCAAATTGAAATGAAATTGCATAATTCGCGCACGCAGCGCCGCCGCACCGCGCCCGCACCGCCGCCGCTCCGAGCTTCCGACGGCTGCGATAAGATTTTTGCGCCTAATGAAGTCCTTTCGAGTTCTATTTAGGAGCCGACGAACCCATTTGCATGAATTTTAGTTTGTTGTAAGGAAATTACATCATTATTCATGGTGAAACATAATTTATTATGAATTTCTGCATTCATATCTAAGGTAAAGGAATTTATGAAAAGCGTCGAATATTGAACCAAATAGGCGAAGACTAATAGAGTATGTAGGACTTGAAACATGTATTGACAAACCCCACGTGCGACTCTAGTAGCACTCAAGTAGAGCGGACGTATGTTTATGGAATATTATTCGCCTGTGATACAGGATTATCCTAGTACAGGCATCGAACATTGTGTGACCTACATTGTTTAATTAAGATTATTTTTGTTCTGAATAAAGATTTATTATTTATATATTATATTTTATAATATGACGTTAAAATAGTATTCGTATAATCCGTGACCTAGAAATCAAATTGCATTGTTAGCGAAGTTTATGATTTAGTTTGGTGAACAACATTAATTATGAAAAACATTTAACAACTACAACAACAAAATCACAAAAACTTGTCAAATATTGAAAACAACCTCTGGAGTATCTCCACCCCACCTCCTGCCAGCCCTGCGAGCAAACCTCAAACATCTTACCATGCGGCAGTAGGAAGACTTGAAGCAGTGGTCACCAGTGATATCAGTAACTGGTTGATCTCCATCGACAAGTGCCTGAATGAAGTCTGTCTCATTGCTCAGGAAGGAAAGCTGATCTCCAAACAAAATCTGAGGATCAATGGTGCCTCAAGGCAATTTACTACCAGGACGACGACGCTAAAGGCCAAAGAATTTCCAACTCTGCTCTAGTTTTGAGAGAAAAACAGGACCTCACGGATAGTCTAGAAAATTTCCAGGAAAGAATTCAAGCTAGCAATACCAAGCTGCGTCAAAACAACTATGGCAGAAAAAAGTTTCGTTCGCTGACATTGTTAATATGTACTAGTGAAAAAAGTTATTTGAGCCCAAGTAACCATAGCTCTATTACAATGTATACAACTAATTAATTAAACTCCAGTGACGACACAAAGTCGATAGTCTAGAAAATAATATGACCTGAACAAATGAAATTACGCGTAAGAAGATTGCGCAAAAAGAAACACGCACACAGACTAAAGGCGACAGAAAATCTTAAGAAGTCAGTTGAGCTTCGTAGATTCAGCTTGAAAGCGGACGAGGCCCGTAAAAGAAGACCAAGAGTTGCAGTGATCGGAGGCGTGGTAGAAGTTTCGGCAGTTTTGACCGCACAAGAAGTTTACAATTGCATTTATGATCAGAAATTAGTCGACAAGCTGCCTAATTTACTCCGTGACACTTTTATGACCTCTATAAAATTGAGTTACACACAAGTCGAGTAGTTGTTTTGACCACAAAGTAATAAGGAAGGACCCACGTGTAATTTATTCTTGTAGTTACTGCCAGCAAAAGGAAGGCTAATAAACCAAAAATCGAGTGTACTTACATTAATTGGACATCCTGTCCAGTGAGGGACTTCACACTTGTGACTAGGTGCTTTAAATGTCAACCATATGGACATGCTGCAAAGACTTGTCGGGAGGCTACCGACACAGTGGACAAAAAAAGGTCGTCAGACCTAAGACTGTACAAAACATGCTGAAGTGTCAAAGTGTGCAACATCCTTGCGTATAAAAAAAAACGGACAAGAGCGAGTCGGACTCGCCCACCGAGGGTTAAAAATTTAATATAATACTTAAAAAATTATAAATGTATAGTTTTCAGATTGTTCCCTGAACTTTACCATTTATTTATTAGGATCTCCAACAAAGGATGTACACAGATCATGTGAAATAAGATTTGAAGTAAAAGAGGATATTACTTGCCAAATCTCGTAGTTCTATGTGAACGGAAGTACCCCATACATTTTGATTCCTTTGAGAGTGTTGAAATATATGTATGTTTTCGCGGCATAAACCATAAATCCCGGCCATATCTTTATTTCACTTTAACTTATAAGTTTGTTTTACAGCTTGAAGGGACTATAGATCTACATATATGTTGTTAATTTCAACCCGATACCTCCACGCGTTCCCGAGACAAAGGCTCTTGACACAGACTGACGGACAACAAAGTGATCCTATAAGTGTTCCGTTTTTTCCTTGTAGGTATGGAACCCTAAAAACCGAGCAATCACAAATCAGACGATCAAGAATGCCCAGCTAAGGAAATAGCTGAGGCTAATAGGAAGATACGTACATTCCATTGATTACAATGACTTCAAGTAATTACCACAATTTTAGTTTTTATTGTTCACATTTTATTAAATGCAATCGTTACATTTTAGAGACCTTTTTTTTTTGAAGACAAAAAGGAATCGTGACTTGGATTTTTATGTTATTCTTTTCAAATGATTCATTGCAAAAATAATAGAACACTGTAGTGAAGTAGTCTATGCTAACTGTGTTTTATTAAATTATATTTATAGATAGGTTATTTACTTGGTGTTTGTTTAAGAAATCTTAGATAATATTAATGTAAGCACTTGAGTGTGTTACCTGAGATGCAGATTTATTCCTAGTTCAGGTAGAATAACTAATATTATGTACTTATCGTTTTTAATGCCCTAATTATGTAAATATTTTTTTAAATCAATTATTTCAATGAGTAATTTCAGTTTCCAAATACTTGAACCGTGGAACCGCAATTGTGTATGAATACACAATTTGTTATCTCTTTTTTAGTAAACAGACTGATGAAAACAAACACAACTTAATATGCATACTGTGTTAATACGTTGAGAGGCAATTTTCCGCCTCATAAGCCGGAGTCACAGAGTGATGACTCATTGAGTATTTATATTCACGAAGTAAATAAGCCATCACCTTTATATACAGAATATTTAACAGTGAGTCCGAGTAACAATATAGGATACATAAGATTGGCTGTAGAATAGAAAGAGCATGAAAAGGATGGGGTATCCAGATCTCACTGACTTAATAAAAAAAATGGGTAATGTTTAAAGGTACCTACTTATTCTGCTGTACGGATGGTTACTCGATCATGTAGGATATAATCAACCGCTTAACGTGCCTGCCAAGGCACTGAGGAAACCTGTTATGTGATGGATAGTTGGCCATCCACAGGCCAACCTCGGCAAGCGTTGCTTAACCTCGAAGAACGATTGATATCCGGTTGTTATTACCAAGCTGCGAGCGGCTTTTATAATTTGTAAATAAGTATACAAACTTGGTTCTGTATGGTGCCGGACGTAAAGAATAGCACCATCCCATATCTTCCCGTAGGTGTCGTAAGAGGCGCCGGACTTTCCAGATAATGGGCAGCAGCGTTCTCTGTGCTTTTGTAGGAACCATACTGCGATCGCCAACCCGCCTGCCAAGCGTGGCGATTATGGCAAAACCCCCTTTATGTACACTTGGGGGAGGCCTATGTCCAGCAGTGGACGTCTTTCGGCTGAAATGATGAATGATGATGATGATACAAACTTGACACTCATGTGGTAAGTATAGATATTACAATAAATAAGTAGTTAATAGTATTCACACAAGACATGTCCTGTCATCATCATTATTCTCTTACTGTTGTCCCAATGTATTTGACGTCGGCGCAGCATGTCTTCTTCTTCCATACTTCTCTATCGTCGTCTCATCAGCCATACAAGTCCTATGCAATTATTTAATACTAAGAGATTGAATCCGCAATAAAGTCACATGCTAATAAATTAGTTTGCCCCTGTGGATGTAGAGTAGGACCAAGCAAGCAATTTTATCATAAATTACTAGCTTTTAGTCGGGCTTCGCTCCCTTTGAGCTTAGGGTTGCCATACTCTAGAACTGCGGGAGGAATTATTAAACGTCCGGAATTTACAAACATAAGAAAATGAAAACACAGTCTCTAAGTACTCTAAAACTGGAAATAGTAGATTTTACATCTACTATCTCCAGTTTTGGAGTACTTCCCTCCACGTGACATTGAAAAATTTCACCCTGTACATTTATGATCTGTTCGAGACTGTAAACTAAACTAAATAAAATAAGAGAAGTGACCAGTACGAGTTGGCAGATGTATCGTCGAATATTTGGTTCACAGGAAAGTCAAAGATTTCCATTTCTGAAGCAGTGACTTTGTTTTTCATTAACAGACTTATAAATAATATCGTTTTGCTGTTGACGTGTTGCTGTACATTAACATATGAAAGACCCTGCGTGTACGAGTGGTTTTTTTACGTTTTACAAACCATAATTTTCCTCCACCTACTTTAGAAATAAGAGGGGGGGGGGGCACAATTTTCACGGCTAAGGAAATAAATATCTCATCTACCATTGATTTAAGAGAAAAAGTGTTTTAGGAACCTCGTTATCACATTTTTCAAGAGAAAAAAAACCCCGATGAAAAATTCGTATGTGGTGACATAGAAAGTAGTCAAGGTAATTAAAAAAAAATCTGCTACAAAAGACTACACAAGTGCACAGTCCTACACGGTCAAAATGTATGGAACAGTTGTCGAAATGGGAAAGTTACCATGTGGGATGTACTCTCCAGAAGGGATGTCGTTTTCGCGTCGGTGTATTACACCACGAATACATTGTTTTTTTTTTCATCATTTATTATCTTATCCCTTTTGAGTAGCGGTTTATAGAAGACTCCTACTCTCTAAATTTCAAGTGTGTGGATGTGGTGGCAATAGTCTCGGGCTGTGGCTGTGACATACGGACGGACAGGACGAATCTATAAGGGTTCCGTTTTAGCCAATGGCCTACGGAACCCAAAAGAAAACCGTAATATATTTTTAAAGACTTTTACAGAGTAATAAAGATAATGCATACATACATAAACACAACAATACTTCATTTGAAAATACAATAATTGTAGGATTATTTAAACTGTTTTAAGTATAATATGAAAAAATATAGACTTTTAAAATAAAGCGACAAAGCCCTTAAATGAAATTAAAAATATTTTCCAAAACATTTTTTAACGTTTAGAATAAAGGTCTACAATTAAAGGGCGTTAATGCACTATACGCTTGAACGTCCATACATACTGTATTTGTATGTGTGGACTTTCAACTACATTCGGTTAAAGTCGCAAAACATTATTGGTTCTCTGTATTCAGTCGTTCTTCTACGTTCTTCTGTGTTATGGTAAAGTCAAAGTCAAAGATCTTTATTGTGAGACAGTGGTTACAGACTTGTTATGGTAGAATGGACAAGAGCGGTAGTTACTCGTATAGGTACATTCGATTTGGTTTCGCTGCTGTCGTACAGTGTGTTTGGTTATTCAAGTGTCAGACCCAATCTGTGACTCATAATAACTCACAACCAGGTTGGATAAGCCAGCGCGGTTGTTAGTTATTTTGAGTCTAATTCGTTGTAGAGTTGTTTTTTTTGTCTCCAAGAAATATCTTCAGACCCGCGGATGGTCAATGGTGGTTGGTTTAGCAATGCAGCAAATATCGATAACCATGGTATAATTATTTCCCATCCGAAGAACACAAAAATTAAATACAAATCTTAAAAAAGTGGAAACGTACATAAAAAAAAAAATGTAATTTATCATCTCTTTATTACCCGACTGTCAAGAAAGTGTTATGCTTTCGCGCGTCATCTTGTTTGCTTGTATATTTATTTATTACTTCGTATCTTCCAAACGGCTGGATGGATTTCGATAGTTAAGGTATCGTTATATTTATCTTAAAACCCCAAGTGTCATAAGTGTTTGAAAAAAAAACAAAATGGCTGATTTTTGGCGCAAAATACGTGTACATAAAAGAGGCCATTTATACGGTTGTGCGTTGTTTCATCGCTAATTGTTTAATCGAATTTCGTTTCACATAAATTGTTTCTCATATTATCATTTCATAGAATAATCAATACACAGAATACTTACTTTGAAGAAATTTAAATCATCGATTTTTGTTTTAAATAAAGTTTAATGTTAGAATATTCATATCATAGAATAACAAATCAAATATTCTTTATCCACATATTGTTTGTTTCACATAAAACTTATTACCAAGAATAACATATAATCGAATGACAGTATGTAAACGTTTCAATTCATATCTTTGATAAAATTCATACCCTCCTAAAAAATTACAACACCGAGTTCACAAAAATAATGCAGGTAAATTCTTGTGAAGCAGGAAAATAATCTTGTTATTCTCACTAGTAGTGTCCATGCCTGTTGCATCATGCATGTTGCATGCAAGCAAGCATGCAGCGTGCAAGCAAGCTTGCAACATGTATGCAACATGCAGCTGGCATGGTTTCTGTCACGGCTCCGGCGCTGCGGGGCTCCGGCGCGCGGCGGTCCCATGCGAGCTTATCGTCGCAGATGTGTTTCACGCTCACTACTGCGGCTTCGCCTCTCCGCGCCTACGCAATTTTAAATAACACTCTAGGGTTAGGGCAGATAAGACAACGTGGAGTCGGTATTGCAGCCATTCGTTTCTGTCACTAACTTCTGTAGCACAACATATTGACTTTTAAAGACAATATTTTAATTTAAGGTTAACAATTTCGGTGACATAAAATACGATGGAAACATACATCGAACAAACAATATACGTTAAAAATAATTCTACTAAATAAAAAAATATAATTATAAAATTCAAAATTTTAATGGTGTTTCGAAAAGATTGCTCCAAATTAACATGCATTCGGCCATCACCATAATTCGGTACTGCTGTTTCGGTCCTAAATTAACATAATTCCTTCGTGCTTCCTCTTTATGGAAGCACACACATCTAAATTTCTAGTATTAGTTTACCGGCTTTCATATCCTCGGTCCACGGCACTGAGAAATTAATCAGGAATATCCTGGCTTCCACACTGATTGATTTTGATGTGCCGTGACTCTCCGAAGCCATCGATGCTTGGAAACTCGCTTGCCCGAATACTGAACCGACAATCCATTTTCTCAGAGACGGTGGGACGAGCCGCTCTGCAGAGTAGTTCAGGACAATTTACTTCACACAGCTGCTACTACTGCTGAGCGTGCGCGACTGCTTGCTGTGGGTGAATGGGAGTCGGGTCTTTGGCTTCCCGTCGTCGAGCATAGGCACTTTGTTCGACGACACGACCTTCCGCCTCGCTGCTTCCTTACGTCTTGGTGCCGCCTGCTGCACTCCTTATTGCTGTCACTGTGGTGAAGCTGTCAACAGCCTCGGACACCACGGCCTGTCATGCAGCCGAAGTGCGGGCCGTTTTGCGCGGCACGCGAACATAAATGACATCATCCGTCGAGCTCTTGTTACCGTCGGCGTTCCAGCTATCTTAGAACCCAATGGCTTGGCACGCGACGATGGCAAAAGACCGGACGGCATGTCGTTGTTTCCTTGGAAGATGGGTAGGCCTTTAGTGTGGGACGCAACATGCGTCGATACTCTTGCGCCATCACATCTTCCAAGCTCATCGTGCTGTGCTGGCGCTGCCGCTGCGGCTGCGGAGAACCTCAAGCGGCGTAAACATAGTAACCTTTGTGGTAACTATATCTTCGAGCCGTTTCGGGTTGAAAATCTGGGGCCGTGGGGTCCGAGTGCTCACAGCCTTTTTAAGGAAATTTCGAAACGCCTAGTTGACGCTTCCCGTGACCCAAAGGCTGGGTTTTACTTTGGCCAGAGGCTAAGTATTGCCATTCAACGTGGTAACGCCGCCAGTCTCTTGGGCACGTTACCAGCTGACAGCGTTGAGGAGGGGTTTTTTGACGCCCTTTTATAATTTGTTGTTATTTTAGTTTTAATTATCTAGTTTTATGTTTAGTAATTAATTTAATTATAAAATTCAATGAATTGTGTTTCTGTAAAATATGTTTCATTCAAATAAATAGTAGTTGATACAAAAATATTCGAAATAAAAATACATGGACTAAATATTATGTGAAACATTTTCTGAGAAACGAAATTCTGTGAAATTTCTGTCTGCGAAACAAGGTGACACCCATTTATACCGATGAACTGTCGAGGGCGACTTCTATCTCTGCTCCATGAAGAAAAGACATACTTGTGGTACCTATTCCTATAAAAAGTGATTATTCTTTTTTTGAAATTGCTGGCCTCCCGTATAATCACCTAGACTAGAACTGCGATATATGATGCTCAGCTATATAAAAAGCATTTTTTTCGAAATAAATATCATTAAGGTCGTGACCACCCGCCATGAGCTTCCCAGTCTGTGTACTTGTCACTTCTATACGAACAATTTGTATGCTAATGTAGGAACTTACTTTGGTTTCAATGCCTAAGGAAAAACCCGTAACAGATTCAATTCTAATTCCGTCTTTGATGTTCGAAACTGCCTGTGAACCTATAAATGTCCTAATTTAAATAAATACTTCGACTATTGACAATACTTAATTACCTTAAGCGTGTGTACGGGCTGTGAATTGCACAGAGAGCCGTGCAGCTGGTAGACCGAGTTCCTAAAGTCGAAACCCAAGACGTACCTATTCAGCAAAGCTGTCACCGAATGGCGTCCAAGGACTGGGAAACGAAATGTTGTCATCGTTGGTCAAGTCTGCATAAGGTTTGCACGGGGTCGTGGAGAGAGACACAAAAGAGACAGGCCCATACCCAGCAGTGGGTCAATTGAGGCTGTGGATGATAATGATGAATTATTGGAAACCACCCGGACAAACATTGGCTGGGTTTCAGCACATAACTCTTATCAAACTCTGTATGAATTTGCTTCTGAATTTAAAAAATAATCCTGATGATACTTATTGGAAAGTTTATTAAAAGTGAATGCCTCTTAGAAAATCCTAATAAGAGAAACCTCTGATCACCGATGGCTATTGTTTATAGAGTTCACGGTTTCATAAATTCCACAGCATCGATCGACGTCGATGAAAACAACACCACTGTTTGCGACCATGCTGTAACTGCGACTGCAATGTCTCTCACTGGAGGAGTTGATGTCACTGGTCGACGTCGGGCGTCCGCCATCCAGTCGCGCCTTCACACCAACTACCTTTCGTAAAAGGATATTGAAACATAATATAAATGTTAAAGTCAAAACTGTTAATCGGGGCAAACCACGTTTGACCGGTGACAGTCAAAACACTTATTAAGTTAAATAGTGTTTTCTCTATTAAAAATATTTTATTTGAGAACGCCTAATTACAATATAATAATTACCCAACAACTTTATGAGTTCCTAAAAAAATTTTGGTTATTGTTAAAATAGTTTTAATTATTGTAACTGTTTTAACCGTGTCGACTGTCACGTATACCGACATTATAGAACCAAGCTCTATGTAAACAGAGTTTTGTTGCAAAAGTGCGACTCTCTATGTACCATGACCTGCCTAGTGCTATTGAACACCCCATGACTCTCTTTGCCGACGACAGCAATATGACTATAGCATGTAAAAATAAAGACATATATAAAAGTGACATAAATAAATCTTTGACATCAATAACTTCATGGTTAAACAGGAACAACTTTAAAATAAATCTAGATACGACCACTATTATGCATTTTACACAAAGGACCCAGGTTGTATTTGACCTTAACGCAATTTACAAGGACACTGTACTTAATAGGAATCATGATTGACTCTAAATTGAACTGGAAGGCCCACATTGAATACCTAACGGTAGTAAGTAAACGGCTGAGCTCCGCTGCGTACGCCTTATATAAACTGGCCCCAGAGCTGAACACAGATGCATTAGTAACAGCTTACCATGGTCTGGTAGCATCGATATTGCGCTACAATATTATATTTTGGGGCAATTCCACAGATAAAGCAATAGCGTTTAAGGCCCAAAAGAGATGCATTCGTGCTATGTTTAATTTGAAATCGACCGACAGCTGTAAGTCATTATTTAAAAAACACAAATTATTACCTCTACCGTCTCTGTATATTTTTGAAATTGCGGCATTTGTTAGGGTAAGTCAATCTCTATTTCCACGACTAGCAGACACGTTCCCCCGTAACAGACGTGACAATAACTAACTGTGTTTGCATACCTACATCAAAGACCGCAATTAATGGGAGAAAGCGTCTTCTGTATGGCTCCTAAAAATTTATAACACCATACCACAGTCATTGGCAGTAAATTTGTTTAAAAAAGATTCGATTCTACAAGTGAAAGTGTTATTATAATATAAATGACTTTTTGAATGACACTATTTGTTTTTTGTTTCTTATATCCTTTTTTTTTTAATCCTGTTTTATTTTTGTCATCATCATCTTCCTATCCTTCCAGTCTAACCGAATGCAGCTGAGTACCAGTATTTTACATGAAGCGACTGCCTATCTGACCTCAACAACCCAGTAACTGAGTAATACGATACCCCTTGGTAAGACTGGACGTCAGACTTTTTGGCTTCTGACTCGTAACGACTTTCAAAGATCTACAAATTACAGCCGGGAACAACGGCTTAACATGCTTTCCGAGGCACCGCGGAAACTCGGTATGTAATTATGGTCACCCATCCACAGATCAACCTCGGCAAGCACGGCTTAACCTTAAACATCGACCAGTGCGACTGTTATTATTTAGCCACGAGCTCTTCCTTTTTTGTAAATTTACGATTAATTTATTTTGTAATTATAACTTAATCATGTATTACTGACTACTATGCACGTTTCGAAGTGCCTTTGTTACTTTGTTTTATTTCGGTAATTTATTTTTTTGTAAATTTTATGAAGGGGAATGCCCACCCGCCATATAAAAAATGAAATGGACAACAATGAAATATACACCAAATTTTACTACATATTGTAGGTAACCCATTACAATCTTAACAATTATCAAAAAACTAGGTAGAAGTCAGTTACAAACATTTTTTCTGAAATATTGGTTGAGTCCAGGTTAATGATAACAATTAACACAGTGCAGGTTTTTATCTATTTTTAAATGTACACGGGGCACCTGTCCAAAACATACAACAACGTCGTATTGAACAGGTCAGTTGCTTTAGCAAGTCGCGCAAAACCAAAAATCAAGTAAACAAACAATCGAAAATGCAGTACTTGTCAAACTGTCGTAAGGCAAAGGGCATGTGATTCATACAGCCTACGATAAGTTTTACCTTCAAAAATAATTTGATTTTAATTAATATAACATACGTATATTATTTGAATTATATTTATGGTACAAATAGGTCGAACTATTTTAAATTAATGATAACTGTGCACTAATTCTATAAAATAGTTCGTTAGGGATTATTTGACGATTGGCTGAATGTCACTTACTCGTGTCAAATAAACACTGACCTCCAATAAAAATAAGAATGACTTAAAAGGATATCAAGTTAAATGTTTTAATGATTCCTGTATTTTATACCCTACTTAAACTTGAGAATTATTTAAGTATACATATTTTATTGAATTAAGGACTATTCGTAGTTTTTGTCCATTTCAGGCATTTTATGGGTATTCTCCTTTGTATGCCTTGCGGGTGAAACATGTATACCTATTAATTTATTGTGACATCCTGCATGCTTAATTTTCATGTATAACTTCGCAGGGTTAGACAAATAAATTTATTTTTATCTTTTTCAAACAATGGTGAGACTTTTGAGATTCTTGCCTAGTTGATGCCTGAGTAGTTAATTTTTATATTTATGTTACGAAGATTCCCGTTACCAATTCGTTTTTTTTCTTTAGGCTACGGATAACACATGGATCACGCTCAAGTAAGTTTATGTTTCTTAGTCATACAGCATCTCATAGCAGCGATAGCCTAGTCGAACTGCTAATGGTCGAGTGCAATCAGACAAAAAATACTCATAAGGTGGAACGAAGTTTATAGTGGTCGGATTTTCATGGGACACTCTTTTTTGAGTTCCTAGAGGTGAAGACAAAAAAAAATTGTTTGACGCTTTTATTTGTCGTATAAGAAAAACTTTGAATTGAAAAAAATTATATAGTGGGGTAAATAGTGTAAATACTCATAAGGTGGAACGAAGTTTATAGTGGTCGGATTTTCATGGGACACTCTTTTTTGAGTTCCTAGAGGAGAAGACAAAAAAAAAAATTGTTTGATGCTTTTATTTGTCGTATAAGAAAAACTTTGAATTGAAAAAAATTATATAGTGGGGTTAATAGTGTGACCTGTGTGTATCCATCAAACGCCGAGTTGGTCATTTCTGTCGACAAAATACACAACATTTCAAGTATTTTTTGAAAATTTCCTATTTTTTTTTTCTTCTAAATTTACGTTTTGAGGATATATTTTGAAATTGGTAACTAGTAGTTTTCACAGATAACTGGCTAAGAAAACGTTAAAGAAAACCACATCCGTGAGTGTTATGACTAAAAATTAATTTGCAAATATTTGAAAATCGTCTATGTTATAAAGGCATTTTTTTCTCGCAATGTTCATATAAAACTCAATGTGCATGTTATGGTCAAAATCCTGATTTTAGTAGCTATCGAATGAGGTATAACAATTAGAAAAATATTTAGGGATACTTGATAAATATTAGTTACTGCTGAAAAAGTTAAACATGACAAAAGGGATCTATCGCTAAGAATGGGGAGCGGTATCGGTATCGGTATCGATATTAAATCAGGCGCAGAGACACAAGCTTGCAACTAATCTTATATAGTAATTGTGAGAAATGGTTATGTTATAATTACGATATATTTTGTGAGCGGCACCATTCCACCTTTGTCAGCAATAATCAATATTTATGGAGTACCTCCGAATATTTTTTTTAGTTTTTGTTCTCTGTAGATAGCTGATATAGTAAGGATATTTTCAGTACTATATTTACGTTGACCGCCATATAATCATTTTGAGAAAAATCGCCTTCTTTACTTTTACGTAGACAATTTCTTGATATCTCCGAATGAATTTTTAGTCAATTCACTCATGAATGTTTTCTTGAATATTTTTAAGTCCAGTTATCTGTAATCTAGTATCAGAAACCAATTTCAAAAGAAATCTTAGTCTAAAAATCCGGTAATTTAGAATAATTGAAGAAAATAGTACATAAGTTATAAAAAAATCTTGAAATTTTAATTTCCTGGACCATAATGAACTATAAATTGAACAAATTGGAGTTTAATTGGATGTACACACACAGGTCACACTATTCCGCCACAACATGCATTCGGCGTATTTCAAGTTATTCATAAACGAAAAAAAAGTCGCGTACGCCGAAATTATTTTTTTAACTTTCTTCACCACATTTCTAGAGACTCAATAAGAAAATCAAAACCACTACAAACTTCGTTTCACCTTATTGTCTAACTGCAGTCGACTATAAGTCATTAGTCTGATTTTTAGGATTCATGTGCGTTTTGTATAATTATTATTACCTTGG
This sequence comes from Cerastis rubricosa, assembly GCA_949152445.1. Lineage (NCBI taxonomy): Eukaryota > Metazoa > Arthropoda > Insecta > Lepidoptera > Noctuidae > Cerastis > Cerastis rubricosa. The sequence continues at coordinate 21,919,100 of OX424539.1, read as the reverse complement.
GTGTAAGAAAACATCGTGAGGAAACGAGCATGCCTGAGAGATATTTCTAGATAGCATGTAAAGCCAAGTCAGATGCCCATGGTCCCATGGCCCAGGTGTAAGAACTCGGACACCAGGTTAGACTAACCTAACCACACGATTAATAATGAAGACAGCATCTCATCTCAAAACATTCAATTGAACAGGTTATCTATCTATATATATATGTCGGCGCCTTTGCAAAAAGGCTTCATATGATTCACGTTGCAAACTAAACTGTTACCACAGACGAGAGAGAAGCGGTCTACAATACTCTCTGGCGGAACGTCAAGTCGTTGCGGGTAGCCATATTGACTTGGGTAGTGGTCAAGGAAGGTGGCGCGTAACAGGACGTTGACGGATCGCCGACGTCTGTTTGCTTAATCTAACTAAATCTGGTGCCACCTATCAAAAGTAATTCCGATGCAGCGGGTAAGAGCCTTTATCATAAGTGGGATAAAGAATCGCGCCCTCAACGAAAGTAAAGCCAAGTGAGGAACATAACCAATGATTTTTTCAAGCAACAAAGAAAGCGTTCAAACCTGCGAGCACAAATCATCAAGAGGGTACCCTCACAACATCATCGGGTGAGACCGTTTCTTTTGTTTTCGATAAGTAGGTCATCTGACTCATTGCTTAAACATGCCTTGTTTAATTGGTTTATGGGTGACATCATAATAAGTAAACCTTACTGGCATCGGAGGTTATGATTTAAAATGCACGGTGGAGATCTCCAGTACCAATAAAATAGACGATATTTTGATAAAATAGGTTGTCGGCCAATAAGTTCAGGAATTATTAGATGCTGGCGTAATTGGTAAAAGTTCTTTGACATCTGGAGTTACGCGCTTGTCTGGTCCACATGTTTCAGTCGAAAAGAAAGTGTGTTTAGTCGAAATGTCACTGTTGTCCGGTTCATGCTTTACGATGATCGAAGGGACGCAGGTGCCCGGTTTATGAAGTTTTTGTGATGACGTTGGTCGAGGGGACACTGTTGTCCGGCCCGTACACTGGTATGGTCGTAGGGACGCAGTTGTCCGGTTCAAACGTTGGTATGGCCGAAAGGAGAGTGTCGTCCGGGTCAGATCCATTACGGATTGGTTGAAGGGATTCACTCGTCCGGTCCAGGTGTTCACTGTTTAGGGAAAGGTGCCGTCCGGGCCATGAGTGTTTGAAAGGACACACGCTTTCTTGCTGGGGGAAAGGTGCCGTCCGGTCCATGAGTGGTCGAAAGGACACACGCTTTCTTGCTGGGGGAAAGGTGCCGTCCAGTGCACGAGTGGTCGATAGGAGACACGCTTTCTTGCTGGGGGAAAGGTGCCGACCGGTCCATGAGTGGTCGGAAGGACACGCGCTTTCTTATTAGGAGAAAAATGCCGTCTGGTCCGTGAGTGATTGAAAGAACGCACGCTTTCTTTTGTTCTGAAACAGTTACAGTTACGATGAGAGTAATGTTTGTCATAGTTTGTCAGGATGGAAGAGCGGATGTCTTGGTGATTAGACATTGTTTGTTCCAGGATTACAATAACGCCCGAGGACGGTCGTATGTCAGTCTGGCCGTGTCGGCGCCTTTGCAAAAAGGCTTCATATGATTCACGTTGCAAACTAAACTGTTACCACAGACGAGAGAGAAGCGGTCTACAATACTCTCTGGCGGAACGTCAAGTCGTTGCGGGTAGCCATATTGACTTGGGTAGTAGTCAAGGAAGGTGGCGCGTAACAGGACGTTGACGGATCGCCGACGTCTGTTTGCTTAATCTAACCAAATCTGGTGCCACATATCAAAAGTAATTCCGATGCAGCGGACCCTTTATATAAATTACGCGTCACGTTGTTTGTCCGGGATGGACTCCTAAACTACTTAACCGATTTTAATCAAATTTGCACACCGAGTGCAGTTTGATCCAACTTGAAAGATAGGATAGCTTACATCTCAATTTATAGTCGCAGGGGAAAATGTGACGCAGACGAAGTTGAGCGGGAGAGCTATGATGTGTCTGTTGTCAGCATACTCGAGGAAGCTGTTACCTAACCTGATTGCTACCCTGATTCTACTGATTAAATAATCACATGTAAATATTATACGTCTCAACAAATTGCATATTGTTATTAATTACAAATTACTGCAGTTTCTGTGTCTGTTTTCGCGTCAAGCGCTCACAGAAAGCTTTATAATGAAAAGCGTACATTAATTTTAATTGTCATGTACTTATCGTGTTTTATTATGTAATGCTCAAGTGTTTCCGCAGACGAAGGGCTGAACACCCACACTAAATAATAATTCCCGTTTTATATCGCGGCCGCGGAATATTTCCCCAATGATGAAAGTCGTGGAGTCACTTCACTCCGCACTCCATTATGCGAAACTGTAATCATGAAACTATCCTCAAACCTTACCCCGCAACGTTGCAACAAGTCGAACGCGCGCGTTAGCGTTACACCTCCCCAAGCCTACCGCGACCGGGGCGAAGCGAACGTAAACGCGGCGCTGTGTGAGGCTGACTACGATACCCCCGCGAGTTCGCCTACATAATTATTTAAGTTAATGATATACTACACCTTTCTTGCTATAAATGATTTCTTTTTGCAGTGCGTGCGAGCGGGACGGGCTCACCTGTAGCGCTAGGTGTGAGCGGGAGGGCGCGAGAGGGTGGTGCCTCCCGCGGTGGTAATGCGGGCTCTTTGGATTATAATATCGCCAGGTCCGCGGCCCTCACTGAAAGCAGTGGGCTGCTTTTAATCTTGCTTACTTATGTACTCGCCAACAAGTACCTATGCTATATACTGCTCTCATTTGAACGTAGTTTTAGGCATCTCTCTTACTTTGACAATAACATTTTTGTTAATGTTTATAGGGAAGGCGTTATTACTGAGAATCATTATGATTGACTGCCTCGTTGGTCTAGTGGTCGCAAGCAAAGGTTCGATTCCCAGGTTGGGCAAAAGTGTTATTGGGTTTTTCCATCTGGAATTTTTCAGTAGCAGCCACAGAATGTGGATGTGTGCCCGGCTGGTGGCTAAGCTTGCCTTATGATATGGGACTTAGAACAACACTAAGTGGTGAAATGAGGGTGGACTATGAAGTTCCCCGCTGGCCTAACCCTTCGGATTACAGGTCTGACGTTCTGTTATGTTAAGTATTATTGAAATGTTTGACATTTTAATAGAAATTGACTGATACTCGCCGTTATTCTGAAAAGGGATTAAAAGGAATTCAAAGAAATAATGACTCAGTAATAAGAGGATAAAAAAGTAATAGGTTGCATTAGGCGCCATATCTATTGATGGGTGTCTTGTCTTGGTAAATTATGTTATCCAATATGATTAACCTACAAATTTTAAACAGTAAATGTGGTACCTACAGGGCGTTGACGGTGAAATCATTTTTCGCAACTCATGAAGACATCGTAAAATTAATTCACAACGAACGAGTTCGTTTATAGTTTTATGATAGGTGATTTGACGCGAGTATGAGCTGCTCATAAGCTTAAAATTCTATCATTTGGATTGATCAGTAGGACTGATGGCCTGCCAAACTACGAACCTGAGTGTCTAATCACAAAGTAGAACTTTCGCGTCACGTGCAGTTCTTCGACTGAAATCAAAGAGGGTAATTATAATGTACTCAATCAGGTACCTGATGGATTTTCACCGGTAGTATTATTAAAATTTATAGGCCGCTGAGCAGAATACAATCACCAACCTCTAAGTTAAACTCACAGTTCAATACACACTATTATTTTGTTTTGTAAAAAACGCTCATACAGTCATCAGCTGCTATTATCCCTTGTCACTGCTACGTGCGACGGACATGTTGGCTTCGTTCACTCGTGCAAGCTAAATTAACAACTTGCCTTAGTAACCTATTATTAACGCGTTGTCTTATAATGCCACATTTATAAACAATTCATTAAAAAAACATCCGCTCTAATAGTATTATGGTTGCGTTCTTTTCGCATTCTGTTTGTATGAAATTTGGCACACGGAGACTATGACTTGGGTTAATAATTTGGCTGATGGACGCTATACCCGGATGACTGAAGCTGGGTGATGGGTATGTTCAAATCGTTATGGTGATCGAGCAATGATGGTGCCCTGATTATACCCTGAAATTAAGAGATTCGGGGATAATGTAGCTTCCCATTAGTGAAAGAATATTCGGAATCAGATCAGTAGTTCTGAAGATGAACCCCTTCATCCAAATGATCCAGTAGACATAGTATTTTAACAAGTTAGCCTTAACAACTAGTGATTGGAGCCTGCATTTAAGCAAATAAGCATGGGTTAGGAAACTTTACTCTTCCATACATATGTATTATCCCTTACAAATGTATTTTTAATTGTTTGATAATCTATACTAATATTGTAAAGCTGAAGAGTTTGTTTGTTTGTTTGTTTGCTTGCTTGAACGCGCTAATCTCAGGAACTGTTGATCCGATTTGAAAAATTCTTTCAGTGTTAGATAGCCCATTTATTCAGAAAGGCTATAGGTTATATATCATCACGCTACGACAAATACGAGCGGAGCAGCAATAAAAAATGTTGCAAAATCGGGGAAAATGTGACGCAGACGAAGTTGCGCGGGACAGCTAGTATATTTATAAATGTAGGAACTAAGGGTAAGATACACTGAGGAACAGACAACACGTATTAGTTCTTATAATAAATATATATACACAACATTTGTAGGATCAATAATTATAAATCTATTATATTTATTAGTCTATTTTATGTGTATTTGGGTATTAGTCTCTATGTAATTATATAAATTTCGACATTAATTACATATTTTTAGATAGTTGTACCCTAACACAATGTTATCCTTTTTAAGCCAAAGGTTAAAAATTTTGTTGTGACTGTTGATTATTTAATTATTTAAAAAAAAAATAATCAACAGTCTACCCATGTCGGATATGTAACATTGTTTAACATACCTACTACACATTATATATAACACATTTTACATTTATTTATTTTAACTGTTTATCAAAAAACTCATGAACGTCATACATTATCGATTCAAAGGTTTTTTTTTTTAATTTAGATTTTAAACATATTTACATTTAATTGGCCGAGTCCTCACGGGAATTCGATTTTAGTACTGATATTATTGCTCATGGCAAAAATAAAAACAAGTAAGTCTAATTGAACGCTACACCCCGATTGAGTAATACGGTTTTCATCGCATTCGAAGGATTTAGGGCTCTAAATAACCTCCTAGTCCATTTGAAAAGGTCAGCAGTGACCTTTTCAAATGATTAGGATTAGGAGGTTTCTTATTGGTAATTTTTGGTTTTAAATAAAACAATGAAAAAGAAATTACATATAAAAAAATAAAAATCGAAAGCAGTTCATGTAGGACGAGTTTCACAGACACACTGGTAATGGTTCAGGTGCCCAAACACTGCTGGGAATGGGGTTTGAACCCCGATCGTCACTGCTCTGTGCGGCGACCACGATTAACAAATAAGTATTGTAATTTTACCTAAGGACTAAACACGGAGTCCACCTTACCAACAACGACCAGTCCAACTAGGTATTTACTGATGAGTCTCAAAACTAATTACATCTCTTAAAATATCGTTAGCCCATAATAAAAAACCTGAGCTTAAGGTACATAGGGTTTAGTTTGGCCTAAATACAAGGTAGTTTAGGCTGAGTTTGGGGTTGTCTATAGTGGTCAAAATTTATTAGTTTCTAGGAGCTGATGAACGCTACTGAAAGTGCTAAACTCGTCGCCAAAATTTGGGCTGACTCAATTTAAATTGTCATCGACATGTTGAGAAGATTAGGTCCTATGTTAATTTCGCACATAATCAATGCGGCATTAGTCGCAAATCAAATCAAATCAAATCAAAATATTTTTATTTTACATAGCCTACAGGGGCACTTATAAAACGTCGACAAAAAGGTGCTCGGTTCGGGTTGGTCGTTTCCTATGGAGAAGAATCGATTCCTATGGAGAAGAAAACGCAGATGGATGAATGGAGCTTCTGATGAACAGTGGCAATCTAGTTCCTAATAGCCCGAACCAGGTGATAGTGCGGAACTATTCAATGAGACGAACGTACGAATTCTGAGTAATTTTATCATTTATCGACGTTTTTTTTTTTTTGAGTAAACAAAAATCAGCTTTGCGTTCCTTCTTTACAAATAATCAACTGTTGGAGGTTTATTAAAAAGAATGTAAGACCTGCAGATTGTTTCAAGGATTATCACGAGACTCAAACAACCGTTTCAATTTTTTTTTCGGTTCGGTTGGCATTACATAGCATGGAATAAGGTTTATAGTGCAATAATTACAAACTTTATTCCATGCTATGTCATGCATAATCATTTATAATAATGGTTAATACTCACTTCAAACCGTTGAGTGCACCTCTGTCCATATCATTGTCTGCTAAGTGCAGTTGCACTTACTTACACATATTGTGTTCGCTACCATACTTACTCACTGAAATCAAATGTTTCATCTACGATAGCGCCTATTAAAGTTCTCCGTCTGTCTAAAACAATATTTTACATATCAGTTTGAGAAACACAGTAGTACTTCTAAATTGTTACTGAAGTTTCTTAAAACTATAATTAAGGTGCTAAAATGTTAAGCAAATTGTCAAACATCCTCTTCGAACTGTCATTTTTATAAAAAAGTTGGCGATATGATGGTACTTACCATTTCTTCCAGAACAATAAAAGATCAATGAATTATGATATATTTTGCCTGCAAAAAAACGAACACAACGTAAGAATACATACTCACAACTACATAATATGCTCGCGTACATAATAAGTGCACGCATAGTGAGTGAGTGAATGGGTGTGGTGACTGAGTGAACGTAACGCGCGCTCTACACCCGCGCACTTTGGACGACTCATTATATAAAGCAGGTGCTTCGTTCACATAACATAATGATATGTACTACACGAGCTTTGTTTTAATTTCATGTGCCACAAGAGTTGTATGTAATTTGACAAGCGAGTACCACATAGGACACGAAAGTTTTATGTGAGTTTCTTTGTATGAAAAGTCTTTTATTATTGCTGTCATATGTAATTATCTATACTCGTATTTTATAGTAAATGTGACGTGATGTTTATTTATTTATTTCTTCATGTAGGTACACAAAACAAATTACATAGACACTAGCTGCGCCTCGCGGTTTCACCCACGCAGACCGATAAAAAGTAGTTTATGTGTTGATCCAGGGTATAAGCTATCTACAAATCAAATTTCATCCAAATCCGTTCAGCCATTGAGGTGTAAAGGAGTGATAAACATACACACACACACTCACAAACTTTTGCCTTTATAATATTAGTGTGATTTGCATCAAGAAAGAAGAGCACAGAGGTACAGGTAATTTCCTTAGAAAATAGCTATTGTTATAACATTACACATTGGTTTATAATAACAATATACTAATTAATTAGGTCCTTCTTCAACTTATCTGATCATAAGGTTACGTATGGCGTTATAATTTGCCTTCAGTTTTAATCAGTTACAAGTAAAACTATTCAATTGAACTCATATAATTGGGACAAGGAAAGTTATAATAGTACCTAACCTACAACAAAAATTTCTTCACTTTTCTTCATTTTTAAAACTGTTAAATTAATAACGCTGTAGTCATTTAGTTTCTGTCGGTACCCGGTGACTGGGAGGAGCCGAGACGCGGATCCACAGGTATACGAGTGTTATACAGCGCCGTACATGTTTGTACACGTCCTGTATAGTGCGGGGCACTAGTCCTATGTGCCCGAGTCACGTGTCGATGACTTGTGACAGCTTACTTTCAATATAAGGTGCTTTGTTACTGTATCAGTATTGTATAAGTATTAGGTAGATGATAACTTTTCATATCGACGGGATCTGTTAGCTCCACATGCAACATAACGTAGCATCACGCCGGAGGTCCCGCTGGCAGAGGTGTACCCTGTAGTAGGTACTCCACGTCTCACCAGTTTTGTTTAAGTAACGAATTTTCAAAATGATTTTGTTCGTGAGCTCCGTCAGTTCTCGGATCACGTCAGCGTCAAATATCTGCTAACAGAATCCTCTGCGAGTGAGGCTCCGTGTTGATGTAACATAATTAGAAGATCCCGCGACCCCGGCGCAATGGCGCCCTCTGCTGTCCTCACATAATCCAACGTAATCTCGTCAAATGAAATAATCTTGGCTTTCACCTACCACCGGCGCTGCATCACCGACAACTCAAAATGAACCTTATTACAACGCCGCAGAGATAACGGAAAGTGATTCAATATTTTTGGCTTGTTTCGAACAGTTAGGGCTGTCAGCAGTGAAAATTGCTTCCGATCTTGTTAACTTGTGCGTTAGGGATGACTTTTATGGAGTTAGCTGAGTTTTGTTTTATTTTTATAAGATCAGAAATAATATTCTGCAAAGAATACAGTAAAATAAAAGACGGCTTCATCAAGTTTCTTGTGACTGAGAATTTAGTGATATTTTTGTATAAGGGTTTAGTTATACCTCGGTCAAAAATGTGTGCTGCCTTTTTTGTAATAAATAGTTTGAAAAGAAACATCATGGTAAATTACTGCTGGAAGAAGTTTCAGCACATCGCGCATCGATCAAACTCTTCAAAGTTAAGCGAACTATCTGAACACAAATAACCAATTCTATTCCCAGTTAAATAAAATATGGCGGCATGTTTGTGTATTTATGGTCCCCTGTAGGGCGGTAGGGCGACGTAACAGGATTAGTGCGGTGACGTCACGGGCAGCCCTAGCAGCCCCACTTACAGTATTAGGGCTCCTTGTTCGTGTAATTCGATAATTCGCGCCGCCATTTTGCGAGCTCGCCGATTATTACGTCGCGGGCGTCTGATCGAGATATTAGGTTATTTATAATATAAATAACATAATCGCTAACACGTTCACAATATAATCCGTTTTCCATTTTGATAGAAATATCTTAAAATAGCTGTAGTTACTAGAACTTCGCAGTCAAGTGCAAGTCGTTTAGTGTATTTTGTAACACAATCATTAATTAAGTCTAAAATAAATAGTAATCAATGTAATAATATGTCATGAGGGGCCTATGGTTAAGGAGTCGCTTCACAATCACTTAGCTGTGGGTTCAAATCCAGGTAAGTACCTATAAATTTTTGCTTTTGCATTTTTCAATTCATATTTCTAAGATTATCTGAAACATCATGACATCGGTGAAGGAAAACATCGTGAAGAAACCTGACCTGAACGATGAATATGAGTCTGAAATCGCCAATCTGTTATTAGCAAGTGTGATGATCAGAGATTGGAATAGGTAGAGTATATTTGCCTAAACTTCTAGGAGGTAATGTGGATAATACCTCCGCATAAAATCACTGAATGATTTTACACTGCCGAAATAAAGCTGTTAAATCAGAGGTTACTTAGTTCCTTAAAGTTTAGGTAAATATACTCTGTCTATCCCGATGTCTGGTGATGCTCATGCCTTCTCTTTACGAGAAGAGGCCTTTGCTCTGCAGAGCGTCGGCTGGTAACTATTCATCCCAAAAACTAGAAGTAGTAACTGTGCGTGAGCGACAATTGTGCATTAGTGATTTGTTACCACCGTCACCAGCACGTACGTGGTGTTTTGATGCTCAGCGTGTTCTATCTTACTTCTTGCCCTTTTAACCTTATCGTTAGGTTACACTGAGATCCTTGTTATTTTCCTTTTAAGATGTCGCTTATTTGCTTCGTTTTTGAAAATCGAAATGTGAGCAAACAAAATCAATCAAATATGTGTCGTATTTATGTCAAATGAACTGCTATCTACGTCTGCCACGAAGTTAACCTTCATATTTGGACCGATCGCTAGCGCGTAATATCTTGTTATTCATTTGTGAATGTGTGCTGAACCCAGACATGTAGTAATGTTAACAAAGTACACTCCGTCGATATGTAAAGCTAACAAATTGTCGCGAAGCAGAGCCGCGCCATCAATGATTCAGAGCTCTCGACTCGCTACAGGCGCACACGTCGCGGTGACGATGTGCGAGCCCTTTGTATAATGATATACTGTTGTGTACTTCTTCTTCAATGATTTCAACATTCGTGATTTAACCTACTGCGTTCAACTTGGCTCTTTAGTTGTTAATATAATCATTAAAGTATTGTTTAGTATTGCCATACTAATTTGTATTCACTTCTATCTATCCTTTTCTCACGATCGTCTCTCTCTCTCTCTCTGGTACAGCCATTCGTTACACACGCGCTCTGTATAATTATATTTAAAACTGTGATTCTAATAGTTAAAAGTGTTTGTGCAGTGCTTATATATATTAACAATAAACAGTTTGTGTTGGTGCATAATAGTTTTTCACTCAACCAACCCTCTGACATCAGAAACATTCAACATAAATTTGGTCCTTCGTTCGCCATTTTTGCGTGTTTGGACGCGATCACGTGGCTTGCCGCTTGCGCCAAGCCGGCAGGAAGTCATCGACAAGCCCGACAAAAGTCGCCCATCTTCGGGTCGCGTCGTGCCACCTCGGGCCTCTTCGGCATACATCGCCAGCGCCACTTACGAAGAATTAAGATTAAGAGCTGTTTTACCAACAGGGCCGGAGAGAAGCAGCCAATAGGCAATCGACATTTTTAAGTTGTCGATAAAACAGATAATAATTCACGGCATTCATTCATTCATTCCTTCACTCACTCACTAGTACCGGAAACAACTTTTTGACCGACGCCGACGCGTAAAAAACGAGAAATTTTATTCTACAAGTACAAGTAACAACGTGTTTTTCTGCAGTTTGCAATAGTCAAAGTCAAGCCTTTATCAGAATTTATATGTATAGTACAACAGTATTTAAAAACAGGAAACATCGTTTCTTCAGCATTACCTACAGCTCACAAGCATCTTACTTAAATTTTATAATTGCGTGGTTCCATCCAACACAAGATGGAAGAAATAGAAAACTTGCGCTCGACCCGAGCCGCCATTAAAGGTAAAATTACAAGAATAACAAACTACGTGCAGAACTATGATCCTGCAAGATTCACTAAACGCGACCTACAGGTCAGATCAGAGGAATTAACTAAACTGATGGATCGATACGACGAAATCCAAATCAATATTGAGAGGTTGGACTTGCCCGACCGGCAACAAGTCAACGAACAGGATCGGGAGACAACCGAAGCGAAATATTATGCTACTAAATCACAAATTGCGTCATTTACCGGAGGCTTGCAACAAGCGATGGAGCAATCTCATTTCAATTCTACCACATTACATGATTGCACAACAAGGAAGCCACGTGTCAAGCTGCCATTGTTGGAGCTTCCAAAATTCGACGGTGATATCCGTGAGTGGCCTGCATTCAAGAATATATTCTACGCTTCCGTTGACAGTGTAGACCTTCCGACAGTGAACAAGCTTCAATATCTGAAGTCAGCCCTATCAGGAGAAGCGGCTGGGCTTATTACCTCACTTCTCATAACCGAGGAAAACTACAGTAAGGCACTAGATATACTAGCTAAAAGGTATGAGAACCAAACTATGATTGTTAATTTTCACTTAATGGCTATTGCTAAATACAATGTTGTCAATAAACATAACCTTAAAGAATTTCTAGTAATTTTACAGCAAAGTCTAGATTCCCTTAGGGCTATTAAACTGCCTGTTGACAGCTGGGATGTCCTATTAGTATTCCTAATCTCACATAAACTGGACAACTCGCTGAGAGCAGCGTGGGAAATAAACAGAAAAGAAAGTACTCTCGCTACATTATCTGAATTACTAAATTTCTTAAACCTAAGGCGATCAGCATTTGAAGTACTCAATGACAAGCCTTCTGATAGGACTGTAACTGTTAAAACTACACATTTGTCGTCAACCTCGAGACCTCAAATAAATAATTGTTTATTATGTCAACAAAGACATGACTTGCATAAGTGTCCTAATTATATAGAACTGAGTGTACCTGAGCGTATTAACTTTATAAAGTCTAAAACTTTGTGTTTTAACTGTTTACAGCCTTACCATGCAAAACATAAGTGTTCAAAACTGAAGTGTTTGTCCTGCCATCGCAAACATCATACAAGTATACATATGGATCGTCCTAACCAAGTGAGTCCTGCCACAGCAGATGTCAAGCTACCTGATACTATTGCCTCACTGAACTCTTGCGTGCAACAGCACAATTCTACAAATGCAAACGCCCAATGTGAGACAAACTCTCAATCTAACGCATCAACTGTTCTTGTCTCAAATGCTCAAAATCATATTACCTTGCTATCAACAGCTATCATAAAAACACAGGATGCTTTGGGAAACTGGGTAAATGCACGAGCCCTATTAGACTCGGGCAGTGAAGTCAGTGTAATTACACACAGACTTGCAGGCGTGTTAAAGCTTCCATACAGCTACCATGCATGCACAATTAAAGGTGTGGGCAACAAAGACAGCCTTGCACAATTAAGCATAAATGCTAATATATCTTCTCGATACAATGATTATAACTCTAATCTAACATTTGTCGTAATGAACAACATTACAGTGCCACTACCACATACTTACATAGCTACACACAACTGGGACATACCTCCCAAGCTTACATGCAAACTAGCTGACCCCACATTCTTTATACCTAGCACTATAGACATACTAATAGGGGCAGAGCTTTTCTATTCACTCTTGCTAAAAGACCGCATAAAGTTAGGTCACAACCTACCGGTCATGATTGATACAGTATTTGGCTGGATTGTATCAGGTGCACTCACAAGTGACACCTCTTTGCTGACAAGGAGTCCTGACCCTCACATAAGCATGTATGTATCTTTATTGTCAACAGATCAGCTTCTACAACGCTTCTGGGAACAAGAGGAAATCACACCTCAAAAGTTAATATCTCCTCAAGATAAATATTGTGAAACCTTATATGAGTCTACTACAATACAAGATCACCAGGGTAAATACACAGTTAATCTACCACTACAAACAGACAAGCTACTCGATCTAGGTAACTCATTTAATACTGCTTACCGATACTTATTACAATTAGAGTCTAGATTTAAAAGAGATCCTTCTTTATTCAATCAATATAAAGAATTTATCAATGAATATATTGCATTAGGTCATGCATATTATGTGAAAGAATTCTCACCTACACAAATCAATACATATTACTTACCTCACTTACCTGTCATAAAATCTGAAAGTAGATCAACAAAGTTAAGAGTTGTTTTTAATGCTAGTTCCAAAACATCAACAGGCACATCCTTGAATGATATTCTACATGAAGGTCCTAACATTTACAATGATTTACTTAATATAATTTTGAAATTCAGACTATTCAAATATGCCTTTTCTTGTGATATTGTTAAAATGTTCAGAGGCATATTTGTAAATCCAGAGCAAAGATCATATCAGAGGATTTTATGGAGAGAATCTAAATCTGATCCACTCAAATGCATAGAATTAGCAACAATTACTTATGGCACTAAGTGTGCACCTTATCTAGCATGCCGCACTATGTTAGATTTAGCTTACAAAAATAAAAAGACTCATAGTCTAGCTGCACAATGCATAGAAACTTGCAGTTATATGGATGACTACCTATCTGGTCAACAGACCATTGAACAGTGTACTCAACTCTGTTTACAATTAAAAGACCTGCTTAATAAAGCCAAGTTCAAGTTACACAAATGGACTTCAAACAATCCTCATATCTTAGCACAGATAGCAAGTCCTACTATGGACATACATAGTGAACATAATTCACAAAATAGTTCTAGCTCTCAAAGCAATTCCTACGATTTTGACAAGCCAGACTCCGTTAAGACTTTGGGTTTAATGTGGCTGCCTACACAGGACATACTCCATACTCACATACCTGAAATCACAAGCATTTGTAAAACTAAAAGATCTATACTATCACAGATAGCACAGATGTTTGATCCAATAGGTATTTTGGCGCCTACAGTAATTATTCCAAAAATTTTAATGCAAGACATCTGGAAAGAAAACATTGACTGGGATAGTCCCATACCTAACCATTTACTAGATCATTGGCAACCGTTTATTGATCAATTAAATTACTTAAAGTCTATTAAAATCCCAAGATGGTATTTTACTGATATACCTATTAATGTAGTTCTAATTGGGTTTTGTGACGCATCCAAGAAAGCCTATGGTGCTTGCTTATATTTGAAAGCAAATTATTCTAATAAAGAATCTACTTGTGTTTTGATCATGGCCAAGTCTAGAGTAGCTCCTATTAAAAGACAACAGTCAATTCCAAGACTTGAGCTATGTGGGACATTATTGTTATCACAAATATGTGATAGGTTTATTAACACTACAAAAAATAATATAGAAATTGATCATAAATTTCTATTTACAGACTCATCCATTGCTCTAAGCTGGATTAAATCCCCTTACAAACATAAACATGACACATATGTCTCTCATCGTATAATGCAGGTTATCGATTTAACTGCCACGGATGATTGGTATTATATAAATACCAAACAAAATCCAGCAGATTTAATAACTAGAGGGGTTATGCCCAAACAATTGTCCACTTGTGAGGTTTGGTGGCAAGGTCCTACCTGGATTAAACAGGATAAATCTACATGGCCTATTTCAGTGCCCCAAATAGTTACTTCTCAAGTAATAACTCCCGCCCACAACACATGTACACAACTATGTCATACATCCACAGATACATTGAATAAGACTCCTATAAATTGTGAATATTTTTACGACTTGTTTCTTAAAGTGTCTAACTTCACAAAGTTAACAAGAATCATTGCATTTATGTTTAGATTCTTAAATAAACAAAAAAACAAAGGTCAGAGCTATTCTCCTTATTTAACGGTAGAAGAACTCAACAGAGCTACGAATTTCATTGTTCAAATAACACAACTTAAATCATTTTCAAGAGAATATTTAGAATTATCATCACTCAGTCAGTCAAATGAAACAGACTTACCTAAACGAAAACTATATACATTTCAATCCAGTCCTATAAGGAAACTAAATCCTTTCCTAGACCAAGACCAGCTCATCAGAGTTGGAGGTCGTATTCAGCATTCAGACATATCCTATAGTCAAGCTCACCCTATTATACTACCGGCTAAAGATTACATTACATCATTAATTGTTCAACATTATCACCAAAGGTTGCTACACTCTGGAATACAAAACACTTTATATAATATTAGATTAAAATATTGGATTGTGCATGGTAGGAATGAAGTCAAGAAGATAGTTCATTCTTGTGTTAAGTGCATCAGATTTAGAGCACAAACCTGTGGTCAGCAAATGGCTAGTCTCCCTTCTCCCCGAGTAACCCTAACAAGAGCATTCCTTCATGTAGGCATTGATTTCAGTGGTGCAATAGCTATCAGGAGTTTAATGACTCGAAACTGTAAATACACAAAGGGATACATATGTCTATTTGTATGTATGGCGACTCGAGCTATACACTTAGAACTGGTTACTGATTTGAGTTCCCAGGCATTTATTTGTGCTTTGAAAAGGTTTGTATCTCGAAGAGGTACTCCAACATGTTTGTATACTGATAATGCTACTAATTTTAGAGGTTCTAAAACTGAACTACATGAGCTTTATAAAATGTTTAAGTCAGATAAGTCTTACAGCCAAATAGTTGATTTTTGTACTTCTAATTCTATTGACTATAAATTTACAATACCCCTTGCCAGTCATATGGGTGGTATATATGAAGCTGGAATAAAGTCAGTAAAGTCATTACTTAAAAGACATTTATTTTCTACTAAATTAACTTACGAATTATTATATACTACATTAGTCCAAATAGAGGGCATATTAAACTCAAGACCTTTATGTACAATTGCTGATGTTCCAGATGATGTTATCTGTTTAACTCCAGCCCATTTTATTATAGGAACTTCTATAACAGACATTCCAGAACCGAGTGTGTTAGATTTAAATGAATCTAGATTAAGTACATACCAAAAAATAATGTTTATAAAACAAAGATTTTGGAAACAATTTTATTTTACATATATTTCTGAGTTACAAAATAGAAATAAGTGGTTAGACATTAGGAAAAACTTAAGCATAGGAGACATTGTAATAATTAAAGATGAATGTACACCTCCTACCTTGTGGCCTTTAGGCAAAGTCATATCAACTAATGTAAATAAAAATGACAAATTAATAAGATCTGTAATCATTCATACACCTAAGGGTGACTATACTAGGCCCATACATAAGTTGATTTTGTTACAACAGTGTAATAAAAGTAGCTAGTTTAAGATTATTACTGCAATAAGATTTGTTTGTTTATGTTATAGTGAAACAAAATCTGTGGCTTAATGGATAGCTTACCATAACATAATAATTAATAACTTACCTTTACATTATAAAATTATATACCTGTTCTCTAGATTAACTATATAACTTGCATTATCAAGCAGGTAGTGCAGTTTCGTTTTAAGAAGGCGTGAGAATGTTTAGTATTGCCATACTAATTTGTATTCACTTCTATCTATCCTTTTCTCACGATCGTCTCTCTCTCTCTCTCTGGTACAGCCATTCGTTACACACGCGCTCTGTATAATTATATTTAAAACTGTGATTCTAATAGTTAAAAGTGTTTGTGCAGTGCTTATATATATTAACAATAAACAGTTTGTGTTGGTGCATAATAGTTTTTCACTCAACCAACCCTCTGACATCAGAAACATTCAACAAGTATCTTGTTTACTTCAATATTTTTCAATTACGCTATAAATTATAACTCATTCATAAAAGACATTATATAAATTAAACTCGAAGTTTATTGCGCATTTTCTTAGCCAAATACGATCCATAAAATATCTAAAATAGCTTACGCTGTACGCTGTACGCTTTTATTAATAGCTTCTACAAGTAGTAACAATACTAATTTACCGTAATGAGTACAGATATTATATAAATGCGTACACGTTAGCACACGCTGGAAGTTAATAACATCTAACGTGTTTTGATATTGTTTGAATAAAAGGCAAGTTTAGGTATTCTCGCTGCCAATTCTCAAATTATGTAAGATTATTCAGCCAAGCATTATGTTTTGAGTACTAACAGTGATGATCGTACAGAATACGCATATGCATCGTGGAGAGCTACGAGATGCTACGCGGTGCTACGCCGTAGCAGACGCCGCTACGTCACGGATACTAATGCCAACTTGTCATGGCACAGATGAACCCGCCCACCGCGATTCATTTATTTTAGAACTAAAGAGAAAATAGAAAAGTCAATACTTCTTATATTCTTGGCCCTCCGAAATAAATAGAAAGTGAGACTACCATTGAAACTCATAACTATCATTACATATAGACAAAACATAATTATGTAGATATTTAAACGGATCCAAGATAGGAGTTAGAGAAGAAGATGACCACAGAGATAATCTTAATGAAATATGTATAAAACGTTTCAGAGCGTCCCTTGGTTCAATGAAAAAGTTTATTTGAAATAGCAATTAATCGAAGTAGATGTGTTCAAATAAACAGCAAATGTTCGCTAAAGCTTTCAAAGCGAGGTCGTGTAGTTTGATTTCGGTAATGTGGCCGTATATTGCGCATTGTGCCACAGACGCATTGATCTGCTTTAGGTAACTATTAGGAAAGGCTTTTACGGTAATTGTTAGTGGAGTGAGTCGCGTCGCCGATACGTACAATACCACATAGACTAGGGGACATTGTAGACAGGACAAATGATTTCAGTGTCATTTGTGTGTGTTATTTAGACAGACCATGGCTTTATTTGATGTTTGTACGTAAACAATGTTACGCAAAGCTGGAAAATGTGGCCATCATTGAAAGTTTGCACAATACAACAACAATGTAGAAGTTCTGAATTACAGGAAAGTTAAAATTATGTACGCGCCACTTTGCGGCTGGCAACATGACGAGCAGCCTTACAGCCGCCTGTACACTACCTGATACACCAGGGATAAGATAACAAAAGCAGTGATAGTCTAGTGGTATGGCCGTCGGATTGCCAAGTCATAAGTCACGAGTTCGAACCCATGGCACGCACCTCTGTTTTTTCGGATTTATGTGAGTATTGTGTAATTATCACTTCGGAGAAGCAAAAAAATCGTGAGGAAACGATACATGCCTGAGAGATATATATTTCTCGACGGCATGTTAAGCCAAGTCAAATTCGATTGAAAAGTCGATTTCGATTCGGAAAGTCGTATGACTATCTCGCTCGCTTTCGTAATGGCAAAACGAGATATACATACGACTTATCGAATCGAAACCGAGCGTTTGTGAATACGGGGGCTGGTTAGATATTAACCACATGAAAAAAGAAGAAGAGTAGGTAGATAAGTAAAATGTATTTGACGCTACAAAAGCTTGTAATTACATTTTTTTTTAAATTTACCATTCGTGTAGATCGTAGGCACAAACTCAAAACCACGAAACAGTCACTTCTACAGCCGATTGTAGAGCGTAACAGCGCAATAGGCTAAGTGCGTGTTCAGTTGGTACTGGTTGCTGTAGGTGGCACTCACCGTAATGACTCGTATCAGCTATCACACACACACACATACACTCGTACGTAGTCGTTGTTTGTCGATGTTCAGCAATTTATCTGTCGACGAAAGTTTATGTAGTTGCTACTGATTGTACGAATGACACTTGTAGCCCGTTCTGTAGTTTATTTTATTGAAAATCTGCATCAACTTATATTTACGTCGGTAATGTTGTGCTTGTTTTACGTACTTTTAATTTTAAGGCGATCCGGATTTTAGGCCGCTTGTCCGCGCGCGTGGGTCGGGTGAGAATCGCCTTCATGCTCATAGCAACTAGCGACGTTTCCAACTTCCAGAATGCCTAAAATAAGGCAACGCACAGAGAAATGAAGTGATGGTTCTAACAAGGACTAACGTATGTATTCACAACTGGCAGCAGCAGGTGATTTCCTCGCAACACCAGAAAACAATATGACAGCACGACCATCGACCAAAACTGAGATATAACTACGATCATTAACAATAGCCAGTTGATGCACTCTGATGGCCATGTTGGTTACTCGATGATAAACTAGTGAAAGCTTATGTTGCTCTTTGGAATTTTGATGTCTTCTGTAAAACTATATCCAGAAAACCAACTTAAATTACGGTTGATTAGAATTAGTGCCTAATTTCCGAACGCTCGGGTGAAAGTAGGCACTCAACCATGTTCATATTATAATTGTTTCTTCTCCGTGACCCTTTTTTCGTTTAAAGTATTTTCTTGCTCAACAACAACTAACAAATAGACACCAACATCCCTCTTCATTTAAAAATAAACTATTCTATTTCCGTTGACTTGTGAAATAATTACAAAAACCATGTCCCCCACATAAGTTTCATATAATTCCAGTACATTTGTCGCTGTCATCATTCCCCGCCGCGACGCGCGTCGTAGGTAACATATTATCATTACGTAGTTCTGCGCCTCCTCGCAGTAATCAGTACATATGTTATGTTCACATAACTAGTGTATATATATGCCTGCATGTGTGTGTGTGTGCGAGGGAGTGATTGCTGTTCTCATTATCGTGATGACGCTTGCTGACGCCTATCGGGGAGGCTTTCGAAAGCGAATACTTGACTTAAATTGTAGTATTTTTTCAGAATCCGATTGATATGATATTATTACGTTGCAAAAGGATAAGTAGTAGTTATTATTTTGAACAATTGTTTGGTATAAGTGTACTTGTGTTGTCTAGAGCTATTAATAAGTCAACATAGTCGAACATCATTGAAGACGGTTGAAGATGTTTTTGTCTGATAGTCATTTCTAATGGATATTTGATATCCCAGTAAAGATATCTCATTTTTCACATCATACTTGCGCCAAGCCGACAAGCGCCAGAAAGTTTCGCCGGTTGCGATAGCGAACACATCCCGCCAGGGGCACCGAGAGGAGGCTCCACATTACTTGTTAGAGCATTTGATATATTTTTGCATTCGGTACAAAACGCTCATTACGGACGCACTCGCTAACGAACGAGATGTCGCTGTCGCCGAGGGACGCCCACCCGCGCCCGCGCACTACCTCGCAAACAAAAGTGGTAGACTACTAGGTTCATTATTATGATATTTAATAAATTAAATAGCCCTAGCCTTCCACTCTTCTCTCCGTGTTGTTTTCTCCGGCCAATCTCTCACAAACCCCTCTAAGGTATCTGGCCAGCGTTTTTTTTTCGAAAGTTTTATTGGAAAAGTTTTAAAGGAAAAACATCTCTACATCATTTTATTTGACAACATATTATTCATGGTCTTAGGTAACGTTTGTACAGTCATTTGGGTTTCAACTTGCATAGGGAAAAATCTCGTTAATTTTGCGTGCGTTAACTTGACGCTAGAACCCTAGAATATGTTACAACTTTACGTTTAATATAACACATAGGCTCTTAAGCCAATACGTGAACTATCTCTTCTTATGTATTATGTTATTTTTCACATAAGAAAAGTTCCCAGCTCCCGCGCTATTCGTCTCAAAAATGGCCGGGTACATAGCACAGGCTTTGTCTATAGCTAACGATGCAGTTCCGGCCCGTAACGATGTCCTCCCGGTAATGACACCCCCTTCACCCCCTACATCCCATCATCACTCCCCGTCATAATGACATTAGCGGGAATAGTTTATATACACCCACTCTGGTGACAGCTCGGCGGCGAGGGGTGAGGGGAGAGGGGATCTTATAATGTACTGTGATGCTAAGAGACTGAGCAGGTATTGTTGTGATTGCGCCACGCTTTATGTCCACTACAACTCCTCAGGGGTAAGTTGATGCGTGCGTGATATGCTTTGCAATGAACGATTGCGGGTGGACTGACAACGGACGTAAATGTATTTTGTGAGAATAGAGGATGGAAGGAGTTCTACAACACTACATTTTATTGAGCCTTTTAAAACTTGATGGTTACCAACTCTATTTGCTTCATGGTGGACCCGATGACGGCAAAACCACATCACCACACACACTTGTTCACATACTCTCTTCTCTAATATCTCACTTTCATCAATATGTAAGCATGAGCAACAGAATAACTAAACAAATCAGTACATAAACAAACATGAGCAATTTGAACATGCCTCCATAATGTATGATAACACACTTTATATTCAAAACTGTCGGTCAATTGGATCGCGCGCTACATAACTTACTTCTAAGTTATCGTCAGTATTTGGAAATTTATTGAAGTGATTTGTACTGAAGGCGCAACAAACCTACCCCCTACTATCAGCCCCCTACCCCCCCCCCCCCGCCCGCGCCTGGACCAACACCGCCGAGACTTATTTACATTTATATAAAGTGGAAGATACATTAGACCTGACTGTTATATACCCATTTTCATGCAAAAAAAACTCTCTCTCTCAATAAATGAAATTAATGTTGAAACGAAATAAAATATGCTGATAAAATAAGAAACGAACGACTGATGAGATTGAAGGGGAGAGAACCCCTTTAGGACTAAACCGTTGGTTTAAAATATAAACGAGAGTACTAGAGAGTACATACTACCAGTATCTGTTGGGAACATAACTGAATGCTAATAATAAAGTCACAACTTACTATGTTGTATAAAATAATTAGTTTTTCATGATTTTAATTAAGTGCTTCTCAATTTACTATTGTTTTAATCGGAGAACAAAAGACATCAACGCACGCTGACATGAAACAAACATGTCCTGAAAATGTGTGTGTGTTTAATTAATGCTGGTAGAGTACCTGAAAAAAAGGGAAATAAACTTTGAAAACTTATCGATAGATCAGACAAAGGATATTTACATATTATACTAGAAAAAGTATTGTTAAACCGTGGGGAATATTGCGAATATTTTTACATATACCAAAATATTAAAAGAACCTGTACCCACCTTTAGATCTGAAAATACATAAAAAGCACATAAATTATCCAAGGACATAATAACGGCATACAATTTTCAAAGAAACCTCTCATTTGAATGAAAACGGCGCGTCGTTGTCGCCGCGCGGCGTCTCGTTAGCCGCGAAGGGCGGCGCCGCCTCAACACTAATATGGAAATAAATGAGAAAACATCAAACGGCACCGACACTGATCCACTCCAATCAGATAACAATACTGCTTTGTGGACCACGAGACACTGATGCTGTGCTTCAGGACAGAATGAGAACGACTCGAGTTTGTTTTCTCAAAATTATTTTGTTTGTGGAAGTAGGTACTATGTAAGTTGTACGTAGGTTGATAATAAGGGAAAGTCACCTAACAAGAAAAATAACAATCGAATATCAATGAATTAAATGTGAGAGAATCAAAAGCAAATTAATGCGACATTGTAAATGGAGGAGCTCGTGGCTAAATAATAACAGCCGCACGGGTCGATCTTTAAGGTTAAGCCGTGCTTCCCGAGGTTTATTTTCGGGGATTGGGACTGTTACTTCTTAATACAGGCTATTTCATAACCTAGCAAGGAGAACAGCACGTCACCCACTTGATTGTCCAAGATTTAATATGTACTACCTACTTTGTGAAATCTGTTACTTGTACTGCAATCTGTTTTTATGTAAATAACGATATATTATATTATTGTATTTAATTTTATTTGGAACAATAAACAATTACATAATAAGCATAGAGACTAAAACTTAAAATGAACTATTATGTAATCAACAGCGTTATTCACAGCATACAGGTAAAATAATAAGGTTGGTCCGTGGATGGGTGACCATAATTACATACCGAGTTTCCTCCGTGCCTCGGAAAGCACGTTAAGGCTTTAACGTGGGGGTTAAAGCCGGTGGTCCCGACTGTCATTTGTAGATCTTTGACAGTCGTTACGAGTAGTCAGAATCCAAAAGTCTGACATCCAGTCTTACTAAGAGGTATCGTATTACCCAGTTACTGGGTTGTGGAGGTCAGATAGGCAGTCACTTCATGTAAAATAGTGGTACTCAGTTGCATCCGGTTAGACTGGAAGCCGACCCCAAGATAGTGTAGGAAAAGGCTAGGCAGATGATGAAGTAAATGGAATTAAATGTTTTTAAATATGTACCTAATGCTAAACTGGGGAAAAGTATAACTTGCGATAAGTTTGGCTTTATTTCATGTATCATGTAGGTATACATAAAACCACGTGAAAATAAAAAGAAATATAAGTATAACTATAGATGTATTTGTCCGTTTTCTTAAGAATTCTCACGGATTTTAAATATTTTCGTAATATGCCCGCATTTTCGAGTCCCGCATTGATATCAGCAGTGAGTAGGCTCTCGACTTCTCATTGCGTCACAAAGACATTGTCTGCGCACTGGTGGGTACCGGTGGGTACTGTTGGAGGCCAGCGGCGGCACTCGAGAGCTAAGGAAGAAGGCATCATTATGAGGAGCGTGCTCAATAATCACCACCTTCTTATGAGAGATGCAGAGATCCTGTGGTCGCCGGTGTAATCAGAGCGGGTCTATATTTGTTTATGAAATTAATCATGTTTAAGATTCAAATGTTGGCTTGTTGACAGATGACCGATCACGGTTTTTCATAGTTTTTTGCTTAAATAGATAGATTACTCTTACAGAAATTACAGCCAAATTGTTGACATTTTATAAAAGCTGATACAAGTGCGGTCTTATGCAAATGAACAAGATTAATTCAATTAAAAAGACACAATCGTTTTCAATGTTTGAAAGGGATATTTTTTATATTTACGCGCAGTTTGTTCCTAAAATCAGGATTTGCTACAATCACGTACTGTCCATAGAGTGAAATAATATAAATAAAACATCGCCATTTATGCCATCAATATTCATTGCATTCGCTACCCTGCCACGCCTCACTGTCCATCACGGTTTCCACAAACAAAGATGTCTTCTTACAAAACTACTGCATTCTATTTTATCACCCACAACATCACAATACAGCCATGTCGTCGGTGACAACTGTCATGTATGGTTGACAATGTGACATGTGTTGTGACATTGTGAATATGGGACAGTAACGTGAGCAGCGGTCGCAAATAGGATTGTGTTGTTGTTAGATATTTATTGTTGAAGCTGAACATAAGATGGGACAGAAATTTGTACATTGATATATTTAGCTAGTATTCGAAAAAGAGGTGTCAAATGAATGATTGTTACCTTCTAGTATTCAGTGTTAATATAATTTCCAAAAGACTTAAAGCTTTTGTAGTTTTGTAAACATTTAAAAAAAAATGTTTGTCAGTTTTTTCAATATCTCAAATAACTAAGAAGGAATAACTCTAGACTGTAAAATAATTTCTAACTGTAAACGTTAAATAGCAGAAGAACAACCAGCAAATTGAAATATGTTAAAGCAGATTTGTCAGTCCGGTAAGCATGCTACTGAACTTCGAAAAGAGTTGAACAGAAAGTCTCCTTAGATATACAAAAAATAATAAGGAAAACCCTGTTTTTGTTTGGCATATCAGATGTCAAACAAAAACATGGATATCCTTATTATTTTCTTGTTTTATCTCGAAGTCTTTAGGTTAAGTTAGATAACAGACCATCTTAAAACCTACCCTAATTGTTTGTTATGTAATCAAAGCGAGGTAATGTTCAGGTCCAAAATGATAGCGTACCTAAGTTCTGTAAGCATTTAATTTTTACACGGTTACGGTTATTTCTCAACAGAACAGTAAATTAATTGATAAACTCACACAACTACTAACATTAATCGCAGTTTTTCCGGCCAGAAATAAAAGCCAATGATTTGCGGTGCAGCTGAAGATGTGCCTCCCTTCCCCACCAGTTTGCGCGGCACACAAGTAGCGACCCTTAAACAGTTGACAGTCGCCACGTAAAGGCCGCCTCCTCTGCCCACCACGAGCCAGACGAAAATAAAAACTTTTCAATTAGAAGCCTTTGTCTAGTAAGGCTAAGAAAACTTCTCAATTTGTTAAATTGAGCAGTGTCGCAAAAGTCTTTATTTTTTCTAATAACTGATATGTTACGTTATATGGGACTTATTTTTCAGTAAATAATTTAATAGTCTGAAGAAACTTTTTTTGAAAATACTTGAAAGAGGGAATTAGACCTCCTTTTTTGAGGTCAGCCGTTTTCAGCAAGCAAAATCTCAGAAGACAGGGTTCATTTTACAAATATTTCTTGGGAAAAAACAACAACACTGACAACATGATAGACAGCCAACTAACTTGGAAAGGGCAGGTTGAAGAAATTTGTAAAAAACTTAACAGTTTTGCTTTTGCTCTTCATAAGCTGTCCAAATTTGTAAACCGTGACGCCGTGCTTATTGCCTATCATAGCTACGTAGAATCAGTTCTACGATACGGAGTAATTTTCTGGGGTAATTCGACAGACAAGAGTTTCGTTTTTATTGCACAAAAAAAATGCGTACGCGCTATATGTAATTTACAGTCAAGGGATAGTTGTAAGCCATATTTTAAATCGTTGAAACTTCTTACATTGCCGTTATTATACATCTTTGAGGTGGCAGTGTTCGTTAAGACAAACCCACAGCTTTTCGAAGTTAAAGCCCCAGCCGATCCACGGTTGAGAAAAAGGGAATCGAACATTCTTTGTGTAGATCGCAGTAAAACAGCACTCCTCAGCAAAAGCTTTTATAGAATGGCTCCAATTATTTTCAATAAAATTCCACGACATTTAAAGAACCTTAATAGTAATATGTTTAAAAAGAAATTAAAACAATTTTTAATTAATAAAAGCTACTACTCCACAGCTGAGTTTATGGAGGACAAGACATTTTGATTATGATTATTTTTTAGTTATTTATTTTTTTACTTTAATAATTGTGTGTGTTAGTACGTAAGGAATTGTGTGTTATTAATATGTAATTGTGTTATTTAATTTAAAAACTCTGTGTCTATTGTTTTGACATACCAAACTCTATTAAGATTTGTATGCTCTCGGGTAAAATGTAGCGAACTAACTATTTCTGTCTAACATCTTATTGTAATGAAACCTACATTTACGAATAAATTTGATTTGATTTGATTTGATTTAATTTGAACAACAAAACATCAACAGATTCAGATGTTCTAGGAAATATACAATAACAATCCTTGCAACAAAGTCAAAGTTACGAGAAAACCCACCTCGAAGTCATTTTAGAACTCATTTCATAACGTGAAAATAGAAACGCAAACTTCGCTGAATTTATGTAAATTGTTTATTCGCACAGTTCCAGCTTTTAGGATTCATGCAGGTATCAAACGACCAGTAACTGCCGGAACTGGGTTACCAACACGGAACTGTCGTTCATGTACCTACAACGTGACATTTAAAGCCAATTCCAAAGTTGTTCCGAATAGTTTCTGTTTAAGAAGCGATGGAAAACGTATTAACTCATCACTATTCAACAAAGTAAATGCCGTCATCTTTAAAAACACGAATCAGTTGCCATATTCAAAACCAATAACTTCGTATGTTGGGTGCCTCGCGGCGGGCGGCGGCGGGTGGTGAAGCGGTGTTCAGGCGATTTGCGATTTTCTAAAGAGTGCTCACACGAAGCACCCTCCACGTAACCGTGCACCTCACCCCTCTCACCCCTTTCAAAGACCCACCTGAGAAGATAGAGGGCACTTCTTTAATCGCACCTTGTGAGGTACCTCCTTCGACGAAGGCTTTATTGAGCCAGTTACAGGCAGTCACCGACTGGGTAACGATTTAGATTTAAAGTCTAGCTATTGTTTGAAGACGTGGCAGGTAACGAAGAAGAGGTGCGCGTTTAAAAGAACTATTAAATTGCATTAAAAACAGCTCACGTTTTCTAAAATTTTATGGGGAACTAAGTTCTGCTACAGTCAGTCGCAAGTTTTTGTTGTTTTATTTTACTCTCTATCCTATTTATGTGCCTAATCCACTCAGAAGTGCCATCACATGATTTTTACTGTTCACGGTAAAATTTCAGCGATACATGCTAACGTTAGTTTTAGCACTAACACTCGCAGCAGTACAGTAATTTGCACTAACTGACGTAAGCTCATTATAATTCATTTTTATTTGGAATCCTAAATCAAAGGGTTTTCTTTCCACAGTTATTTCATCTACAAGCCTTAGATAACACCCATATAATCCAATGTAGCTCAGTGAAGCGAGAAGTGCGTACTATGCGACAAGCAAGCAGCCAGTGCCTCCGAGTGATCCCGCATTCTTCACGCGTGGCCGCTCCTGCTCATCCCGCAGCTTGCTGACTGTGCGGGGCGGATCTGCTGATACATAGCTTTGGAAGATGTCAGGAGTCTGTGTTATGTACCTTATGTAATGAAGGGGTAGTAACAGGATTGCACTTTCATTTTTAGGGAAATGATAGTGGGGTGCTGATACATACAGTTATGTGATGGAGGGAAACTGAAAACGGTAATAGGATTGAGTCTGCAGTTTTTTTCGCAATATTTATAAGGCTTCTTGCAGGGTTGGAACTGTTAAAGTTTGGTTTATCGGAAACTTATACATATGTAAAACAATTAAGGTAAATTATGTTTGAAGGAAACATTATTTCAATATTTGCTTAAAAATTGTTAGTCAAGTCCTTTAGAAACACATCCATAAGAAATTATAAATCAGACGAAGCTTATAGGTGTTATCTGGGTTTAGAAGATCTAGCAAAACATACATTCTATAACGATATATACTTTTAGAAACGTCTAAAAGCTTATAGCAGCTGTGTTCTAAGTCGGTGAAGGAATACGAAAGCTCCATTTTTTAGGCCTCTCTTGTAATACGTCTCATTCGATTATCCATCAAAGAATTTCAATCTTCGAAATCATCATTACGTTACAATCTGATGATATCAAATAAATCCATCAGATGAGGGCGCACCTAATGTAATAGCGCACTGATTGGACACGTTTACGTCATTCTGATCAAATACATAACTAAGTTTAACAAATAGCGTGCTAGGGAGGAATATTGTGACCGGCTCTGCTCCGCGTGGGCTCCGAGAGGGTCGTGCGAGGCTCGTGAGGGGCCCGTACAGCCTCGTAATGTAATCAGAGAGATTATTGGCAATATATGGAACCATTTGCACCCTTTACTGTTACTTTCATTGCGTGGCCCCAATGACTGTAAAACAAACACTTCTAAGAGAGTAATCCCTTATTTAAAAACAACACAACAACTGTAGTCCTTAAATGTGTTCCTTGGATCAGTTATAATCAATAGTTTACTGTTACAGTGGGAATATAATTATTTATTATATTATGTATAATTTAAGAGATTCTCTTTTTATTATTAAACATTTGAGCCAATAATTCTTTCATTTTCATACTTCATACTAATACTATTAAAGTAAAGAGTTTCTTTATATACCTCTGTTGGTTGCCGTTCACGCCTTATCAGCGGACGAGTTAAGAAGTTGTCATACACTATTGTCCGGGTATGTCCTAATACGGTACATAGGATTTAATGCTAGTGCCACGTACTTTTGGGATAACTTCCGACCTCTACGCGGGCAAAGTCCCAGGTAAAAGCTAGTAGAAAGTCAATTTATTGTGTGCTCACAGCGGCAATGGCATCGGCATGCGGGATTTGCTCACAACAAGTATTGCAAAGGTACTTGTAGATACTCGAATGTATGGGATTTCAATCACGCCGCCTGATTGGCAATCTGTCGCCGCGAACAATTCGATTACGTCACCCACTGCCGCCAGCTAGTGCCTACGAAAAGAAAAATTTAAAAATGATTTTATTTATGATTTTAGAGACATTCGAACATAAGTGTTTCGTTGGAATATTTTTTATTCATTTTTGCTACCGAAGCTTGAAGTTTAGTTTTGAAGATCACGTATTGCTTGGATGTGTTATTATATGTTTTGCGGGGTAGCAAGGTGTGCTAATCGCAAACATAACATAATATACCTTCACGCCTGTAATCCCGAAGGGTCACACAGTGCCAATAGTACATACAAAATGTAATAGGGGCGAGCGTATTACCGCAAAATGTAAATTCCTAATCGAAAATCCCACTAACTCTTCACTGGAAGTTGTGATCTTGTTTGTTTCAATCGACACAAACCCATCAAGTATTCGCCAAGTTTCTGAATGGTTTTTCTTTCTTAAACTATCGTTGGAACCGGCCATTGGTCGGGCTACATTAAGTAAAGGTAGTCCAGATTTAATCCATTAGGATTAATTGATAATAAACAAAAGGTTAGTAGAAAATTCCGCTATCTTTCTCTGCGGGTGAATTTGCGAGCCTCGTGTGGAGTCACTAAGCCCATGCTAAGTTAGTGGCTACTGAAAGTGCGAAACTGGTCGCCAACTTTTGCGCTGACTAAATTGATTTTTTTTATGTAAGTACACGTTATGAAGTAGAAGTAGATAATAAAGATATCCAGAAAAAGAAGAAATTTAAAAAAAAGTTTATGTGTAAGCAGTAAAAGTAATTAATTTCTAACAACTTATGAACCCCTGCCGACAAGCGATGACCGATAAGTCTCAGTCAACATTAAATAATCGAAAACATAATTATACGAGTGCACCAAATTGCTTTTTATTTATTTATAATGGACACTATCGGGCATCTGACATGTTGTTAGCGAGGCGTCGTGTTGCGGGGGTGTCGCCGCGACACCGCGACACGCACACGTGTTGCGGGGGTGTCGCCGCGACACCGCGACACACACACGTTTGTTGTTCTGTCTCGTGTGACAAGCTTTGTGTTGCCAACAATAGAGAAACAAATTATTATATTTAGTTATTTACATAATGGCCGGGAGCGTGATAAGTATTTTAATAATAATCGCAGTCACCCTGTCACGTACCGCTTTGTTGTACCTTGAATATAATAAATAATGTGAGTAATAATATAATAACGTCGTGAATAATAAACGGGTGAAGCTTTAACATAAGTACAGAACTCTTTGTGCGATGTTTTAAATAGTCTTCCATTTTTTTATGGGGATGTTCGTCTGTTCAGTATTGTACTGCTTGATCAAGTATACAAGCTTTGTTATTTTCATTGTTATTTTGCTAATAGTAAACCGCTGCCAATTTTTTATTGAAACAGTTCGTGTATAAACATATTTAAATACATTTTATTTCAGAGATTCGTAGTAGCTGTTCGGTGTCTACACGATTTTGTTTGCATTGTACTGTGCTTACCTTTGTCTACCACTTAGGCGTATATATACTTAATGTTAGGTAATTTTAATAAAAAATAAATAAAGTTAAGTAAATCTTTGTTTGTATTAGTTACTTGCAGATCGTAGTATACCTGAAAGGGTTACGCGTTTCGTAGCTCGGGGTCTACGAAAGTGCTACGGGCTACGACCTACGCTGCTACGTTAAACAAATAATATCGGTCTTGTACAACCATCTTTTCAAATAATACTCACTCATTCACAAAGGTTTACTTGTATTTTGAATGAGGTGAAAGTAGATTTCTCTGTGCACAACAATCAATAAGGACTTTCTCAAATATCAGCAAAATAAAACAAACCGTTGTCGTCCTTTACGCCGGATATTTGTATCCGGCGATGACATATCAAAAACGTTCATTCAATAATAAATGAATCGTTCAAAGAATCGATCGTCAATCAGTCAAAACAAAACACTGATCCGCCGGTGTCGGCTTACGCACTGTCGATATCGATCGAACGGGGTTTTTTATGAACCAATGTTTTTTACCTGAAAACATTGTCTCCGATTAGAACTCATTTTAGCGAAAGAACAACAAATAATGTTGTGTTTTCGAATAATATTCGTAGGTAATGTCAATGTTGACGCAACGGATTTTATTTTGACAAACGAATGTTTTTTACTGCTACTCCGATTACACCTTTTTTGCGGCAATCGAATAACAATCATTAGTGTTTTACAATCAGCAAACAGGAAAAAATATATTACAAAATCAGATCTTAAATAGGTCTGATTTTGTCGTCTGTTCTTTTTACCCATATTTAATTTTAAATCTGTTTCAGTTTTGTAATTATTGCACCAAAGTAATAAAGTGATTTTGCCATCGCATCCTTTCTCGACACCTGTCAATTAGCGAGCTGTCACAACGATCAGACCGCGAACAAAGACGGACACAATGCCGAGTGTTCCCTATCAATACAATTAAATGTCGGTCAATATCGCACCTGCAGGTACCTTTGTGCGCATTGAGGGATGAAGAGCGGCGCGTCGTGGGACATTGTAGAATAGTGCCGACTCACGGCGACCGGCGGCGTTCAGAACATCATTATATTTGTTGTGAAATTGGACACAATGAGCCTTTTTGTGCGACATTCTAAAGTGCGGACGTTAATGTGACTATATCTGAACTTGAGATGTCCATTGTAGTTGCAGTCCAGTGTGTAAACAAAAAATGCTGAGCTCGCCTTTCTTAATGTTGTTCGACAGATCGATACAATTGACGGAATCTTGTGAATGACACGATTCTGACGTTCTGATGGCATCGAATTATGTTATTTGGGCGACAACTAACCACAATTGTATAGAGTGAGTGTTGCTGTGACAGATTGAGAACAGATTCTCGATGAGTTGACGTCAAAACATTGCTATTGAAATTAAAGGTTTATTCAGTTTATCAAAATATCAGTCCCAATAATGGCAGCTGATTGTAGTTTTTGTGATTAAGAAGAGAAGTGGTTATCGATGGTTTAGGTACTCTTACGTAGAAAAACGATAT
This sequence comes from Cerastis rubricosa, assembly GCA_949152445.1. Classification (NCBI taxonomy): domain Eukaryota; kingdom Metazoa; phylum Arthropoda; class Insecta; order Lepidoptera; family Noctuidae; genus Cerastis; species Cerastis rubricosa. The sequence continues at coordinate 21,887,484 of OX424539.1, read as the reverse complement.
TCTTTTCATAATAAATTCTTTCTGATTAACTGATTTCTGATTAGTGTATTGAAAGTAAGGTTTTTGAAATAATCTTGTTTTGGTTGACAAAGTTGACCTATTTCTTCTTCCATTTTCGTGTCAATTGCGAACAACTCAATTTTAGTTTGTTTTCTGTATTTTGTCAAGGTAAGTAGTAAGTCAGTATTATTATGTGATAATGTCGTATGGATTATAAGTAGGATAGTCTCATACATTATGTTGTGCTACAAAGTTGTACGGAATAAGGCTCCAACATGCTTTTGGATCTAATAAAAACTTCTTCCGAGCAATTTTGTGATTTGATTAACCGTACGTGTTCCCTCGTCACCGCCGCCATTTGCAATCGCAATTACAATTACTGCCACCCTTCTTCAGTGCTGCGTGCTTGCGACCTTTGCGCGACATGCGTCGATATAACAGTCTGTATTGCGGGGGAATAAGGTGTATATTACAGCGTGTGGTTAGCATTTTCTCTTGTAAAAAGAAACCGCGACCCAAAGCCCGAGGCTGAAGTGTGCACACGAGTGGTGAATTGAGCCGAGCATAATGTTGAGTTTCTTTGGCGCGTCGCGGTAGCTGATTGGTGGGGGGCGGTGGCGTCGCGCGCTCTGATTGGTGGGCGTTGGCGGGAAAAAAGCAGGCTTTGTGCCGCGCGACGATTTATTCACGACTATTAGTTATGGTTGGGTGAGCGGCAGCTCCGGGCAATAGTGATGCACCGCGCGTGTCGATGTTGCTGACAAGTCGATATGGACGCACATTTAGAAAACATAACAGAATACAATAAACATATAAAAAAATATCGGACAATTAATCGGATTATGATTCATGTCATTTAAAAGATTTTATAGGTCATTATATGAACCTGTTTTACAAGTTTTCATAAACCTTTTACTTACGGGATGTAAGTACCTACTGCCACATTCAGTAGGTATGTTAAATATGGAAATATTTATTTCCTTTTTCGTAGTGGGTAATTTATTGTAATTTGATATTTTTTCGTAATTTGAATTTATTGTAAATTGATATTGGTTCAAGTCGGATTTAGAAATTAAAAGCCAGTCTTTAATGATTCACGTAAGTCACCGACAACATTATTGCAAAGAGTAAAATTTACTCCAGGTGAAAGTGTAACAGAAAACTACTGCAAAGCAACGACGCGCGACGCTAAAATGTTATTTCAAGACATCGTCCCAGTGCCAGCATCCAGCACATTTGCCCAGCTGTCATCGACAGCGCACTCTGTGTCGACTCCTGCTCATCCCGCGTGTTGACGAGCGCGGTGTAATGGGACCAGTGCCAGTTGCCAGTTACGTCTCAATCATCCCACCTTTTACGTACTGCCAGAGCGAGACATCCATACGTTCCCTATTCGATAGAAAGAGACGGGCGATACGCATTCAAATACTTTGTGCATTCAATTTTATGAGTACTGTTAACGAAGGAACGAGATTTCGGACTTTAAACAGGTGAAGTAAGGTTGAATTTTGACTGTGTGGTGTTAAGTATATTTTTCGTTCGCAATATTTAGCATGTATGTTTTCTTTAGATATGAATGCAAATAGTAATGGCGCATTTTTATTTCGATGTTTACATAGAGGGTCTGACGTCGAGGCGCGAGGGGAGGTCGCTCCGCCATCTTGTTGGAGCGTCAGCAAAAGAAGCGGGATTACGTGGCGGGCACAAGTGCTGGTAAGTAAAAGCCACTGGGGCCGAAGTGTGCTCCTCGAGGCACTCCACGTCGATTGGAATTGATTCGGATAGCTTTTGATGTGCGCACCTTTGTCGTGATGCGGGTACGACTGTACACACAGCTGCAGATAATACATTTTAGACTTCAGAGAAAAACAAACTCCACGTATACGGTGCCTGTATATTTTGCCATAGGCAATACTTATTAGGCACATATCATTTGACTTTTGTTAACAAATATCTAAGCTATGTTTTGTTAATCTAAGTGTATGATGCTGTTGTTATCTCTCCAAGCAAAGTTTTAGAATGGAATGAGGAACAAAACACGCTAATGAAATAGAGTCGGTAAGTATTGTTGTACTGTACAAATGTTCAGAAAGTTGTACAGATATGATGGACACGGTCGACCTGGGACCTGTCCAGCAGTGTGCGTCTGCCATCAGGTATAATGACACGGGATGCCGGAGGAGCACCAGGCTCTCAGCTTGTTTACTCTCATAGTTCTTTGGACGGCAATCACACGTGACCTGGGAGAGAGCATGTGCAGGAACGACCATACCACCAATTACCAACATTCAGCTCGTCCTGACACTAATCACAAACACCTGTGTCTGGATTAGTGTCCGGTTTGCCCCTAACAATACCTACATGGGACTCAAACATAACTGTCGAAATATGGGTGTTCTATTAGGCAAGTCTGCCTAATCCTTTGTGGATCACGGGAGTGACGGTTGTAGAGCAAATGCTTTTCTCAAACGCAGATAATGGTGGTGAATGTATACCACTGCAGCTGTCCTCAATGCATTTCTTTACAGACAGTAGGCAAGGTAGGTTATTTCCGCACGTGCTTGAATGCTTGGAATATTTGAGTCGGCACAATACGGGTTCCCAACTTTTTTATTGCCTAATTTAATTAAATATATTGAAATTTTTCCAAGCAGCAGTAAAACAGAGCATCATCAGCGCACATGGCAGGCATTTTATACGAGGAGTCAGTGACACTGATGCTCTAAAACAAAATACAACAACGATACGTGGTCATACTTACTAATATAATAAACACGAAAGTAAATCTATCCGTCCGTCTGTTATCTTTGTTTCAGTGGGACTTTCACGCGGGTGAAACTGCTGGAGAGCTAGTAAGCCTCTAAATAATATCTTCACCATTGTAGTAACAGTTCTACAGGTCCAATGCAGGTAGCACTGCAACTCAACTGCAACTGCAAGTGCTCCATTTCTGAATTTTAATGTTTTTATCTGCTAGCTCAGTTCACTCGTGCAAAGCGATAGCGAAATAGATCGAAGTATAAAGCACAGAATTAACACTGGGTGGAATGGTGTCTTGTATGGATCAGAATGTTGGGCCACAAAAGGGGTGATTAAAAAGCAATTGCATGTGTCTGAGATGAGAATGCTAAGGGAGGTATAACATGAATGGATAAAATAAGGAATGAGTAGGTATTACTCATACATAAGAGGAAGTTTGAAAGTGGCGCCGGTGACTGAAAAGTTGTGCGGTAATCGGTTATCGTTGTAGGGACATGTGATGAGGAGGATTGAAGAAAATGTCGTGAGGAAAATTTTAAGTATGAATGTTCAAAGAATCCATCCGGCCATCTATCCATCGTGGATGTACTGTGTGAAGGATGATATGACTTGGAGGTGACTACTGAGATGACGAGTAATAAAGAAGTAAGGAAAAAGAAGACAATATGCTGCGCCGACCCCAAGTAATTTGGGATAAGGATAGGAAAATGATGATAATCTGCTAGCTACCATTTGGTAATGCAAGTTTGTTGAATAGTAATACCAACATTGTTAAAAGATACAATTGCTGGTTATTGGTATGGCTTGCTTATCAGACAGATGTGTTCTTGGGGACTTTGGTCCTTAGCTAAAGCACTTGGCAGTCAATAGTTTTGCGGGATTGGCTCAGTGGTCTCATGTAATTTTGATAATCAAAAGTGCTTATTGTCAGCCTTATTTAAAAATGATAGCGACAGTTATTAGTTTCAGAGGTATCTGTGTTTTTGTTAAGTATTATATACTTGCCTAACTTAAATCCACATGTCTAACGGGTTATAATATTATCAAAAGCTTTATAAAATCGGTAAGATTATTTTTATGTAGTATCAGCTACTTCAATGTCAATCTCTGTGTAATTGTTCTGGAAAATCATCGGGGCTCATCTTGGATGAGGTTAGCATTGGAACGTCGAACTTGCCACAAGCGAAGAGCGGCGAGTGACAGTGATGCTGATTATGTGTAGCAAATCGATAATTCGGATAGGAAATTATTTGATTTTTGTGTAGTGCGTTTCCCACATAGTATCACTACATATTTGCACAACGGTAGGTAAAAGAAAAAGATATTCCTACTTTTTAGGTCTTTCATGTTATTATTCGTATAAATTAACAAGATTTACGATAGAACACACTCTGACATTTCAAAAATAATATATTTGAATATAATAACAAGAATCTGCTATTCCTTACAATCCACTATTTATGAAATAAATGAAATCTGTGAGAATATATTTCAACATCTACATTAGATTAGCACTTAACATCATCTGTCTACCCTTTTCCTAACTATGTTGGGGTCGTCATCCAATCTAACTGGCTGCAGCTGAATACCAGTCTTTTCCACGGAGTGACTGCATATCTCACCTCCACAACCCAGTTAGTACTGGGTAATACGATACCCTTTGGTAAGACTGGTTATCTGTCTTTCGGGGCACTGACTACCTGTAACGACTGTCAAGGATCTTCAAAAGCCAGAACTAATGGGTTTTTCGAGGCACGGAGGAAACTCTGTATGTAATGGGTGATGGACCCACGAAGCTGTTATTATTTAGCCACGAGTTCCTCCACATACATTCCCAAACACCCGCGCACTCCAGACACATAGTATTACCCATTTTTAACACGTGAAAAGGCCAAATATATATACAAGCTGTTGTTTTGCATCCTCGTCAAAATTCAGGATGTTGTCATAAAAGACATGAATAATCAATATAAATTACGGTACCTAGTGAATTATTACAAAACACTGCGTTTTTTTGTTGTTTAAATTTGTCAATATTTCAGCCCTTAACGTGGTTTAGGGAATAAGAAATTATCGAAAAAACGTTTGAGGTTTTTTGTTTGTGTGTAAGCGACGTTATAATGCGGGGATCACACGGCCCGTGTTTAAAACACGGGTGGTTCACAGTTACCTATTTCAGTAAATAAATGAAAAAAAGAAAATTACCTACTCATTTTATTATTGATTCGGGTCGAGAATGATTAGCATAGTTACCTCCTAGAATTTGACGAGGTTGCAAAACAACACCTTGTATATCATGTTTAGAAGAGCTACACGACCGTCATACGTCACGTACTCGTCTTACACTCTAGGCAAACTGACAAGATCTTGTTCAATTTCATCACAATCAGGTAGGAGTGTTATCCACTGAGACGTTCCAACAGTTACAGTTGCAGGCAGGAGTGAGATCAGCTGCTAGTTTGGAACTAGCGCACCATCTTCCTAGGTTAGGTTATGTTGCATTTGCAACTGCACGGTGGCAGACTGCGGGACCCTGGAGCGGGGAACATGTGTCCTGAGACACAACAGATGCATCCTGCTCCGTGAGTTTTTACATTAGTATGTTCTCAAGAAAGCTTGACTTGAAAGCTGCGGAAACACTGTCGAGCTCGAGATTAGCCTTCTTCTTTTTATTCATATTCTATTTTAAGTAGTCCATATATAATTATCTTGTGATAATCTGAACAATAAGGAATATTCATCTGCAAAAGCGCTTCATATTCCTACAACAAGAAAACGATTCACTTTTCGGTAGCTTATGTCAATCCAATGCAATGCATTTTAGCTGTTATTATTTTAGCCACAATTCCGTCACAGGTCTATATTTAATGTTAAGTAATGTTTTCCAAGCTCAGTCCGTGGATGGGTGTCCGTCCATTTCACACCGACACCGCTTCGTGCCTCAGAAAAGCCTCAGAAATCACGTTAAAGCGCGCAGGTCCTGGCTGTCATTATACAGGGTGAAAGGCACACACATCATTACGAATCTCACATATATAGATTTTTTTATGGGAAATTTTAAAAACAATCTTATGTTTCCTACAAAACTGCCATACCAACACGGTCAAAATGAATGGAACCGTTTGTGCGTCCTTGTCCCTTAATTCCATACTGTATATGATTAAATGATATTTGTTTTGTGAATTGGTTTTTACCAACACTTTTCCGCCTTGCTTTTTTTAAAACTAGATAAATCCGGTTTTCATTCCTGATTACTCTGAGAAGAAACAGCTGAAACAAATTCTACATGTTTGACAGTCCTAACGGGTAGGCAGAAGCACAAAGTCTGACATTCAAGGAGTAGTGCACTAGCCAGTCACTGGGTTGCGGAGGCTGTTAGGCACTCGCCTCTTGTAAGAGATTGGTATTAAGCTGCATCCGTTGGGACTGGAAGCCGACTTCAACAAATTTGAGAAGACGCAGATGATGATGACATCAATGCAATGCGATTTTGTGTTTTCCATGATCGTTATCGCTGAAGGATTTTTCAAGGCAGAACAAAGGCTTGACTGTGTTATTTAAGAAGTTCGACAAAATCTTTTCCAGCAATCATTTAAAAATGTTCCTCCAATCAATCAAGAGTTCATTACACTTCACGATCTACCTTAAAGCTTATAATTTTCGCTATCCTTCTGTTCGTCCCACGCAATTTATAACAATATACTTACAGATAGAATTTCCGATCACCGCAGAACAAAATTAAATGATCATAACTTTTCATTTTACCGTTAACGTTCCATTTTCTGGTTTAAAATCGTTTGTAGTAACAATTAGTGGGGGCATGACAAAGTGCGGGCAAGCCGGGGTGCCGGGGTGCTGGTCGGGGGGAGTGGGATGGGGGTAGGGCTCTCATTAGCAACTTGTCCAAACTCGTTATAAGTTGACACCGGCACCGCGCCGCGATTGACTCGCTCGCCGCTAACTGCTGTAAAAACTAATTCCTCACCCTCGATACAGGGCTGCCTGTACTACAGACAATGGACAATTAGACACGTTATTATTCAGTGTTTTAGTGTGTCGGACCAACTCATCTTACTCACTTACAGCCAACTTGCTCAATCTTATGGATGAATGATAGAGCGTTAGAACATTCTGAATGATCATTGATCATGGATCAAGGCATGTGTTTGATTGGTCGAAGCAGCCTCCTTACAGAAACAATTGGACTTGGTCACCAGTCTACTGTCTTATTGCCCAATTAGCTGACTGCTATCGTTCATTTCGTGGGCCTCGTGTTCGTCTCTGTCTGGACTGCACTCTTCTGTTTGTCAATTAACCACGTGCAATGACAAGGCACTGGAACTTAGTACTGGCCTGTATAAAAATGCTCAGCTATAGAGGATACCATGAGTATAATCTTTAATGAATAGCCTGAATCAAGATGTTAAGTCTGTAAATCAGACTCTCAATAACATGTAAAGTCACGACTGAACAAATAATTAGCGCCTTGTCTTTGGGCGCTCGGTGTCATATCACGACAGACTGGGGTGATCACGACGTCATTAGCGACAGCCCTGCGGCGTGGCGACGTCGCGCGGGCGTCGCGTCGGCTCGGCTCGGGTATTGCGCGGCGGGCGGTGCGTGACATCGTGACGTTCGACCGCGACGCGACCCCGCCGATAAATTATTTTATATCATAATGTATTGGCGATAATTTTCATGCCGAATTGGGGTATAGGGTGCGTGATTTTATCTTCGAATTTCACTAATAAAACTGAACGCGTTCCGAATATCAAGCGGTCAGTGACTGTAATTGTTGTGGAATATTGTCACTGGCAGCTCTTGAACGCGTTCAGAATACGTGGATCGCGTATTTTTGTAATTTAGATGACAAAATATCTCATGGTACCAATAAGTTTTTCTTTGATAACAGTTCGATGATCACAGAGCCATCATTTCAGATCCGAGATTAGTGTTGTTATGATTATTTTATTAGTGTTGTTGTGATTAAGAGGAAATCAAATGGAAACTCGGTCTTGTGTCGTTCTCTTACACACTTTGGGGAATACAGCCATGATGTTATCACGGCTGTATTCCCCAAAGGGCTAGGCAGAGGTGTACCTAATAGTACGCCCACATTTCGTCAGTTATGTTTAAGTCCATAAGAGTAATTTTGTTTCAGCATATCCTGCCAATTCAGCCCCCCCCGCTCTGGGCGGAGCGGAAGGGAGTGTCAAACTTGTACTGACTAAAACCCATCCATGTTCCTTCTTAGCCTTTTGTGTTCCAGGGCCACGGTGTCTCTTTCGAACAGTCCCGCAGCCCTGGCAGGCATCGGCCCTCTCGGACCCCTTCCGGTTTGCTGACATCTCCAAGAGGCGCGCGTGGATTACGAACGCGCCGTCGACACGGCCTGTCGTCATAAGACGGACGGACGGTAAGCTAGCCCATTACTCTCCGTCCACAGGCCCGCGCCCAAGGTGACCGAGGGCCTCAGATCCACGGTGTGCTCGATCGTGTCCTCCGGGCGATCCTCGCAGTGGTAACACCCATGTGTTACCACTGCGAGGATCGACGTTTCCTCCCGCTCTATTGGGTACAGGAACCTCCCGAAACAGCCGTACCCTCCATACCCTGTACGTCCTGCCATGCCCTGGCGTGCAAATGTCTTCGCAATCAGAGATGTCAATTATTCTACCTTACAAATAACAGATTCTATTGATTTGTCTTCTAAACAGTCCTTAATGGTATTATATCTTTTAACAAGCAATAGCAAGTAGTAGTAATCTTGCAAACTATTTCGTCATCATCATTTCAGCCCAAAAGACGTCCACTGCTGGACATAGGTCTCCCCCAAGTGTTGCCACATTGACATTTTGGAGGGTTTTGCCATTTCAACAACTATTTTGTAAATGATTGTAAATAATAATCGACATGCAGTATACTTTTTTCTTAAAAAAAAAGTATACTGCATGTCGATTATAATGTACTAAAATCATTGCTCATGCTCAACAGCCACACTAGCGACCGCTAGACCCACGAATCGGCCTTCCTCTTCTCTTCAAGTTACATGCTACGCGACATTATGAAATTAGAGACCATACAGGGAAGTGTCAATTTGTCACTATACATAGCTTTTTATCATTTGTAAAGAAAACAAGCTGGCAATAGGCATACTAGGAGTTCAGATAATCGTCACTAAACATATGACGACAATATTGCGTCGATATCATTGAGACTGCCACATAGCATTCAGTCTGCCTACCTGTTTTAGGGTGTTACCACACCAATCGATCGGCCGACGCTCGACTATCGACTAATCCATTCTACGATCGATCGATGGCATCTACTTATAAAAGTATAACAAATATGAATGTTTTCAGCATCACCCTGTGGTTGTGATTGAGGGTATCGGCGCGCGGTCGCTCGTTAGTGACGCGGTAATGAGCATTACGTCGCCGACCCGCGCCGCACCGCTCCCGCGCCGCTCACGCAACGCTCCCGCCGCGCCGAACGCGTACGATCGTGCTTATTGAACTGATTCGACATCTACATACCTAGCCATGATCTTGTTACAAATAATTGCGATGTTGCCTCTTCATGGCATTTTTGGGTTATTTCTGACGAAGTTATTAAAAAATTCGCGCAGACTTTTTATTTTTGGTTACAATAAATTCGGTGCTCATCAGAAAAAGATGAACGCTGATTTGATATTCAGAATTGAATTTAACACAAAACATTTTTTCTAATTATCTTATTTTTTTGTGTTTGATTTAGGTACAGGGTTAGTGTACAGTCTCCAAAGGAGATAAGTAAAACAGTAGTAGTAGTAGTATTCGTCATAAAGTAAATTCACCACGGACAAAAGTATGTGTTAACTTCATGAAGTAAATTCGTCATATTAATTTTGATCGTCAAATTCAAACAAGTCAAATTGTTTATTTCCGCACATACAGCAGAAAAATCAGACAATAAGCACAAAATACCTACTGTGACTTTACATACAACTAAACTTGTTTTTTTTTAATTTCTTGTTATGTTCCGGAGTATTTAGCTAGAGGCTGGTCTCTTTTAAGTGTTCAACAAAAATCTGCTATCATAATATGAGGACTGCTTGCCCTGCGTGCTTGCCCTGCGTGCCCTGGTACCGTTTTTGAATGCTGGAAATGTCCGGAAAAAACCTTTCTCTACGTCCGCCACCCACGGTTTCGTAGGATAAGCAGGAGTTATCAAGGGAGGTTACTTTTTAATGGGTATAAGTTCGTGATATAGCATGAGTGCATTTTCCACGGAATACATATAAACATACAAATTTTGCACAACTACCTTTCGCTAAAGGAATAACTTAGGTAGCTGTGTTATTTTTTACCAGCACCATGTTTTCGTATTCCTCGACAGGTACTGGAAATTTGACCTTATAATAAGATTTGGAACGAAGTGGTCTGTGTACCAACAGTGAGATCGTTACCGATAGGTAGGCTACTTAAGTACCTACTGAAAACTGACTCAAGGAGCTCCTCATCGAAAATAAATGTCATGTACTCATTAACATTGTTTCACGACACGGTTGGCGCAGCGGCTGAGCGATTGGCTGCTGCGCTGCATGTCGCAGGTTCGTTTCCTACTCGGGATACATATTTGTATGGCCTACTGGTAGGTGTTCCGAGTCTGGCTGTTTATGTATGTGAGTTTTAATGTTGTAAACGCACCAACGATTCAGGAGAAATTCCTGGGGACAAAGAGTTTTTCAAAGCGATTATGTGTGTTGTCACCTGATGACGGTTCATTATTAGTGAACAAGTGCGATGGGGACGGCTTCATCAGGGTGGAGAAAAAGAAGAGGAAGCCTACGTATCGCAACCAGTGTGGGACCGCGCCGCAGGATGTAACATGCTGCTACGTCCTACAGTACCGACGACGCAGCTGTATGTGTCCCGATGTGGAGAAGCTGGAGGCACGCCATAACACCAATTTCAAGTCGTTTGTGGTGCGCGTTCCGACTCACCATTTGGTGACCTTTCTCAAGGAAGAGTTTTGGCCGAAAGGTGTGCTGTATCGGCGTTTCCGCGGCCAGCTACGTGACACCTCGCAGCGTAACACGACGCCGTCACTTCGTGTGCAGTAGTTATTAAGTTATTTTTGTATAAAGTATTTATTAGTTTATAGTTATTATTGTAATGCTTATATGTATTATGTTTTAGGGGCCCTAATTGCCTGAAATAAAGGATATTGTATTGTATTGTATTAGTAAGCGACACCTACATGAATAATTAACTAAACTCGCATTGACTGTTAAAACTACTATTACCTATGTGACCGTGTGCTGCCCCAAAATCACGTGATTTACCTTTTCATGGTTAGCTTTGATTGGCTAATGGGCGGTTAAGCAAACTAATGGTAACAAGTGCACGGGTCGATCTACAAGGTTCAGCAAAGTGTGTCAAGGTAAAAAATGTCCATGGATGAGTGACCATCCACCAAAATTCCTCCGTGCTTGGGTCTCGGCTATCCTTTGTAGATCTTTGACAGTTCTCAGTTGTCAATTCTGACAATCAGTGTTACTTAAATGTATCTGGTTTTAAAGATCAGAAAGGCCATAACTCCATGTAAAATACTGGTATCCAGTTAGATTGGAAGCCGACCACAACTTAATTAGTCTTTTCCTAAGACTGACAAGCACATTGTGAAATGTGACAACCTAAGCTGTCTCGCTGGTTTGCACTTAGTTTACACACGCGCTGCAGCAACGTTGTTGTACGCTACACTGTGAAGGCTGCTGTGAACGAATGACGAATGAGAAGTGTTCGTCGTCTCCCGGTAAGATGATAGTGGCAGACCATGATGTTGCCATCGTATATAAAACCTATGTGAGGCACCGGAACGTAGACCTAGGCATAAGTAAGGAGAGGTCTGTGAGCAGTGGGCTATATAAATATTGCGAAAAAAAAATTGCATATCATTTAACTCGGTTTGCCTTAACAGATTTGATAATTGTTTGATAATTGTGTCGCTGCTCTATACTATGGTTGGCTTTCTGGTCTGGCGTCGATCGGGTCCAGACATTTGGCGATAGAGGATGGAACTGCTCAGCTTTTGCAAAAGTAGGTACTACAGCACCTCTGCTGCTGATGCTTTATATGACGTGCCATCACAAACACTAACTGAATAACTTAAGTTTTATGAAGATCAAAATAATTACGTATCGGCACTATTGTGATGGTATTTTGTTTAGTTGTCTATATGGGAAAACTACCAAATGGGATGTAAGTACTCGAGAAAAAGCTGTCAAATATTTTACTGTTTTGACTGTCACAGGTGAAATGCCAGTTCGTAAATTATTAGGTGCATATTTTATGTAAATTCGCTCATTTGCTGTAACTTATATGTGTACTTACAATATGTGATACCTATGTGACATATTCATAGTTTTATTTATGATCTACGTTCGTTACTAGACTAAAATTTACTACAAATGATGACGTGTGTGTTTGGAGGCTTATTGAAGTTTAATGTTGAAAACTGACGGTCTCAAAGCTGTAGTGGTCGCAAACTGCTACTACTGAACATGACTTCTTGCGTGCGATTCCCCGGTCGGTCGGATTCGGGCAAAGTGTTAATAAGTTTCTCAGTCGCAGAGTGTGTGCGGTTGACGGCAATAGGCTCGCCCTATTACCTTCATGGGACTTTAAACATAACTAGCGAAGAGTAAATAAATTATGTTAAGTACGTGAGCTATACCTTTAAAGCATATCAGCATATAATGTTTCTTGTTATATTCTGTAATAAGTGCATAAACTCACGCATTTTTCCTAGCAGAGAGTACGGAACACCACGAGCTATAGTTTATATTTTATGATTTAAAAGTTGTTGCTATGGGGTTTTCTATCTGCATCTGCCAAACAACATCACAAAATTGATGCATGCACCTAATTATTAATACATGTAACGACCGATATCAAAATGGTCGGTTTGTGACATAGTTCATCAGGTATGTGTAATTGAAACGGTTAGAGCATGAAAAAATGAAATAAGCGGACGTACGGCGACGGGAATAAAGTTTTAAGCCGTTAATCTTTCTACTTTTAGTATAGCCGTTGTTTAAGTAGTTGTCTACAGAAATTGTATGTCATGCTTTGAAAAGCAAGACTTTTATTAAATACTAGCTGTCCGGCGCAACTTCGTTTGCGTCACTGTTTCCCCGTTTTCGCAACATTTTTCATTGCTGCTCCACTCCTATTGGTCGTAGCATGATGATATATAGCCTATAGCCTTTCTCGATAAATGGGCTATCTAACACTGAAAGAATTTCTGACCATTAGTTTCGGAGCCTATTCAATGCAAACAAACAATCAAATCTTTCCTCTTTATAAAACCTACTATTAGTTTAGATAGGTACCTACCAAATAGAAAGCCGTCGTTTGTTGTTAGGTTTTTACTTTCCTACTAATTGAATTGGTTCACTGACGTCATTGTCCTTAATTTAATACTTTTCAAAAATATTATAACGATCAATGAATGGATTTGTAATAATTTACACAAACGACTACAAATGATTTTGAATGCGTAATTTCAACATTATGTAACAATCTAATAATCTCCCTCGACGCTTAGCTAAAAAACGTGCACCCCCTTCCGCGTGAAAGGCTTCTTATTACGAATTAGAGCGCATTGTTTCGTAACGAAGTAACGGTGGCCGGCGGCCGTCGGGCGCGCTCGGTGATGTTCGGCCACGCTCGGCAATGTTCGGCCACGCTCGCCGCTCGATACCCAATCAATGTAATTAGCGTTCGCTCTCGACAGTTTAATGTTCAATTTGGCGCGTTGTCCGAGCCAATGGGTAGCGCGCGGTGGGCGAGCGCGGCGCTGATTGGCCGCGCGCTCCGCAGCTCCTAATTATTGGCCGCAGAGGAACAATAGCGCGGTTTGATGTTCGACCGCGCTAATATGGCCGCCGGGGACGTGTGCATTGTTTTACAATTTATTAGCGCACAGTTGTAATGGCGGCGCGTGATGTATCGGTTGTTTACTGGTGTAATACAAATATGTAACGTAATGCGACAAACGCAGAAAAATAGCTATCTGACTACAGTGCTCCACTCTGACCAATAACTTTTTGGCATCAAACGTAAACGGGTAAGTGAAGTCATCTGCCTAACCTCTGCCCAACTACGTTGGGGTCTGCTTCCCTGTGAGACCCCGAGCGGCTCTTATAACTGTAAGTGAAGTAGTGAACAGTTATTTTATTTATCGATCCTTAATTTGTTTCAATTTTGCCTACTTGCATGGGAAAAGGCATGAATTTATGTAACTTGTTCAACAGTTGTGTAACTGTTAAAAAAGTATCGTTTCGCGAAACATATAGGTACTATTGCTTCTTAGTAGTGTGCCTTTAGTTTTATGCAAAAAAACAATACACACCTCTAAATTTTATCTATTTTTGAACTGAAAAGTAGGGTATTTTGAAAACTTACATTTCAGTTCACAATAAGTTCAGACAGAATCAAAAACAGTTACGGAAGCGGCTCGGTGGTACCCTATCAATATAAGTATTTAATCGAATCGAATCGTGGAAAGCATCAACTTGATCGTTACATCTCTCTTTTTAAATAGAGACACTTAGACGGAGGTGTGATTACGAAGGCCCGGGTGGAAATTGGTCTATTAGGTACTACTGAATATTACTATGAACATGTAGAGCTAAAACACACCTCCTTAGGTAAACTGTAGAGTAGCAGGAGGTGAACATCGATCGTGAGCGCACCAATTCTGTTAGGAAATTATTCATCTAATACATCTGATACATCGGGTTCAATATTTTCTTTTATTAAAAATTGGGATGTCTCATGACTTTTGTACCTACAACAAAGAGTAAAAACAATTGTTTCGTTACAATTGCGTTTTAATCTACAGTCAATCTTGAGAATGCCTTGTGGCATTAAGTCCGCATAAAATATGTAGTAAGTAACATAAGCATACCACTATTGTACTCATGAACTATAAATGAATACATAAAGATAGATACAATGTAAAAACAGAGAATCTTATTAACACAAGGTGACGAGCTACCTACACAACATTTTTAATTAATGTAGTATGAGATACTGAGTTTAACTGAGTACCTACTAGCTCCTATTTTTTAATCTTAGCCTGAAGAAGAATATAAGCAGGAATGCTGACTTTTTTGTTGGGGTTTAATGAATAGGATTTAGAAACTTTCAAACGCAGAAAACATGCCAGAGATTCTGCTAAATTTAAAGACATTGACATTGACATTGTAAGAAAATCGTAACAAAGTGATGGGAAAAAATGCTGAAACTTTAAGTTTAACTCACTTTTGCTGCCCTCATTTTAACATTTTATCCAAAACTTAAGCATCTATTCGATATTATATCGGTTTTGCAACCTCTAATCGTCAAATGCTGTATTGATATCTGCACCTTCCTCATTTCCTTAAATTTGAAGGTGGCAAGGCTTTATCAACTACACAGAAGCTATATTATTGCTATAAGTGTAGGCTTCGTTCTTATCATCTATCAGGGTTCATTTGTGAGAAGCACAAGGTCTACAAGGGTCTTTAATTGCGTTATTTATAAATTCTCTGCGTGACATAAGTGTAGTCGACAAGATCAAGTTATTTGGCTTGTGGACATATTTTTATACTACTTTTACAGAACTTAAGAGAGTTGGTTAAAAGAATCGACTGCTCAGAACAATCACAACATCGTTCAACAGAGATTGACATTTATAGCTGCTTGTAAGTAGGTACTTATAGCTGCTTGTACATAAACCAAACCGCTTGTTGAGCTCTACACATCATCATCATCCTCCTCTTTCCAGTGTATCTGGGATCGAGGCTGGTTTCCTTCTTTTAAGGGTTCCGTACCTCGAAAGGAAAAAACGGAACCCTTATAGGATCACTTTGTTGTCCGTCCGTCCGTCTGTCCGTCTGTTTGTCTGTCAAGATCCTTTTTCTCAGGAACGCTTGGAGGTATCAAACTGGAATTTATATCAAATACTCAAGTCTACTGTCCTTTGGAGCTGTGAAAAAATCAAACTTCTAAGCCAACGCAATCAAAAGATACAGCCGTTTATGCCGCAAATTTTCGACACTCGCAAGGGAATCAAAACCTACAGGGTAGGTACTGCCCATGAACTCAGAATCTTGAAATTTGGTACGAAGCAAAGTCTTATAGCACATATTAAGGGAAAATTACGAAAACTGTAAATTTTTAGTTACATCATATAATAAAAATATTTTTATAATTTTTGTACGGAACCTTCGGTGCGCGAGTCCGACTCGCACTTGGCCGGTTTTTTTATTATGCATCATCATCATACATGTATTTCATTTACATTTCTATTTATCACTCTCGTCGCGAAATTTTCTTCATTCCACTACAAAATATATGCATTACCAACATCTAGGAGAACTACAGAGCTACTTTTTGTTCTTCATCATCACTTACATATTTCATCATCATCAGTTCAACCGAAAGACGTCCACTGCTGGACATAGGCCACCCCCAAGTGTCGCCACATTGACCGGTCCCGTGTTGGCACGTGCTATGCATAAAATGTACGAAAAAATACTTTTTCTTTAAACCTTGATCATCACAAGGTGGAGGAAACGTTGAATCATACAATGCAAGCTATACTTACCTACATGAAAACAGGACAATCAGAGATAGATATCAAGTAAACAAAACCGTTTTTCAAGCGCCTACTAAGTGGTTATTGGTAATTGAAGGACAATCTATCTATCTATACATATAATAAATCTGTTGAAAAGTCGTTTTAATACATCGAAAATATTGTACTGTTTGTCTGTTTATTTGTTCGTGCATGACGTAAAAGGTACGAAAGCAATGTAGATAACTTTTATACACAACGATTGTGCGTAACTGGAAGTAACATTAAGTTTTTGTTTCATTGCAATCGGTTCACTCTATCAAAAGATATTTGAATTTACATTATTAAGTTCCGTCATCCACGCGGACGCAGTCGCGGGCACAGCTAGTTTATATTGAAGTTATACAATTAATATTAATTGTTATAATTGTATAACTTTATTATAAATTGTTAATATATGACTTAATTTATAGTTCTTCAGACAGAACTTCTAAGTTCCTCATATCTCAAACAAAAAAATATTTTAGTAATTTAGAATACTAGGAAAAATAAAACCATAAATTGAAATTGGATAATAACTGAAAGGCAGTTAGTAAAGACAGTTAGTAACGGTGAACCAAATAAATTGTATACTTTTGAACTTGTTAATGTTTGAAACAAATCCAATATGAGAGCACAGAAACCAAATAAGTAATGGAATTATAAATTTCAGACTCGAAACCCGAAAAGAAACCACTTTAATAAAAAAAAGACATCTTCTAAAGAAAAGTTTTAGCTGTCATGATGATTTTCAACACTTTCTCAAAACCAAAAACAAAAACATGTTCGTAATTACATCAGCGTGTAGTGTGTAGTGCCAGCCCTGGTGTGGGGGCGGGTGGCGGTAGGGCTGACACGCCCCGCAACTTAGGTTTTTTAATCAACCGCCCTCTGTCATTAGTATGCCGTATAATGGAGAGCACATAGCCCGCTGTAGCCCGCCATAGCCCCACGTAGCCCCGCACTCTAACGCGTTTACACAACACTGCCTATATACTAATATATCTTTATGTTATGTATATATAAGCGCTGTCACCACTCAACGGTCGAGGCTTCATACATGAGAATTAATAAATTAAAACCGATAAATATTGGGCTGGAATTTTAATATCTGAAATATCATTATATTCAGTACTGTCAATGAGTTTTATTGAATTATTTGTCCAACGTTAAACAGATATGACGTAAAATGTGTGTATGAATCTACAGTCTTCTTAGTCTTTGGTAAATAAGGATAAGCAAATGTAATTACCCTATTATGTTGATTAATATATAAAATTAATTAACGTCTACCTAGGTAGATATATGCCCGCCCTTCTTTGCAAACAGGTTGAAATATGTTCCTGTAGGTACCTTCCGTCCAGATTTGATATACCTCTCATTTGCTAAACTAAAACTTTCCTAAACTTACAATTGCGTATTATGAAGAAAAACAACTTATACAATCCGCAGAAAACAACTTATATACAAATATAGTTTCGTAATAAATCGTGGTAGTCGTGAGGAGCAGTGAAAAGCCAACTCGTTGACAGTTTCAAATATCTGTCGAAAATAAAACGTCGCCGTCGACACAAAACGATCCGCGACGCAAAATGCCTATAACTGAGTTTGTGGCTCATAGGTTGCATAGAGGTGCACCCAGTGCGCAATTATGCACCCTTCGGCCGGGTGGCTCCCCCTCCCCCCGCGACACCACTCCCCGGCCGGGCGGCCCCTGCCGACACCCGCGACACTCAATAAAAAGTAGTGTTGCGCGAATTAGTGGTGGCCCTATGACGTGCACGTCACTACGACAGGGCTGCTACCAAGGTGCAAGAGTTTCCCTTTTTAAAACCAAGTCCAATTTTCCTTTTTCAGAAGGATTCAGGGTGCCGGTTTGGTTTTCACGATTATTGCAGACTAGGAGTCCGTTACAATATATGCTCCTGGGTAGGTTAAGGCTTTGCGGTTATTAGAAAAATAGTACTGTGAGTTTAGTTTATTTCTTACGTATAACTATTAGGCAAGGGATTTTGTTTAAAAAATGAGGTTATTCCCACTTTTCTGACTGTACCTACCACTATCATAAGCTCAAAAGACACACTTATTTTATTATATTTTTAATACAACTAAACATCAAGATTTTATAGGCAATGACGACAGTTTCAGAATTACAGAACTTCCGCGAGCAATTAAGTAGGAATTATGCTGAATTTTAGAATGCGTAGAGATGTGCATGAAATCTTGACTTTTCAGAAAAAAGCAAATAAGCTCCTATTTGTTTTTTTTTTATGAAAAATGTTTGATGAATTAAAACAATTGATTGATTGTAAGCTGGTAGTCCATGTTCCTTACATTGGCCATCAACTTACATAAAACTTAGATCGTGTTGAAGATGCAACGAAATGTTTTCATGAATCTGATTTAAGTTTTTGTCTACAATACGAGTATGACGGCGAGACTCACATCCTTGAAGGACCCGGGTAATTAAATAGTCACCATGTATATTTTTCAATTACTTATCAAGGCGGCAGGCATAGTCCATGCAAAAAATTGTATGAGCGCTGTCCCCACCCACTAACAGACATGGCACTAGTTTCAATATTATTATCACATCCATGGGATGTGATAATAATATTGAAACTAGTGCCATGTCAAGAGACTTATAACCATTTCCAATCCAAAAATCTATGGGTTTTTTTTTGTCAGAGTGGACCTAAATAAATAAAATAGCCTTATTATAGCCTTGCCAAAAAACGAAGTTTTCAAAATTTATTTTTGATGCAAACTGATTAAATGTCTAATACTTACATTACAAAATTCATAACGTAATATGTTAAAGTATACATAATATTATATTATTAATACAAAAATCAATTTAAATTAAAAACATTTGACTACATTTCCATTATAGTTTATATATTTATCGATTATATATTATTGGATCGATTTATTTTCGTGCTCTCTGAATAGATAGTTTAATTAAGGACCACGTTAACGCATTAGGATTTCCCTGTAATGTTAGTAGTGTTTGCGATAAATAAATAAATAAATATCCAATTCTTGTCATGACTGAGAGGACCTACAAAGCTCTAAATATGAGAAATATAAGTAAAATTAAGTACTGTTATTGCGTCAATTTATTAACTTTCATTAATAGTGTACGTTTTAAACATCATTTTATACCTAAGACTATAATTTATAAACGTCGTTTTCAAAACATTTACTTCTTAAATGTGGTTTTAAGAACAAATCCTTACAGTAACAGAATTTTGGACAAATCGATAATTCTGTTCCAGCGCCCAATAGCGAGTCATGTTACTGGCAAACGTTTTCCTTAAAAAGCTCTATCCAATGGTTCTTATTACTGTTGGTTACCCAGAAAACATTGATTGGTTGCCTAGAAAATCTTAACTTCAGTGTTAAAGCAGTCACCTATTTATTCAATAACGCTGAACAGACTGCGAATTGCCAAAGGATCTCCTTGAAAAGTTGTTTACAATTATGTATCTTATATCTCTATATATCTTATGACTATTAGACTTTGGGGCAGATGCCTATATTTCAAAGCCCATTCTCCTTTATTTTGTAACTCTAGGACATATTCATGACAACAGAACTGTTATGTAGAAATATCAATACATAATTTAATAATTATTCGTCTCTACTCGACAAAAATCTGCTGGCAGATTAAATTCTATATGACACCATTTCCCCATATACCAAACAATTGAGATTAAATAAGCGCAACTTCCAATCGCACGGACCCCTGTTAAACATTTGCAGTACCAGTGTGTGATAGCATGTATACCAGTTCTGTTAAAGCACGGTTTATTAAAAGATAACAATATTACACGCGTGACCAAACGTGTCTAGATTGTTTGCATGCTCTGATCAAGCAAGCATTATCCGGTGTCATCTTATTGATTATCACACCGACCATATATAAAAAAATATAGTTTATATAAAAAAATACAGAAACCTACGGCGAATGTCGTCATAATTAGTAGAAAATCATCAGGCAGTTAAGAGAGACTGAAACATGTTTGAAAACTGTTGGTGGGTGGGGACGGTTTTTTGCTGGTCCTTTAACATAAGCCTGTTGCAGTCCACAACTGGATTCGTTAGACTGCACGCCATTTAATTCTTTCCATCGCCGATTATCCCATTAGCTTTTTGGTATTTATTTTTCAAAGAAACGTTTTAAGGTTTTCTTGACCTATTACCGCCTTATTTTTATGTCGGAAATATAAAAAATATGGCGGTAATGTGGTGGTGTCGTCATCGTCTGCCTAGTCTTCTCCCAACTATATATAATAATAATAATAAATCTTTATTTAACAGACAACAATTACCATAGAAAAACTCACAATTCTATGGATTTCCACCAAGCATACTGAGTTTCCTCCATGCCGCCGAGGCATGGAGGTAACTCAGTATGTATGCAAGCACAAGAAAAATCAGGAAAATAAAAATCACGTTCATAAAAAAATAAACAACAAAGTAGATTATGTACCTAAATAAATATAAATATTGTCAAATAAAAAAATCATGCCAATAAAAAATAAATCACGCGAAAAAACATTAAAATATAAATCAAATATCATAAAATTGTGGTTGATTATCATGATATCTACAAATAATAAAATTCTAGAATTTCATATCACTGAGAAAGAAACTTATCAAGTTTATAGTAGCATTTTCCTTTCAAAAATGTCTAGCTGATGTTTAATCTGATTTAGGTATACATTGACTTTAATTCTACAGGTACTCGTAGTCCCGCAGTTTGTTCATAAGCTCTGTTAGTAGAACTAAAATACCGTAGGACCGTTAATATCTGTAGTTCTTTAAAGTGATCCTTACACGATACCCACTGCGGCTTTTTACCACAGTTCATGTTCTCTTTTTTGTATTACAAAAGCTGTATTTAGATTATACGTATAACTACCTCTCCATAGAACAATACTGTACCTACCCAAGCTTTGTCTCAACAAGCGAGTAATAAGCCTACTATTTTTAATTGTTTGATAGATTTCTCATCTCGAAGGCTTCTAAGAGCATAGCAAGCTGAACTAATTGACTGACAGTTCCTTTTTCCAGTTTAGGCTGTCATCAATATAAATACCTAGAAATTAATATTATATTACTGTCATTCAAAAATAACCAGTTTTAAACATGTTGTTATTATAGACGGGGACATCGTTAAAAGGTCACCTAGTATAATCTGCAAAAACATATTATCTTATTGATTGATACTTCACCATCATCTTCCTACTCGTTTACGTTTTCTTCTTCCATTCTCCCCTGCCATGCCAGATGTCCTGGCATCATTTACTCCTTTCGCTTTCATATAATTCCTCACCCCACCCATCCATCCATAACTGATACAATCTTAAGACTTCACTAATGATTGTTTTACGAAACACGATTACTAGCCTAGGTGTCTATTCTCTGTCTAGAAAACCGTTCAATGTTTTTTTCTTGTTCATAAAATATTCAGATTGTTGTGGTTGACAACATTAACACATTTATCGTATACCTACCTATCCGTTGCTCTACAAGGTTCAAGCAAGTTTTAAAACTTATTTATTATAGAATTGCCAGTCACACTCAGGTTCATTGAAACCAGCTGGAAAATAATATGAAATGGCCTTAAATTGTATTACTAATAGAGATAAATAAAACGCGATCACCACGTCAAAAGCCGTGGTGATCGCGTTTTATTTCATTGGTCAAAGGATTATAAGTGCTATTGTACAGCAGATTTAAAAAAAAATATTACTTATTATACAGAGTGTAACGGAAAAGGTATATACATACTTAAGGGTGTGCTACAGAACATCAAACTGAACATGTTTCTTCATCGGACAAACATCGTCATAGCGAAAAAATTATCTGCTGCCCGTACAAAATTTAAATACCTATTCGACCCAAATGTATGACGCAGCTGATATTTTTTTCGCTATTACGATGTTTGTCCGATGAAAAAGCAGGTACACCCGGTGGCCCCGGCCACCGAAGGCGCGGGCCTGTGGACGGTGAGTAATGGGCTAGCTCACCGTCCGTCCGTCTTATGACGATAGGCCATGTCGACGGCTCGTTCATGTTCCACGCGCGCCTCAAGGAGATGTCAGTAAACCGGAAGGGGCCGAGAGAGCCGATGCCTGCCAGGGCTGCGGGACTGTTCCTGTTCGAAAGAGATACCGTGGCCCTGGAACACAAAGGGCTAAGAAGGAACATGGATGGGTTTTAGTCAGTACAAGCCTGACACTCCCTTCTGTCCACCCAGAGCAGGAGGAGTCATTTGATGATTTCCCATCCGAAAAAAAACAAGGTTGTTCAGTAAAAATGAGTCTATCTCTGAACGATCAATGTCTCGTGTCAGGTCATGGTGCCAGGTTGCCATCACCTCAATAGTGAAGCGACTATAGTATGCAGACTTTACTCGAACTTGATAGCATGATTTTCAGGTATTTAGAATCCCCGACACTGAAAAGATGCGTGGAAATAGGTTGTCGTGGTATGGGCATGTGATGTGGAGGAATGAGGAAAATGTCGTGAGGAAAGTTTTGAGTATGGATGTGGATGGGTATGAGGGTAGAGGAAGACCAAAGAAACGATGGATGGACTGTGTGAAGAATGATATGGCAAGAAAGGAGGTATCCCATGAGATGACAAGTAATAGAGAGGTATGGAAGAAGAAGACGTGCTGCGCCGACCCCAAATGAATTGGGATAAGGGCAAGAGAATGACAGAATCCCCGACACAAGAGGAGAGTTCTAATTTTTATACTGTAAACCGCGTTTAAGACCTTAAAGTGTCAATAAACCGGAATTAAGCTCTTCATCCTCATTTAGGTGTGGTGATTGCTTTCAGTTTTATTGATGAATTTTGCCTTAACTGGTGTGATTGAGGACTCCACTGTTCACACTTAGACTTCCATTCGGATCTGGTGGATCCTGCCTAATATAGCAGCCGGCTTAGCTTCGCCCAGAAGCATAGAAGCTTCCCAATTGCTCCGCAGTACCCGGAGCGTCGTTAGGATACTTACGAAATTTTTTATCATGATACCAAAAATGTATTATTGAACACTTATTGAACAGTTTTACCGAAATATTATTGAACTGTCAAAGTCATGTCATCGGTCGGTGCAGCATTTTGTATAATTTATTATTTGAAGTAGACAATCGTTTAAAGAATGGTAATCCAAGGTAGTAAGTTGATGATGATGATCAATCGACATGGACGTTTACGGTAGTGTTATTCTGATGTTCAGGTAGGTAATGACTTGCAATGCTAAGGTACAAGTCATTGCCAACAATAGTGTAAGCAGTACCACCATTACAGTTTGCAGTTGATCGATTGGGATTGTTATAAAATATTAGTATGTGTGTTGGGGGTGCCGTCCACGTCTTGTGGTGGACAAGGTACTTTTTCGTAGTTTATTGATTTAATTCAAAACAATATTTGTCTGAAGTTCAAGCAATGAGGTACGGGAAGGTATTACGGATTAGCCTCATATAATATTTTTGCTTATTCAGCAATTGGATAGTACAATCACAATTTTTTCTTCAATATTCAGTAGACTTCGTGACTTAAAATAGAATTAGGAAACCCACTGGACCATGGTTCCAAGTTATGTAAGCAGGACAGTTGAAGACTGCTTATTATCGTTTCTGTGAATCCTCAATCACTTTAAACCAAGCATTATTTTAAACGGGACAATGCAGCAGAAATTAATCCGTAGATCCCTACCCTTTAGAATAATGTTAATCGATCCAAACTTTTTCAAAACCTTTGTTAAAATTAGAGAATCTTATTGTAATCTTATCAGAATAAACTGGATACGGGTAGATTTTTAGAAATTAAATGACTTGAATGTTATCTTGTCTACCTTGGCCACAGGAAAACCTACCCGCACTTGCTAGTTTCATTACAGTTGTGTAGAATTTTACTCACAAAGGGACTTACTGTTTATACCAAAATGTGTGGTGTACAACGGACATCCACGGTATCGCCGCCAGTAACAGACACCGTCACATCAACAATATTTGCCAACAAAGCCATAGAGCGCACAAAACGTCTTAACTTAGAAACTTGGCAAAAGGAACAAGTCGTCGTGTGAATGTCGGTGATCCGTCTGTCACAATACAAAGGCGGGGCCTGCTTTGTGCGCCGGCGCGTAAGCCGAGCCGCTCCACCGCGCACCGCCGCCCGCGCCCGCGCAGCCGCGTGAGAACACACCTTAATGCCTTGTATAACCATTGTGTGCTAGAAGGAAAAGAAATGCTGAAAGATCTGATTGTGGTTTTGAGTTTAACTGATTTTGGCTGTGAATTGATGACTGATTTCTATAAATATAAATGACGAAGGTTTCTATTGTTTAGCTGTTTAGCATAGATGAGTCTATGCAATTAGATATGATAAAAGCTATCATATTTAATGGCTCATCCTTATAATAAACTCATTACTTACTACTCTGATAGTTACTTGTAGTTAGTTGGTTATAGCCGTCACATGTCTAAAACTGTACCCAGCAAAGGCTAAGTTGTTGAACAACGAAGGGCTAATAAAACGTTTCTTGTCATCAAATCAGCCATACACTGTGTACTGAAATATTTATTGAGTTCAAATATGACAAAAATCCACAAGGGTAGCGGGCTGACCATCGTAAAGATTAAATAAATTAAACATGTCATCTTCAACTTGTATATTACAATGAATACCTGCTGAGCTGATGGTATTTCATCTCGGGAAGTTACACTTTCTCGTAGTATGTACATACACAACGAAACAACGTCAGCTTGCAGTCTTTCATCAGTCAGTCATCACGATTGTGATGTGTTATGATTGCTTATATTCGGGTATGATAGTTTTATAATGATGTAGCTATGAAGTATCTAAGAGCTAAATAGAAACAGCCAAATGGTTCCATCGAAGGTTTAAGGTGCAACGTTACACTAGGCTTACGTTGTTCCCTGGATGGGTGACCATCAATACTTATCGAGATTTCTCGGTGCCTCGGAATGCACGTTAAGCCGGTTTTCCCGGCTTCCATTTGAAGATCTTTGGAGGTTGTTACAGACAGTGGTTTGAAAGTAGCGCATGCACCCGGTTCTCAAATACCTTGAAAGAACCGGGTGTACTGAATGCATGCCCTACTCGAAAGTCTGTCAACCAGTCTTACCAAGGGTTATCGTTTTACCCAGTAACTGACCTGTGGAGGTTAGATATGCAGTTGCTCTTCGACTGATCACATGACAGTTAAGAAAAATGGGCCAAGTTTTTCTCCATAATAAGTATTCAATTTTCAAAACGACTATAGGACGTGAAGAATTAAATGCACTCAAGACAGGCCATGAATTGCTTTCAACAATGTATTTACCTAAAGTAAATTTTCTAAGAGGATTTAATAAAAAAAATATAAGATCCAATATTTTGTGCAAAGCTTTATCCTGCCGTGAAGGATTCTTGTCTTTGTGTGTGTGCTTTAAGAAAAGGTTTTGTAGATCCATCGTGTCCGTGTCCGTGTGTCCAGAAAAATTAGCACAGAATGTAAAACAAGTCCTTTAGTGAATTGGGAGTAGGAAATAATCCTTGCGAAAAAGAAGTTCTTTTTCAGACCAAAAAACTCTGAGGGTTAATCTGAGGTTTTCTTTATATCACACACAGTTTGTGTAAGCAAAAGCCGGGCTTAGGTAGGTAGATGCAGATAGGTACAACCAAAAATTATCACAACATAGTTTTCACAATAATTGTGTTATGTTTCCGAGTCGAAGCAGATTCGCAGATTTACAATCATTTTCACATCTCTAGGTACCCAAAGATGTGAAAAAGATTCTAAATCTGCGAATGTTGTTTTTGTTGTTCTACTTGACAGTATAATATAGTTAGGTACCCTCCAGCTAAGTAGGAAAATATCTTAATATTTATTCCACGTACACTAAACTAGAATATTAATTAACAAGTTCTTAATGAAAAATATTTAATTGTGTGTTTTGTTTTCGTTTACCATGACGAGACCATCGAATATGTCTTGTACGACTTATTTGCTATCTCTACTTTCATTTTATCTTGTACTAAGCTTTACTATTTATTAATATTCGTATTATTGGCAAATCATCAAGGTTAATGTAATAGTTGACTCTTCTTCCTAGCGTGTCGATGACAATTTAAATTGAGTCAGCGCAAAATTTTACGCCGTGTTTGGCACTTTCTTCAGGAATTTAAAAATGTATCTGCATTGTTTTAAATTAGAAAGTTCATCTTACTTTCTTTTTCTCGGGCTGAAAAATAATATGCAAAAGTTACTTTCAAAACTGTTACCCACTAGGTGACCTACAAGGTTCGTACAAACTATCCTCAACGGCTTAACAACGTAATACTCAATTAATTTTTAAGAGATTTCTAAGAAAATTCCTTTAAACTAGTATTAACATTTTGGTACTTGGATAATAATTTTAAAAGTCTGAATGAGAAAAGTTTGAAGAGAAGCTTTTCGTAATAACTTGAACAAGACTTCACTGTTACTTTTTACGGTTGCAGCGCCATCTGCCGTCGTGAAATAATGATTTGCCGAAGATTTTATTTAATTATGACTTATCTAAATAAACGAAAAATTAAATTAGTAATAAATAAAACAGACAAATATCTGTAGTTAAAAATACTTTGTTATTATACGTAACTCCTGTTCTTTCCAAATATCATTTTATTTTTTATTTTTTTTAATCGTTAATGAAATTGATTTTACTATGACTGCCTCTATGATGAAAAAGATCTGTTTGAACAAGTGTAATATAAGCTACCGGCAAGTGAGTATAATGTAGAGCTGTGCGAGCATGCAGGCAGGTAGAGTTCCACCGATCAAACGACCAATGATTGGTAATGCAGCTCTATGAGCAGACGCAGCCTTTCACGCGCCGCCATCGAGCGCCCCCCACCCCAGGCCGCACAACCCCGCCACCCGCGCCGCACACCCCGCGAGCCTATTCATTTCTTACAATTAATCAAAATTAAATCAACCACCACAATACAACACACTTTAGTATTTAAGAGCCAGCGGTAAAGTTCTATTTCAGGTGGCAAGCCGTTGAGTAGGCGTGTCCCGCGATGAAATCTGGCCAATACAGTGCGGTAACAAAATATCCGTATTGGCTATTAGTAGGCTCCGCCCGCGCGGGCTGGGGGCTGCGGCGACAGGACCGGCGGGGCGTAAGTGTGCGCCGAGCCGCGGCGCTTACGTCGTGTCGTGTGCGGCGAGGGCGAGGCGCGCCGGGGCCCGGGCCGTGCGCGCGGCGCCGCTCACTAGCGCTGCACACGCCGCGGCGAGCGCTCGTGTCGCGATTTACTTCACCAACAAACGATATTTTTCGCGAATTTTCCACCGCCTTGGAAAAGTCATAATATTTTTCTCGAATTTTCAAATCTTCTGCCTAATGCTTAGGCCTAATTTTTATGTAGTTAATTAGTATAGAGTTAGGAAGTGTGATAAAAAACTTTTAAGAAAGTGAGTTTCCGAATAATAAACACATTAGCCATAAGAATTGGGTATCATATTGAAAACGCGACCTAAGTATATTGTGATAAAATAAACTTAATTAAATGTTTAATAAAACAAAAGCAGTAATGTAAAGCAAAGCTGAGAGTACACCGGCGAGAGAGCGCTAACACACGATGCAAGCGATGAGCGCGAACGCGAGCGCGCCGCGTGCGCCGCAGAGGTCGCCCTTCGCGATCCAGGAACTGCTGGGCTTGTCCGACAACAGAGAGAGCCGAGAGAGATACTTCGAGAACAGAGATGGCGACCGAGTGCTGAACTTGTCGGAGAGCCGCGAGCCGCGCTCCGCGTACACGCCGCAGTTCCCGCTGCCCGCGTCCATGGCCAGCCGCGTGGCGTACGCCGCCGCCTTCAACGCACAGGCGGCGGTGGCGGCCGCCTTCCTGCCCGGACCGCCACTGTTACACCCCCCACCAGGTCAGTCTACCACGACAGCAGGTACACTCTTTAGACCTCGCCGAGTTGTCCATCTTCACATACGATCAAACACATGGTCACCTTAGTAGCAACTTTTGAATCAATTAAGAAACCATCACGATCACTAACACTAGTTTCTATAAACAAGTCAAAGAGATTACTTGAGTATAAGTCATTCATTAACATACGATTTTTATTCTGTAGATTAATTTAATTGCTTGAAGTTAGAACTGTTAAAAGTTAGAATTCTTAGCTTTGCTTTCTTTAACGGTTCTTGCTTCGGTCAAATTCTTATCTATTGCAAAAAATGGATGTATAAGTAATTACTTAAACTCAATTAATTACTTTAACTTGACTGTAGATACCAGGGTAAGCGCCTCAAATAATGACTTAGAATAGTTTTGATCTTTGTATGTGAGCAGTTTCATATATACTTTGTATAAAACTTTACAGGTGGTTGGGCAATAACTGCGGTAGTTACACTAGGTAGAGATAGTATCTACTTCATTAACAGTGTGAAAAATAGTTTGTTAGGCGTACTCATTGGCTGTTTGCAAAAAAACATCCTTTCAAATAAAAAGAGCAGAGAAAGCTTAGATAAGTTTTAATGGGAGAGAAGCCTCATAAAATGTTTTCAATAATAAGCGTTAGGGCCTGTTTCATCACCTACGAGTAAGTCCCCGTTAACTTACTACGCAGATAAATTCTTACAAATTCTGCTCCATTTTTTTATTTATTCGGTAAGTAGTGGCTTTTCGGTCATCGTGAAATAGGCACTTAATGTAGCTAAGTGTGTTTAAATTACATTTTATGATTGTAAATAAAGGTAGAAACTATGTATTTGAAAATTTAATGAGCTGAATGGAAGAAAAGAAACAGAATAAATGTATTCGTGCGCCATAGACCGTTTTAATGAATAATTATGCCTTTATCATTTATCAAAGTAAATATAGGATAAGTTGTTGTTAGTATTGAACATACCTCGAAGCAACCCGTCGCGCGTCGGAGCTCACATCACGCTCGCTCCCGCTCAGCCGCCGGTGTGTCCTCAGCGCTAGGTCGCGGCAGCATCGCTCGCGCATTTATCGCGGCTGTATTGTGCCTCAGTTTAATTAGGGTTTTGTCTTATTTGTTAATTAGCGTACAATGCCGCCTGCTTTGAAGTGCCGCCGGCTCCGGTTACTGCCGTGAATGTGCGCCAACCAGCCAATTGTTTGTAATATTAAACTGCCAGCACTCATTTTATCAGAGAGTTATCCGCGTTGATTTGCTAGGGCCTAGAGTATTGCAGGAAAGACTATTCTTACGTATTTATTGAAACACTTTGACAAATAATACGAATTAAATTAGAAAGTTTGATGATATAATGAAAAGGTCCCTGTGTATGTAAAAATAAGATGATTCAAAAGCTTCAATATTTATGTTAGTGACTAAATTTGTTTCAGAAGGCTTTTTGTCTGACTCAGAGTCATTTTACCACGAACAGAAAATGTTGTGAAATCTGAGGGAGGAATGAAAACAATTGAGTTAACATTTAAAAAAAAAATCAAGATTTGGATTGATGAAGTAGTTATTTACTACTTTCGTAGATTTGAAGAGCAGTTTGCACCGAAAATTTCAACGCATTGTATTAAGCTAGAGTGTGGGATGAAATCAAGACGGCAAATAGTCATGTGTTCACGTTTGCCGTCGGCGCGATGCGTCGGGCTTTACGCCTCCGATGTGAGGGTTCATGTGAACCGGGGAGATTATTATTAAATGCATGTTGTTTAATCAAAATAAACTATTTATCATTAAAAAAAAACAATTATATATTTAAATAAAATTTAGTGTTACGTTTTCCGAGAAAATTTTAATCCAGTTTAAGAAGTTAAATGTGTAGAAGAAAATCCATTCTTATTGGAAAATAATTCGAATAATATTCTTGTTAGAAACAAATTAAATACAGCCCCGGATTAGGAGGCCTATTTCTAACAGAAGATTGCTATTTTTGCCGTTTTATCTGAAATGCTACGTTTTAGAAACAAATGTTTTCGATTTATTAATTTGTCAAAAGTTATTCATGTACTCTCTGCCTGTGTCTGTGTTTCCGAACGCTTACAGCCTTAATCTCTTCAAAGTTAGAGTGAACAGGCTTCTTCTGGGTAAGCTCGTACCATCGTCGACTTTGTCTCTGTCATCTCTGACCTAGACTAGAGTGAAGAGCAAACCCAAAACAAATAAAAAAAAAGAAACATCAAAATCAAAAGTAAAAATATTTTGTTTTACATAGGCCTACATGGGCACTTATAAACTGTATCTACCTGTAATGAGATAACAATTCATGTGAATAAGTTCCTGCTTGCTACCAACTTGCTAGATAATAAAATATTATCATTGAATTTATTATGACTAGAAACAGGATTTTAGCCGTCACTTAAACTATATTTTTGTACATTAACTAGTTATTAGTTAATGTAAAACGAAGAGGATTGATTTTGTGAATGACACCTATTATTAAATTACTCTGTGTAATGCTTGATAACAATCAAAAAGTAAATCGTGCCAGTTTTAAAGAAAAACCTTAGTATTAGAAGGAAGGAAGGAAGTTTAATTATAACAAAAACTAAAGTCTAATTAAGTCATCTTTGAAGAATAAATGTAAAGTAATAGGTACCAGGAGTATCATGTAATAATAATGAAAATAAACAAAAATACCTAATTATAATAAGAAATATTTGTAGCACGCTAGGGAAGGATTGGTGATTGCGCAAAATTCCTGTTATTTTGAACAATTTCGCTAATAAGTAACCACGCCCATACTGTGCTGCCTCTTGCAATCATCGTTTAGTTACATAAATTAGAACATGTTGATTCAGTATTTAATTACCAATATTTCTTTAATTATTCTTATCGCCGGCGCACAATGGCCGCCGGGCGATGCGCGAGCGTCCTACTCTTCGCTATGGGCGCGCCGCCGGCGCGCCGCATCTTTGTTAACATGTGATATCCGATCAGTTCTTAAGGCAGATTTAAGTAGAAGGAAGCTACTGAACTTTGTCAGGAGATAAGACATTCATGCTAGCTACGTAGATAAAGGAACAAGTAACTGATAGGGTTGCCATGGCGTTGTAGTGCGTCAGGGATGTTTGCGGCGGTGCGAGTAGATTGTTTTACACCATAATGCGAAAACGCGCAGCATCGATAGTAGCTCGACTCATGGCTAGCCCAAACAGGGTTCTAAAAATGATAGCTGACAGAGTGGGCTGTCCAAATGTGGTTCGCTGCTGTCAGTTACATGTGTCACCGTATCGTGTTGTTTACTAACACTTAGTTTTAACCATGCAGTTATGTTACTAAGCCTATATGATCCTCTGCTCGAAATAAGTATTTTAAATTTGAATGTAACTATATCATAAATTGTAACGATTCATGGCTTATATTACCTAATGATTCTATAAATGACCAATAACAACATTATACTTAAATTAATTAGGTATATCATGAGATAGTTATTTTATATATTGCGATATACAACGCCTATCACCAATTGGCTCTGTAGGATAAAGTGGCTGGCTCTGTGTGTTTCTCTGCTCCTCAACATTTAGCGATTATTATTGGAAGCTGTCGTTAACCTTCACATGTACTACATTATACCTACTAAGTTAATAAACAGGTACTCGTTATGCTTGTTATAAAGTAGTTATATATTTGCTGTAGTTTTTCCAATCGAGGTTTTTTATCCGGCGTTTGAATACCCTAGAGGCATAGAGATGAGGCCTATTTGAATTGAACTTCATAAAACAGCACTGATGGTTATAGGAACAGATTTAAAGGACTTTTTTTAAATGTATGAGAGTTAAGACGTGATTCCTCTCGGTTTTTTCGTGCACCTGATATTGTAATGTTGATAGGTAATGCTTCTGGATGTAACACACTTTGATACGTCTTAAGTATACGTCGGGTGAACACAATGATCGATTTGTTTGGTTAACTATAACGCACAGTACGGAAAAGTAGATTTATATAGACACCTCTTGAATTAAAAAACTTTAACTCTTGACCATAATATGCTTTGTGAATCATTGTTTGTTGAATTGATACACATGACAGGATCAAATAATCTGACTCGTTCAGAGAAACTACCGATAGATGAGACCGAACATGTTAAAGTGTAGTTGAACTGATACATCATCAAGCCAATCTTTTACAGATTTTCCGTAAGTAGGATCGAACACAACCTCAGAAGTAATCCAATCATTTAAAACCTAACCCAAATCTGCGTTGAACAGACAAAACATCTCACTACATCCACTTACAGCATAAAAGAAATTCACACACCTACTTACAGTGAGACAAAGCGCACGTTACCTCGCGAGCTGATCGCGATGGCGCGATGGTGCAGGACAATCCAACACCTCGCCAAAAAAACAAGCGCCTTACAAATACTGCTTGAAAGAGGCTCACACCTCCCAGAATGGGCCATTGTGGGGCACAAAGAGGGCCAGATAAAGCCTCTTTGTGGGCCGTGTGTGATAAAGGGGCAGCGGATCAGAATGAGGGTATTCAGGTCGTTAGTGGTCATTCGCCACCTTTTCTGGTGATTGATGGTCTCGTGTGACGACTGTTGTTTTGGTTCCAGTTGAATGTTGTGCGACTGTGCGTCGGTGAGACGCGCTGCCAGTACCTCGACCTTGTATGTCGCTTACATGTAGTTTGGTATTCCGCTCAAGCGACAGTTTAGTTCAGCCCAACAGTACAAGATGTACTACTATAGTAATCACTGACGGTCACGAACACTTCTAATACATAAAACGGTATAAAGAAGCCTTGGAATATTACTGGAAACCAATTAATTGAGTTAGTAATCATTAGATAATATTAATAATCTCATTTCATTAAATTAAATTTCCCTAATAACCTGAATTCCCATTCATTTACGTACAACAGTTTCAATGGCAGACTAGTTCGGTGAAGCGCGATGTGGGTCATATGTTGGCGGGTTCCGTATCGATCGCGGGTTACAAATGAGACAGGCACATTAGCGAGCCCGCGGACTCCCACTCCGGCGGGGGCACACTGACCGATGTGCTATCGCTAGAGCTCACTCCAGCATAGCTACGTTAATGGTATACTTACTTAGTTATTCAATAAATGAAGGATCACTATGACTTAGTACCCATATAAATAGATAGATATTAGTTCATGCTAATTCAGGGAAGTGGCAAGCAATGATTGTCGGTGTTTATAAGCATAGAAGATTGTGAAATTAAGTTTTATCTTATCTTTAACTAAGGAGCGATGTCAAACGTCTGTAGTGCTACGCCGTAGCTTGTAGCTCTACGCGTAGCACAATGAGATTGTCGTCAAGTATGTTGTTATAGGCAGTCTATTATTATTAGTATCGTAAATCCGCCGCTGGTGGCGACTCCTAGCCCGAAAGGGTTGTCGGTTATTGGTTCGCATAACCGCTGGTACACACACACACACGCGCACATGCTCACATAATGAGTTGTGTGTGAGTGTGTGTACGCTAACCCTTCCCTGCAACCAGTTTGTTGAGGTATGGCGTCGGTGACGGCAGTTAGCGGGTGAGCGGTTGATGGGAGCGACTTTTGATTAAAATTGGAATCTTAGTTTTATTTGACACTAGCTTGTGATCGCGGCTTCGATCTCATCATGGTCGGAAATGACCGCACGGGAACGTTTTAAGTACACACTCGTGGATAAAGTAGCTTCACAGTTTTGAGAGAATTTTCGGAATCGGATAGTGTTCCCGCTACATCCAAACTTACAAATGCTCAAACAATACTTTATCGATAGAAATATTTTATTATCGAATTGCTCTCGAATTAAGCATGCGTGTTTAGGATGTTATTAGCTCTCTCAAGGCAGTAACTGAGAATCGGAACATCGTAGCGATCAATATTGATGTAATTTTGAAACACGCTATAATGGGCACAGGCTTTTACTAACAGTAAAACACTAACAAAGATATGGACTGTAGTCTGAAGTCTTTTAAAGTCCTGAATCCTGATTGGTGACTAAAAACGGTGTTATCGGCGTTTTTTACCGCAATTGTGTAGCTTCTTTATTTCATTACAAACAGTATATGTCTGACGTTTAGCTGATTTTATTTTGCATAGGTAGGTCCCTACGTTAATCGCTGCATCTAGTGACGTGTGCCGTATCGCAATTGGTCGCGGTGTGCTGGCACCTCTACTACCGAGCTACACCGTGTCGTACCGCGCCGCGTCGTACAGACCCGATGACGTACCGAATTGGACAATTTAGGTTATCATTGGTCTATGTTGACAACAATAGTGATCGATTTTGCAGTTAGTAAATTGTTTCCCAGTTTATGTACTTTTTTCTTTACTCTTTGAGTTAGTGTAAGTATCCTACCTATCAGTCTTCCGGTAACCTGATGACTCCATCTGATCATCTTACTTGATACCAGTACTATGAAAACACACACATTTCTAGACACTATTTATGAAAATCCCAGATTATAAATCCCACTCTAAATGAAAATACATGAATTCTCAAGACATTGGTACAGATTGAAGCTGTATTCTCGAGTAGCTAATCATATCCTATAGGTAATAGCCTCTACGATAGTTAAACAAAATGAGACAACCTATTCGCTTATCATCATACATTAACGTCAGTAACTCATTACATACGTAGTCACAGAGATTACCTACTTATAACCAACGCAAACCATCAACAAATCAAAGATAAAACAACAATTAGTATTTGCTGTACAAAGCTGCGTCCCACACACACGCACACACACACACACATGTGGTGTGGTGTGTACACCGACACACGCGGTGTGCGCATGTGTGCGTGAGGCGAGGGAGTGGAGAGCATGCGGGCCGACACCTCGGCACAAAGCGCGGCGCCGCGCGGCTCTAATAGCTAGTTTCACACAACTAGGAGAAACGCCCAGATGTGCCTGCATACTTAATTTTGAACTAGGAGCACTAAGTCAAACTATGTGGAAAAAACAAAACTGATAAAAACTCATATTTTTAGAGAAATAAGAAAGTTTTGAGTATTCAGTATGAATGTGAATGGATAAGTCAAAGTGACTACTAGAGAGACGTATGGAAGTACTAATAAATTGCGATAAGGGCATTAGAAAGAAGGTGATACTTTTTGAAGAACTAGCTGAATGTAATGTTATAGGTTCTTAATGCAAATGTTTCAAATATTCATAACATTTTACGTAGCAAAGGCGTAGCGTCGTAGCAGTACTGGGAGTCTGGGACAACGCTTGCCATTGTTGTTGAATACACTTATGTTTTCTTCTGCATTGAAACAGCTTGTATTGAATATATTAGTTGCCTTGTTTAGTTATAATTGTTATAAATGACTGGTAGTGGATAGTTGAGTGTAGCGCCACTAAGACGCCAGAGCTGGCTAGACTGAGTTGATTGATACAATCCGAAAATGGATATAATGGACATATCAAAGTTTGAAAAATATTTCTAGATCTGCGAAAACTATCTGGATCACAAAATAACCAACAGTCGTATTAAAGTTTCGCTAGCGGTTAGCAAACAAACAATAAGTCAGGCGTGAACACCAATTTATATTCTAGTGGCGGGCGTTAGGGTTCAAATTTATTTAGTCGTCGCGCAACCTCCCTTGCCTCTAATTAGCCTGAAAACGAAACTATCAACGCGCTGAATTAATTTAAACCTTAGAATGTACGTAATAGGGTTTAATTCAGAGCGTGGTGTGTGTAACAATAATAGAGGACACTCGACCTCTCAAAGGTGCGAGATTTCCCGCGCATTACTTTTTAGAGCAAAGTGCTGAACACTCTGTGCACAGAATTAAGAATATACTTTAATACGAACTGTGTGAGTGTTGGTGCGACATCGTTGTATGAGACGCGGGAAGTTTTCCCTGTTCTACTACTGCCTTTTTTGGAAATAAATCTGACTAGTTATTTGCTTTATACATTTATGATCAACGTAACTTGTAAAGTTAATAAAAATGTTAGAAACATCGTTATAATATAGGTTAGACCCTATTATGTCTAGGGAACTTACTGCCGGAAGATGGGTATACTATAGAAAGCTAGTACATGGTACTCATGGTAACATAAATGGTGTTACCTATGTTTGTGATCATGTTACGTGATATGAAATAACCTCTCTTTAGTAATACTCGCTCTGTGGACATCAACAAACATATGATGGAGTGTGTGAAAGATGTTATGGACAATGAAAGGAATAAGAGGCCGCTACTATCTGTCAGTTGTTATCAGCCTGTATAGGCTAATCCTATGTAGTATAGCATCCTGCTACACAACGACCTTCACCGAGCTGGTTATTGGATGAAACTTATTTTATATTAAATTTAATATGTCAAAAAATATATTGCATATAGGTTGTCTAAAAAATTTCAGTCAAGATTTTTTTTTTGAAACTTTTTTCCGGTTTGTTTAATAGACAAATTCCATACCAATCGAAAGTATAAAGCCCATAGAATATGCAAACGTTAGGTTGCCTTTTCTTTTCCCGTCACAACTCTCGGGTAGGCAGGTATAAACAGGTAAATCGATAGTAGTAACTTGCACCGGTCTGATTAATGAATTCAAAAAGGCAACCCAACTTTTGCATATTTTATGGGCTTTACACTTTCGATTGATATGGAATTTGTTTATTAACCAAACCGGCGAAATGTTTCAAAAATTTTTTTAGACAACCCATATGCAATATATTTATTGACTTATTAAATTTAATATAAAATAAGTTTCATCCATTAACCAGCTCGGTGAAGGTCGTTGTATACCGGGATCTTAGCCCAATGGGCTTCTTCAAATTACAACCGTTGTAAAAATGTATCAGAAATAATTCACTATGAACAAATTAAGCATCTTAACTGTACCTATGTAATTGTATATTCAGTTAGTAAACCAAAATGAAGCAACGTAACTGAAACATAAGTTAATGTCAGTTAGTAGTAAAATGAACATAAACCGGTTTATTCGCTGAGCAGAAAGGCTTAACTGCGCGCTATTTAAAATTGTAATGTTGCAACTTGAAAAGACAACAGTATTAAAATAGCTTGGCTAATGTAGCTTTTTAAGTTATGAAAATTTATTCATTTAGTTTATTACTTTAACATAACACGGCTCAGGTCTATGCAGTTGTTAATCTAAATTATTTTAATATTGTATAGAGGAAAGATTTGATTGTTTGTTTGTTTGTTTGCATTGAATAGGCTCCGAAACTACGGGTCCAATATGAAGAATTCTTTCAGTGTTATACAGGGTGTAACGGAAAGGGTATATACATACTTAAAGCGTGCTACAGACCATCAAACTGAACATTTTTCTCCATCGGATAAACATCGTAATAGCGAAAAAATTATCTGCTCCCCATACAAAATTTCAATACCTATTCGACCCAAATGTATGGGACAGCTGATATTTTTTTCGCTGTGACGATGTTTCTTTGTGCAGAAACATGTTCAGTTTAATGGTCTGTAGCACACCCTTAAGTATGTATATACCCTTTACGTTACACCCTGTATAGCCCATTTATCGAGGAAGGCTATAGGCTATATATCATCACACTAGGACCAATAGGAGTAGAGCAGCAATGAAAAATGTTGCGAAAACGGGGAAAAAGTGACGCAAAAGAAGTTGCGCCGCCGCGCCGGACAGCTAACATGACAACATAAAAATATAACGATTAAAATACAATATTGAATTAGGTACTGATACCTATATATAACATTATGTGTTTTTATTAGCAATTATGACAAACATAATATCACGCCTGTAATCACTGAAGGGGAAGGCAGAATTAAACTCTGTGGTATACCCACACTTCGCCAGTTGTGTTTGACTTCCATGTAAAAGGGTACGTTTATAGCAATATTATAGGGTATAAGTAGAGCCCAGAGCAATTATTGTAATCGTAGATATTTGAATAACGTCTTTCCTCTAAATATTTTTTTTAAATCTTAACCCCCCAAAGTAAGCCAATCCCTTAGCATGTATGGGCTATGAGTTCCGGTCAGTACTAATAACACTAGGTATGTTTAATACAGCACTCATTGCTTATTTTCCTATTAACATCCCAAATTTCCGAACAAATAACTTCACACAACGCTCACGACGATAACTCCAGAGCTGGGTAACAGACATCAATAAGCGCCGAATATGCCCTTAATACATACCCCCATTACACACTGAAAACTCCAATAAAAACCTAACGTCTCGCTCATATTTCAGCTGAAACCAAATAGCCTCACTCCATCTCTCTCGAGCCTACAGATCAGTGTATCTTGCATCTCATTTTGACTCGTGAGGTTGGCAAAGCAAGGGCCGATTATGATAATATCTCCGGCTGAATATAAATTGGGCAGTTATTTACAACGAGTTATTTAGCGCAGATGATGTTATTATGTAAATGTTATGAACGTGAGCGCCTAATGAATTTCGTATAGTCGTTATTTATTTATTAATGGCGGGAATCATACTGTTTGTTTGGTAATATTTTTTTCACTGATATAATGTTGTCCCTGTGACATATTTCCTAGTGAACCCGTTTCAACAACATTGTTTACTTTAAGACCCCATACATATCATGTAAGCACCCATCATCATCATCTTCCTGGCCTTTCCCCAAGTGAAGTGCTTCCAAACACTAAATATAATCTGACTTGTTGTTTATTCCGTTTATGTCCTAAATATGATACAATGAGCCATTTCTTACAATCGTAGGAAAAGGATAACATAAAAACTATGTCTTTGGATAACTATATTCAATATTACATAATCCGGGTTCAAACAGTAACAAGTTGTAGGTAGAAGTAGCTGACATGTTCGACCGAGAACAACATTTGAGTAGCCACGTGACGTATTTCCTAGCTCGTCATGTCGGATCGCATTACTCCGTAATTGTAGCAACAGTATCGTCTAAACGCTTGTTTTCACGCGACGACAAAACGCACCCCGAAAAATCTATAGCTCACCCCCTACCACCCCCCGTACCGCGTCACCCTGCCTCACCCCCGCTGTCGCCCTCCCGACACACTCCACTTTTGGACTTTTTAACCCAAGATGGCTTAATTTTCTTCTCGCAACGATTATTCTGCGTTTCTTATAAAACTCCATTAGAATTGAGCCCAGCGGGGCGTTACGACGATAGCGGGGTGACGACTGAAGTGGGGGGTCGAGTCCGGGTCGAATGTTCCGGGATTAGCATTTAGCAGGTTTTTG
The DNA here is from genome assembly GCA_949152445.1 of Cerastis rubricosa. Taxonomy (NCBI): domain Eukaryota; kingdom Metazoa; phylum Arthropoda; class Insecta; order Lepidoptera; family Noctuidae; genus Cerastis; species Cerastis rubricosa. The sequence goes on along the minus strand of OX424539.1, from coordinate 21,847,894 downwards.
CGGACAATGCGTGGAACAGGCGTCGAGCGGAGCGGAGCGGAGCTGAGGAATGCGCTTTTGTTTAGGAGAGCGCGCCAGGGTTAAATTGCTTCATTGAAATGTTCCGAATATCTCGCACCTCCGCGGGTTTTATTAACTGTGCAGTTATTTGGTTTATTAAGTCGTACTCCTGCACGCGCTACTGCCCTGTTTCTATTCAGTGGAGCAGCTATATCAAGTTCATCCTCTTTTGTACAGACATTTGATATCGGCATTTGAAGGAATGTTAAACTCGGTATTTCAGTTATCACATCGAACGGATTGCTCATGTGTCTCATGCATTCGTAGCACAGACCGTAACAATGAAAGATGTGGACTCTTTCATTAAATTACATGTTAGTTCTGAACTTATGTCTTTCCTTTTTTTGGTTTCCTCATTCAATCTAAAGGATAAGTAAAATTCTTCCTAAATCATTTTAAAAAGGATGCTCTGGTTCCGTAAATATAAGTTCAGGTTGAAAGATTGGCGAGTAAAAACTTTTTTATAAGAAGATTTAATAATAAAAAAAAAAAAAAACATGCAGTTAGAACTTTAATTTTAAGAATTCTGAAGTCTCGTAATACTTAATTTGGGTCACCTTGGTTTTCTCCATGTTAAATGGTAGCCTAATTTTCTTCTTGCTTGAACTATCAGCTTATTTTGCATTTTGTCTCAGCTAGAGACAGCTGAAAGAGTTCCATTTGGGCCACATCCGTACTGTTGTGGGTTAAACGTGTGGAGTAAAACAGAAGCGGCGCGCGGCCGCTGAGTAAACTTAAGTACTTAACTTTAGTCAAGCTTTTACACAAGACTTAGACTAGATGGTCCAGTAGTATCCGGGACAGTTGATTAAAGGATCTGGTTTACTGTTGCACCTACTGAAGTTTATGACGGATTTCACTGCATTGCCGTCTCAGGTTTATATAAAGATACATGAAATGAAATGAGGTTTATTTTTGCAAAAAGGTTTTTACTAACATTTTTACACGTCATCTTTTTTTTAACTAGATGAGGCCGGTGTTTCGTACCTGAGTACTCAGAGAAGAAACAGCCAAAACAAACTCAGACGTCATAGTCTCTTTTAACGTCTAGACAATTAAGTCTTGGTCAACTCACATAGGGACTAAGCAGATAAGTGTCCGAGATCGTCTTTTGAAGACAGAACCACACAGATTTGAGTGGACCTGTCCAGCCAGTGCAAGCATTTGTCAGTTATCGTGTAGCTTAACTCATGACATAGAGTATACTTTATTGCCGTGGTTTAAGATTTGGCTCACCACTGTTGGATCAGGTTATGAAATGTGGTCCACGGGCTACAGTGCAAGCGGCCTCTATTAGCGTTAGTAACGCCGCTCTGCCAATGTGCCACGGCCGCGAAACGGCAGCGGCTCGGCACCGCGTCCGGCTCGGAAGCGCCCGCGGCGGCGGCGCTTATTGTTAATTAATTACAAACGATTCTGCCGAGAGAGGGCTGAGCCTAGCCACCTACAGATATAGACAGGCCCTAGGTACACTGGGGACGAGTCACTTAGACATAGCGTCCATTCAAGTCCACAATTTTCTTTCCTTATAGACGATATATTGCACCTTTTGGTTCACGTTCTAAATAAAATCTGACTCCACATAGATCGACGTCAAAACATGATGGAATTTGTCGATAATTTAAATTTTCTTAGAATTTTTAAATGTCTTATGTCACTTGATCAGAATTGTTCCCGGACGAAGTATGCTATAACTTTCTCAATCCGTCGACCCTACCTCTCTCAAAAAATTAAGCCATAAACCAATGAATACCCTCCCCCTAGTGTACCTCAGTTCTTACGAAGTGGGATCGCTTCTCTCCGTCTTTGTATGGGCTGGCATTTCTTCAGCTGGAGAGGCAATGAGGCGGCTTTAATGAGGCCTTCGGAGACACCCGCTAATTGATTAACTGTCGCACAATCACGCGCCGCACAAAGCAATGCGAAACGATGTGATTAAGCAACGGGAAGTTATAAGTGGGAAGTGGAGGTGGGGGGGGGGGGGCACTTTACGTGATGGTATAGGAATCAGAGGCTAATTTGAATAGGGAATGGAAATATTTTTCGCCTAGTTTCAGTGATAGGGTCGTCGTTGATAGAACTCCGTGCGTAACGTGTCTAAAGTTTCAGTGTAGCCTAACATGCATATATATTCATACCTTTTTCCATGGGAGTAGACAGAAACTACTTAATGTGAGCTACTTGTAAAAAAATAATAAGCGCGTCTTAAAATCAGGAAACATAGTCTAGGTTTTAGCAGACTCTGTCGGAAAGGTTTCCTTTGGTCGTTACTATGGTTTCCATACAGAGATAAATTTATTAATGACTTCAATGAAGAATTACGTTCTTCCTAATAAATAATGAATATAGCCAGCTCCATAAAGTGGGTCGGTAATAAGTTGGTGGACATTGACTGTCAATTGGTAGTTAATAGTGGGCCGTGCGCCTGCCAGGAATGCGGTCAGGGATCCCGGGTCTGCCGGCATCTGGCTAATATCGCCGCGTACTACTGAGCTGTGCTCCAAAATCATTCTAATTATTGGCAGATAGATTTTTGGGTATAATTGGTGCAGAAGATTATTGCTTTGATATAGTTATATCATCTTTAAGACCTGATGACTTAGACTTTCCCAACCAGTCAAGCCAGAGTAGTGAGAGACTGGAGTCATATGTTAACGTTTAGGATGAATCTACTTAGATTTATAAAATGTATACATATAACTATAATATTTCTCGGAACAGATAGTGTCTCTTAATCGTTACATAAAGGAAATAGCATCGTGACGTGTTTGCGGCGGTTTCTAGGTACATATAATTCCAAAGCTGTCAGTTCCAGGATTCAGGTCGATATCTACTGTCATATTTAGAGTTTTTTTTTTGTTTTTTTACTGAAATTGTTCCTTCATTAGTAAACTACATAAGGAGTTTGACGAGAAGTCATGAAACACCTAAAGTTTTTATGTGTGCGTTGTCTCCATACAACAGATATTATCTGTATGTGTGTGTGTGTTTACGAGGACATCAAAGCTCGCCGGCGGCGTGAATGCCAATTGGTTTTTTTATCGTTTTCTCTAGGCTCGTGATAAAACCGCCCCTCCCTCCCCCTGCCTGCCAGCCCTCCCCCTGCGACGTCTTACCGCCTCGTCTGCATACTTGGCAAGTTTGCCCGTACATCTAGTTTGTCTAATGCTAAGTTGTGGCAGATCATAGCGGCTGAGGATATCTACACGTAGCGTCGGCTTATGTAACTAGGTATGAGCACTTCTTGTTTGTCAGCAAGATAGATGTTATGGGGATTTTGGCTGTTCTTGGAGTACTGTAACCTTGGATTAGAAAATAATGTTACAATGTCTTGTCTCGTGCTAAAAGTTGCAGAGGTGGAATAAGGCCAGAAAACATGATTAATTTTATAAACAGATTGGTTGCAGCGGATCTTTTTCCTAACATCTCGCTTTAATTAAAAACTCACACTCTTCAATCACACCAAAAATGCAAACAATACAGAATCTCGAAACCAAACAAAATTAGTTGATCATGGAAAAAAAAAACAAGCGAACAAGCTTCTGCGATACTCGCCTGGGGCTTGCTCGCGACTATACGTCCTGCGACCATTACACGAAGACCCCCGAACCTCTGCCTATCAACTTATTCCTTCTTACATTTAGAACAGGAACAGAGGTCAGGGTGGGTTGGGCTTATGATAGAATTGACTTGTAGCTAGTTTAGCTTGAGCTGCGTGGTTCCTTGGGTTTGTTTCCGCTTGGTCGTGGTGTGGATGTGTTCGGGAGGGCTGGGGGGTCTCGGGTGGCTGGTGCTGGCTCGTGGCGTGTACTAGTGCTCACTTCACACGTCGTACAAAGCGCGCTAACTGCCTGCTATTAACTGCTCGACCCCCCTACTGCCTAGTGAAGTACTCAGTGATGCTGGGGTTATCGAATTATGAGTGTTGGTAGTTCGATGGATTTTGATTGTAAATCAAACACGAGACGGAGGAACCACAGAGATTCCTCAAGCAGTTGCCGAAAATATATGATTCTATGAAACTCTCTATTAGACTCTATAGAAAAGAAAATAATGTCATCAATTTGAAATCAAAAAATGATTTGAGTTTTACTATTGAGGTATAGGGTTTTAAGCTAGCATCCGAACATACATATTATCAATGGTTTTGGATCAAAGCTTTTGCTTGGATATGATGAACCATTTAACTTACCTTGTTTGTTTTCACCTTTTAGTACTTTCAACAGAGAGAACCTAAGGGCTATTATTCAATCAATGAAATTATTAAGCTCTTCATTCCAATAATCCATTATCGGATCCTGCGATTCTGTCATTTCCGAAGATTAATCAATCAAAACAAATAATTGACAATAACAAATGAAAATAATTGACAATAACAAATGAAAATTTGCGACGATTACGATTTGTGCCAACACTAGCGCTCGCACCGCCCGCGGCTCCTTTCCCGGCGTTCTAAACAAGCGAAACAAAACCATACCACCTACATATTAAGATCTTAATTCTATTGTGTACCTATCTTATTATTTTTTCTTAGCTCTGAGATTTATTTTGAGCTCTATATGTAGGAGACTTGGGTTGATATTATGTTGTGTGTGTTGTGTATTGTATTGAGTCAATGATTTCGGTAGGAACAAGAGCTGTGCCCCCAATGGTCTCGATAAATTATCCGCTTTCGCTTGTTTTATAATAACTGAACAGATACAGCGGCACTAATTACTTATCAATTAATTTATTAATTTCGTTCTCTTTCACAATATTGTTTTGTTGAAATATATAATGTAATTGAAGGGCTCACATTAAAAAGGTTAACGTTTAGTATAATCATAATCAAACATGTTGAAATCAGATATATTTCTATTTAAATGTCTCCAAAATTAAAATACAGTGAATTGATATTCATGGTTAGGTACTTTGAAGCACGAGTACCACCTACCTATACCTACCTCAACGCCTGGCACAAAATTCTGGCCGTGATCAACACATCCGCACTATTGCTATGTTATATTTTGATCATAAAAACAACGAAAGCTTTAACAACCAAGTTTTGTAAGTTACTAATTCTAACTGAATATGAAGAGTTAGTACCTAACATTCGTTTGTATGATATGCCGAACTTAACCGAGAGAATGTGTGCATGGTGATGTAGTATAGTAACGTAAGTAATACATAATATTCAGACACAGCATGAAGCACAACTTACATACCAGCAGTAAAACGCCTCCCATATTCAAAATACCTGCGCCCAAACACACATGCAACACTGCAACACTATAGCATAATCATAACTCAAATAATTACTAAATTACACCTCCGTCCGCAGAGGCGGGGTTACCCGTTACATACTTACAACGGGTTAAGTTAACCCTTACAATAAGCACCATTGTATCTTGTGTCACTACACACTACACACTACACCCAGTCCTGCCGACCCACAATATTGTGACAAGCGACACGTCCGCGACAAAGGCAAGATTGTCGCCGCGACAAAAACGGCACATTATTGAGCTGAGCCTATTGTGGCACCTTTAAATGTCTTTTTGTTATTTAAATAGGATTTGTGAGTTTTTGTCGGTTTTTTTTGTGAAGAGCTTGGTATTGATAGCGCCATCTGGTGATGGGAAGAGAAAGGAACAGCCTTTTCAAGATGACACTTTCGTTGACGACACGGCCAGAGGCGTATTTTTTTTCGTGTTTGATATGACACTACGCCCACAGGCGGTTAATTTTACCAAGTCAAATCAGACAGACCGCCTATACCCGTGTAAATTTGCGAACATTACTATGAAGCCACGCATTCCAGTGTCATATTGCACTCAATTAAATTTGTCTAGTGTCAAGGCAAAAAGAAATATAAATATATTTCGAGATCCCCCCGCCGCTCCACACTCACACATCGACGCACATGTCTGTGTGACGACGCGCCTCTGGACGTTAGTTTTCTATGCAAACAGTCCTGTAGTGTCACGGTTAGCGGAGCCCGTGTTCGCTGTTTGCTCGGAGCGTTCGTCGATATCAGCGGGCTGAAGAGGTAAGAAGCTTGCTTATTTTTATAGTACAGACTACTTTTTTATTTATACTGTTAAATTATATTATTTTTATCTATTTCATTATCAATTTATATGCATAAAACACGAAATAAATATGTGTAGGTATTTTTTTTTCTATGATTATTTCTCTGACGAATATTTTTGTTCATAGATGGCTCCAGAACAAAAGAAATTGACCAAAAAACGTCCAAAAACATCTGACGGCGATGGCGAATGCTCAAAGACACTACCCAAGAGTACTATCGAAGCTAAACGGGTAAGAACTTGTTCTCAAAAATGCCCAAACTTATTCGAAGAAGAAGATCGTAGTGACATAATATATTCCGTCCGCGACCCATATAGTGATGTAGACGGGGAGTACGGCTCAGATGGTAATTACGAACCAGAGAACGGAGACGGTATCAGCAGTGATTCAAGCCTGGAAATTTTTAGTAAGCCAAAAACTAATCGAATTTCAAAACATTGCCGCGTGTCAGAAAGTCTTTGTTCTGATATTTCTGATACTTCAACCGAAGATTCTCTTCCTGTTAGCCCTTTAGAGCACCGCGCTTCTTTCGAGGAGAGCCGCCGCTCTTTTTGTAGGCCTCACACACTCACACAGAACCAATGCTCCTCCGAGGAATACCAACGCCCTCTTAGTGGGTCTCTTGAACTGCCGCGAACAAGATCTGCTTCTGAAGAATGCCGACGCCCTCACAGTGAGTCTGTTGAGCTGCCGCGAACAAGATCTGCTTCTGAAGAATGCCGACGCCCTCACAGTGAGTCTGTTGAGCTGCCACAAACAAGATCTGCCTCTGAAGAACGCCGACGCCCTCACAATCAGCCACATCGACGTTGTGTTTCCGAGGAGCGTCGTCACCTCTCTATTTCCTCTAGTGAACCTGTAGGTGCACGCCTAGCTACTATCGAGCGCCGCCAATCTTACAGTGCTAGTCAAGCACATCAAGATTTAGTTTTACAGCAGTCAACACGAGGGCAGGCGCGACAACCTGTTCGTTCGAGTACACCACCTCCAGAAAGTGACTGTTGGGAAAATTCTGTATCTGATATTCCCAATTTTAATTTTGATGATACAACAACTGGCCCCCGCGTTGATATCAACGAAAATACCACTATTCAAGAAATGTTTGATATTATTTTTACATCGCAAATAATCGATTATTTAGTAACATGTACTAACGCTTACGGCAACGCGTTAGTGAACCAATCTCGCCCACATACTAGAAACTGCAGAATGAAGGCTTTTCGTGAAACGAATGCAGATGAAATGAAGAAGTTTTTTGCACTTTCATTGCTTCAAGGGCACGTGAAAATTCCACAAAGGCAAAAGCTTTTTACGCACAGTGACCCACTGTATTATCACCCAATTTTTAGCTATAAAATGTCAGGTCGACGTTACGAGCAAATTTTACGGTGTTTATATGCTTCCCAATTGAACTCTGTTGGATCTGCCAAGATAAGTGACTTTATAAATATGCTTACAGAAAATTTTAGAACTGTTTTTTATCCAACAAAAGAGCTATCACTGGATGAATCTTTAATGCTTTTTAGAGGGCGATTGATATTCCGTACATTTATGAAAAACAAAAAAACTAAATATGGAATAAAGTTTTATGTTCTTACCACCTCTGACGGATACGTATTGAATATTAAGATGTACACTGGAACAGAGGATCTTGAGGATGATTCTGGTGAAACGGGATCAAAGTTACAGAAGTTGGTATTGAGATTAATGAGACCTTACCTTCTAAAAGGACACGAATTATATATGGACAACTTTTATAATTCTGTGCCGCTCTCAGAGAAACTTTTAGACCTTAAAACCCACACAATTGGGACCCTTCGTTCCAACAGAAAGGGAAACCCTGAAGCTGTAATTAAAAAAAAAATGAAAAAGGGGGAATACTTTTGGCTCAGGAAAAATAAGGTATATGTGAGCAACTGGAAGGACAAACGTCAAGTTTTAATGATAAATACGCTAAAACAACCAGGTATGGCTGAAATAACTAACAGGCGAGGGCAAAAGAAGCTCAAGCCTGTAGAAGTTCTGCATTATAATAACCACATGGCAGGTATTGATCGCGCAGATCAAATGATAAGTTATTATTCGTCACCACGCAAATCAATACGATGGTATAAAAAGGTTTTGTTCCACATGCTAGACATCGGTGTTTGGAATGCTTTTTATTTATTCAAAAAGTATGTAAAAAAAGATCCAAAATACGAATATGTTGATTATAGAGATCAGTTGATAAAAAATCTATTGCAACTTCAAACAGGTGTGATCGGAAAAGATTTAGTTCAAGAAGGGGGGCTACATTGGCACAAAAGAACGGCTCAAGCGAATCCAGCTGAGCCACAACCAAGTACTTCCTCACAACCACAAATCCATTGGCCAACGCGTATACCAGCGAAAGAAAATTCAAAAAAAAAATATTCCTTTTTAAATTGCAGAGTTTGCCACCAAAAAAAAATACGCCGTGAGACTAGCTATAGGTGCAAAGGATGTCATAGGTCACCACCACTTTGCCCAGAATGTTTCGAAGAATGGCATCTTAATACTTCTGACTGATTATTTTTCTATTGTTTATTTTATTTTAAAGATAGTTACCTAGTTTCTAATTCCATCCAAATATTATGACTGATTAAAGACTGATAGAATCTAGATTTTAGTAAAAACTTGAATAGACAGTTTTGAAACTGAAGTTTTTATGCTTCTATTTGTGAAATTTAGCGTACACATAAAAGGTGTACCTATCTGCTTTTGATTGTTTTTTTCTTATTATTTTGATTTTGATGCTTATATACAGTTTATGCATCCTGAATGGATAGCGGTAATTAAAGTTCCTATAGTAAAAATAGCTGTTTTTATTTCACCCTTACAAACAAATGTTCTTTGATTTAGATGATTATGCGATTAGTATCGCCTGGAGACGGATCGTCGCACGCATTGCAAGTTCCTAGATATATTTGATTATTAATTATACAATCCGGCTACAGATGATCCGCCTATGGACGAAAGGTCATACCGGAGACTAAACTAACTCCTATAACACGACAATCCACCTGTAGTCGGTACCGGCTACGGGCGGATCGCCATATACCAAGTAAACTTACTCCTTTGAGATGACAATCCGCCTGTAGACGGTACCGGCTACGGACGGATCGCCATATACCAAGTAAACTAACTCCTTTGATACGACAGTCCGCCTGTAGACGGTACCGGCTACGGGCGGATCGCCATATACCAAGTAAACTAACTCCTTTGATACGACAGTCCGCCTGTAGACGGTACCGGCTACGGGCGGATCGCCATATACCAAGTAAACTAACTCCTTTGATACGACAGTCCGCCTGTAGACGGTACCGGCTACGGGCGGATCGCCATATACCAAGTAAACTAACTCCTTTGATACGACAGTCCGCCTGTAGACGGTACCGGCTACGGGCGGATCGCCATATACCAAGTAAACTAACTCCTTTGATACGACAGTCCGCCTGTAGACGGTACCGGCTACGGGCGGATCGCCATATACCAAGTAAACTAACTTCTTTGATACGACAGTCCGCCTGTCGACGGTACCGGTTATCGACGTGACGTCATACTAAAGGTACCCAGGTTTTTTTATTACGGCAGTCCGGCTATACGCGTAGTATTATTTTGTATGAAAAATTTTAGTGTCATTTTCAGAATGTCAATTTCATCTGAGTGTCCGTGAAAGTGTTAAAAGAATTGTTTTGAAGCTCTTGTTGAAGAAACAGTGTTCAATATAATAGACTTATGTCCGTTTAAAGTGTTGAGAAGAACGTTGTTAGTGCAACAGGATCCAATTCGAATTTCTCTTATCGAAATGTCAACTTTCGAGACGCCTGTAAGCCGAGTTGGTCTGTATTGCCACAAGCTCGGTATTAGTAGAAACAGGGAAGAGACGTCATTTCCCTGTATCCTGTAGGGAAACTACACAGAATTAGTGTTATTATTTGTCATGTATTTTCTGAGTCAATTTAGTTGGTATCCTGTCATGGGCACTCACACCCATAAGGAAGTCATAATTTACAAGTCACTATTCCAAAAATCACCCTAAAATTACTGCTTATTTTCCTACAATCCCCGAAATAACACAATTATCAATATTTGAAGTACATAATGACTTGCACTTGACAGGCTGCACGTGAGTTTCGCGGAAGCGTGTGTTTGTGTAGGCCTGCACTGGCGCCCGCGCATCTACCGGCAACTGTTGTTGAATGTTAACACGGTGTTGTTGTAACGTTGCCGCCGCACTAATTGTGTTACAGTGCATTTTTTGCCACCTGTTTAATGACATAATTGGATGGGAAGGAAATGTGCAGTGGCCGTTAATCGACCGTTATATTTAAAATCAAATAAATAAAAGTTCTTGTAGATTTTATGAATGGAAATAAATCCATTGAGTTTTATGATTCATTCTTTTGAATATCTTTGTCAGCAGCAGTCTTTTTCAATAGGTACTAAAGTTATGTGTGACCCTCACTATGGTGAAGATCGTCCAGATATATGGGTTAGTTTTCTAAAGCTTCTATTCTCAGACAATACTCTACTCTTCCACAACTAGTCTAATCGATCCATTCGTTACTTACAACATTTGGTCATCATTATCTCCACAATGTGCCGCTTCATCAAACTCCTTGCAATAAAATTTCAATTACCTTAAACCACGGACTTAGCTTGCATCTCAAATTATAAGAGCTCTTTTGTTAGTGGATTAGCCGACAAAACGCGGAGGGCACGCTGCCGGATGCCGGCGCGGTAATTGAAATAGCTCAGCGCATTAGATGGTCTTATAACCACCAGTGGAACTTGGTACACCATGCCTCCCCCGCAATGATCAACTCCGGCGAACGCGGGATCATTGCATAGCTCGTTGAAGGTCTTGCAGTATTGGTTGCTTCGTCCAAGTGGTGTGCAGAACATTCTTGCAGGATTATAAGTTTAGTGTGACAGCCAGCTCAATTAAGTAACCCTCTAGTCGATTGGATATTAATTTATTGGCGTCATATAGTTCAGTAATGCGGCCGGAATGCGAATCGTTTACTACTTCTATTCCGCAGAGAAGGTTATTGCTCGTTTCGAACCCATTGTTAGAGCTTTGTGGAGCTTATGGCGGAGTTAATTTTCAAATTAGATTTTAATGGTGATCATTTCACAGTAGGTGATAGAAAGTAGTTATAGCATCCATGCTACATATCGTTTTGAACATGACTGTAGGTTATTTAGGATTTCTGTTTTAATGTACTACAGTATACGTAGCGCAGAGTCCCTTAATTATAAAACACAGTTACAACACCACAATTCAATACTTGTTAATGTTTTCAAACCACTTAGCATAGGTACCAATCCAGTTACAGATACCATCATCATCTTAACAACTTACACAAAAAAAAATACATTTGCTCACAAGAATCATGTAATAAATCAGCATGTTGTCCCGTTAGCGTGTCATAGTAAACCCTAGCATACACTACACGCTACTCGGTACAACAACTGCACGCAACAGCGAACGTGTCCGGAATCGTAATGTGACGTTTAATCCAAGATGGCGCCGCCACCCCGCGCTAATGAATTGTGACACGGGTTAACGGCAAATTAATATACATTATAAGCAGTTTACACGAACAATCTTCGGGATGCTACTGCTAATTTTATAAAGTATAAGTTGGGTTCTCCTCTAAAGAAACTTTAGTTTGCGACAGCTTCAAGTGGAACTTTCTGAGATTTATTTATTTATGTAATTAATATAGGTTTACCAACAGCTTCTATGTACAACATTATCTTAATAAAGTTTTACTGTCAGCCTTTATTACAGCACCTTAATTTAAGATACTGTTGACTAACATAGTCGCCAATAACTGGTCAACCAGCACTCACAAAAATAAGTGATGAACTAGCAAAAATAAAATAACAAAAGAAAATAAAAAAAAACTACTAAAATTATAGATTTCTTCAGCTTGATAAACATACAATTATCGAAAACAGAATAATGTTGCTATTATTTTACTAACACAAATTATGACTTACTGAAATTTAAAAAATATAGGAACAGTAACAATAAAAATGAGATCAAATTTGAGATCTTTGCTTTTGGTTGTTGGACATCATAATCCAAATTGAATAATATCTGTCTTATGGACGTTTTTTGTTCAAGTAGAAGAAATGGGAATGCTAGAACATCTTACACCAAATTACACTCAACTTTCAGCTTAGAAACATCTGCCAACCTGAATTTCCTTTTCAAAGCCACTCCAATAAGATATAACAATTAACTCAACCAATAAAACAGCTGACAGGCGAGTGTCGATAGAAATAAAATAAAATAATGATGATGAGTCATTACGGGCGGGTTCTTGTTGAGTCTTGGCGCAGTTGACGTGCTGCTGTCATGTCACGCTGCCTCAACGGGCTGATTGACTCGAGTGGGGGCAGGCTCAATTAAATCCCTAACATTTGTATTAATTAAAGGCAAGGAATTTGATACGAATCGACAACGGCGCTCGATTGACGCGACGGTGAGGCGTAGGTACTTGTTGAGCTATTAGTTGAGCCTCCAGCCTATTGTCAGTAAACATTTTTATGTTTAATTATGTTTGATATGTAATTGGTGGTTCGATGTGAAGATTTTCTTGTTAATAATAAACGTTATTGATTGAAAAGGTTTAGTAATTTGTACACTTCTTTATAATAATTTGATTAAATGTTATGTCAGATTTGTAAAAGAGTGGTGTAATCAATTCGATTCCAATTATCATTATTTTTAAATGAACACTTATCAAATGTAACCCGTATGTTGAGCATATATTGTAAGGTAATCCGATCTCTCTTTTTATGTTATCTTCAGTAGAGACAAAAGGACTTGCGCAAGAGCATTGTGTTGTAGTGACAGCAGCGTGTCAAGAAGTGGGCCAATGAAGTGTGTGTCACGTTCAACATGCTGTTGACTTCGAGTGTGTTAGTGCCATCCTCTGTACACAGTTTTTGTCACTTGGTTAACAAGAGTTTAGGACAAAAGGGTCTATCTGGCATAAGCATTCGAAGTCAATGATCTGCTGAAGTGATCTAATAAATCACTTTTTGATAACCAAGAAGGTTTTAATTTTTAATTTTAGCCCCACTGCTTGAACAACGTATCTGTCTGAACAGAGTAAAATGTTGATACATGCAATGATGTTAGCTGAGAAATCAAGTAGCCAGCTTTCTTTATGAATTTCTCTTTTTTACATTTATTGTTTCTGTAAAAATGATTTGGTAATTGTTAAAATAGAACTGGGTAAATGTAGGTATCTATCTACCTTAATGTATGCTGTTTACATCGGTAAAACGATTGTCCTGTAAATATAACATAGATATCTCACACTTAACGTATACAGGGTGAAAAAGAAATCGACGCATAAAAAAAAATCATTAAAAAAAATTACCGATGAAAAATGTCAATGTTCCCCCCCAGTTCAGAATGATGTACAAAACGTACATAAACGTGGTACCGTGGTAAAAAATAACTGTGTGCTTCTTACTACTTAGTAAGAAGCACTTAATTTGACAAACGAAACAATAGCAACTTAACAATACACACCTACAATTTTCTTTACACAATTAAACTATACTCGAGACAAGATACGAAACAAGTTTTCAGGTCAGATCTGACTTTCACAAGCCCTGGCTGACCTAACCCCCCCGTACAAAGCTGAGAGCGCATTGGGCCCACAACTATCACCATTGTTCGCCACAACGCGGTCACTCTGCACCCGCCTTTATTTATCTTACACCTAACATAATTGAGGAAGTATTTAACTCGCCTTTTGTTGCGTTTTTTCTCTTAATATTGTTAAAATTGTACGACAATCAGGTAACTGACAGCCGTTTGTAGTGGCTAGGGCTGCCAGGCGGGAATGAGCATATTCGTTTTGAAAATTGTGATTACCGACTTTATCTGTTTAGGCTCATAAAGTAACGGAAACTTAAGTTTTTGAACAATGTTTTTACCTATTTGAGTTATATGAATGCGTTCAACTTCTGAATCAACTACCTACTTCTAATAAGCAAAACTGATCTGAGAATCTGGTTCTCTCACAACCATTTCTCAGAACTTTTTGTTGAAATTCACGTTGTTACGAATGTCCGGCTGCCATTTGCAGATCTTTGACAATCGTTACGGGCGGGACAAAACACAAAAACCTGATAACTAGCCTAACCATGAGCTATCGTGATACTAAAAGCCTAGCTACGTTGTAGAGATCAGATGGGCTAATGGATGCCGGCAGGATTTTTTCTAGGGAGGTGCAGCTTCAGTTCCAGGAAATTTCTTTGCGATCCACCTCAGATGTTAGGTTGAAGGAGTAACTTTGTCGATCTATCAATATTAAACGGCTAATTCGGCTATAAAGAAAATCTAATGAATGCAAAGGACATAAGATGTCTAAGCGCGCTCGGATATATGAGAATATTTTCGGATAAATTAGATTGTTTTTGTCCACACATTCTGAAGCCAAAACAACGCTACGACGCAAATTTTTGCTTTTGGATAAATTGGTTATTATATGTACTGAATGGAATGTACCATTTCTTCTAGTTAAGGGCGTGCAAGTGCACCCCCTTGCACCCTGCTGCCTGTGCCCAAGGATAGGCTATATGTAAAAATATTCAGCTGCATCCGGATAGACTGGAAACTGACCCTAACCTACAAAAAAATACTAATAAACATAGTTGATAGTTTTAATTAATTAATCTGTCCGTAGCATCCCTGTATGCGCGTGCGTCTCTCCTCGTTCAATAGAGCTGTCTTCAAGTTACGCGCACATTGTCTATGTGTGCGCGTTTCAAACGATTGTCCCTTCAGCCAGGCACAAGGCGAAACTTTTTGCGGGTAGTCGGTAACCCAATCGTGTTCCAACTAGTTCGCATTGTTCAACTGTAAATATTGAAACGTAAGACGATTTCACAACCATTGCTTCGACGTCAATACGATTTGAGTTCATCAACGAAATTATTATGTTTTTATTTAGGTAATGCTCCTAATCATAGAACCGTTTATAATTTAAACATTTTCGGTCATACTCATAACTTTGGAACTTGGATTATGATCCAGGTGACATAGTCAGTATCATAATATATGTGATGTGATCAAGAGAATCATTTAAAACACACAAAATACTTTTTACGGAACGTTAGAGCTCAAAGGCTTATTCGTTAGTGTTTTAGGGTTCCGTACCCAAAGGGTCAAACGGGACCCTATTACTGAGACTTCGCTGCCCGTCCGTCCGTCCGTCTGTCACCAGGCTGTATCTCATGAACCGTGATAGTTAGCCAGTTGAAATTTCTACAGATTACGTATTTCTGTTGATGCTATAACAACAAATACTAAAAACATAATAAAACCAATATTTAAAGGGGGCTCCCATTCAAAAAAGTATTTTTTTGTTTGTTTTTATAAATAATAGTACGGAACCCTTCGTGCGCGAGTCCAACTCGCACTTGGCCGGTTTTTTTTCTTTCCAGCAGACCTGCAGTAGATGTGTTTAGGGTACCTACCTATAAAGATGATAATGCTTATGTTATCATCCGAATTATTGACCTTCCTTAGTGCCGACTCACCAATATACTAAATAGTTGTTTATGTTGATGGTGTTAATTAAATTAGTTCTACAATGTAACTAGTGCAATTTATGTTGAAGAAATATTATAATGACGCCAAAATGTATTAAGTAGGTAAATGCATGTTCTTGTGTATCTTATATCATAACTAGTGATCGGATATTCGGATGCATATTTACCTAAAGTACGTTCTTTCCTGGCAAAAGGTACAAAAGTATGGAAGCGGCTATTTAAATCCAAATTTTTGTTGCGAAATTTCAGATTTCTTTAGTAAGTATAAAATGTAGTACCTACTCAAAATATCGTAAGGAATATTTTAGATGTATTGAAAACCTGGCAAGTTTGTTGAAAATAACAAGGAAAAAAATAGAACAACTATTTGAATTCGTATTTTTGTGCTGAAATGTCGAATGGTAAACCAAAATGGTAAATATGCCTGGGCATAATTCATTTGGAGCTAAACGAAAAAGTAACTAAACTAATTTTTATTTTTAAATAAACTCCTTTTCCCATACTGACGCGCGCTCCATACTAGTCAACACTCAAACTTTAGGTAAATATGCATCCGAATATCCGATCTCTAATCATAACTAGCCTAGTTATGGCCTGAGCTAGCCGGGAGGAACCTCCTGAATGATTATGACAAAACACAGTAATTGCCATCCCCGTCCCGCGGTATACTATGTAGTAACGTGACTAGCTCCCAGCACCAGGTGGATCTCCTGGCAAGCACTTTTAAATTGGAATTCCTGGCGGGCGTTGTTTGTGCTTGCTCTTAATGAATGGATGTAATTGTTGCAGGGTTCCCGCAAATCAAGTCGCCGTACAGCCCCGGATCGCAGCCCCATCTCACCGGTGAGTCACCTTCTCGTCAGTCCCTCGAACGACGACTTACTAATATAGTTATTAAGATTTGCTGCCGATGAGAGGGAGAAGACTAGCTTGCTTTCATGGTTGTTGATGGGAGAAAAAGCTTAGACTGTTGTAAAAGGCTTTATTTGTTCAGGAAAAGACTAATTTGTATAAAAAATGGTAAGGGGATAAATCTTTGGGAAAGTCTTTTTTTATATTCCCTAAAGAAACCTTACTTGTATTAATAAACAAAAGTCATTGCTAAAGAGTACGACCCCTTAGGAAGGGAGTGTTTGCTAAGCTTTGATTAGAACACATGAGATATGAAGCGATGAGCCAAGGGACCAGAAGAACCCCACGCAACTCTAAAATAACCGAAAAGAGAAAGAAAAGTTTTTTGCAATGTTTACATTGCAAAAAACTTTTCGTAAGCTTATAATTATGACAACACATCTTTTTAGAAGGTTTTGACTTAGTGTTACGGATATTTGTATGACGGTGTTGGTAACTACTTGTCTATTCTCATTTTATCAGCAGCATTCCTTTCACTGTGAAGGCAGGCTGATTAACTTGTAAAATAATCCTAAAGGTTTCTTTTGATCGTCAAAGTGCCAACGTACTCGTAGAATCGTAGATAGTGTACTTATCCCAGGCAAGCTTATTGAAATGCCGAGATAAAACACACCGTAATGAACAGCCGTGAAAAATGATCGCCGAAGTATTTTGATTAACAGAGTGGCTCGACGATTAGTTCCTATAAATTAGAAGCGTCACTGAAACTATGGAGAACAATACATTTGCCGGTGATTTAGGAAAGTGGCTGTGTAGGGGGGGTGAAGCACCCGAGGGGGCAGGGAGGGAGGGCATCCCTCGTGTGAGCCCCCCCGGGTCTAACACACCCCGCACCCGTGCACCTCACCCCCGGCTTTGTCTCAGTAATGAATCCGGCAAACGCCAAACGTCACCGCGCAGCCGCTCGACCCAGCCAATACCACAAATCATACTCCTATCCATTAGCAATCGGAAACTGAACTCTATGCTTACCCCCCTAGAGCCCAACCTTCATTAGCCTTTATTAGACTTATTACCCTCTTAAAACAGAAGGGCAAATTCGCTTAGAACGTGAGGTTTTAGAAAATATTCTGTTTAATGCAAATTAGTTTTCGTGAAAGAGATATAAGTCGGGGCTCGAATTACTTAATATAACGAAGGTCACGGAGACTCGACGAGATTAATTGAAGCGAAGGGTTGCGACTAATGAAAATGGATATTATCTGGTGCGGCCCATCCCAACATGTGTCTATGAAGTAGATTAGACTACCGTGTTGTTTACAAGCGTACACGTAACAGATAACGACGTGTGACGAGTCCCTTTTCTTTTTTCTGTTCGTAACCGCAGCGTTGTTGTGGTCGATGCGTGTGTAGTACACAGTACACGCGGAGTGCGGTGTGCGCCGCCGTGTGTTCAACCCCAGCGCATGAAAAGCGTCACAGAAAACAAACCTGGCTCCCGCCGGCAGCCATTTGTAAAAATTGCCTCCGCCGCCATTTCTGTGCGGGAATTTCATATTTGGAACGCCACGGGGCAGAATCCGCGAGTGGATTTTGACATTTCCATCATGGCGGCAAGTTTTATTGTTTTCTAAAACAATTGCAGCGGCGGGCGCTTCTGCGATGCCCGCTTTGGAGCCATTGTTTAGCCGCAGACATTTTTAATTTGAAAATTAGGGGTCTGTTTTGTGTGGGCCGAATAAAAGTCACGAGTGTAATGAGGCTGTGACCTCATTGGTTGCCTGGACGAAAGTCGGCAGCGTTTCACTCATTGACTGGAGTCCTCTGGTATTCATCTAACCTTAGATACCAGCTGTAGAGCTAGTAAAGCATTCTGATTTTAAACCGTCAGTAGATACCTACCATTCTGAAATAGAACACAGCGTCACGCTTTAACTTCACGTTTCAGATTGCCTATACACTTTCAGTATTTTTTTTAATCTTAACAGGACCATGTTCCTGCTCATAATCCCACTTTGTTCCTTGCAATCCTTTTTGTTCTCTTTTTAAATGCTTTATAACTTTTATCTCCAACATGTTTAGGTAACTTGAACTATAAGCTATAGAGATATCAATAATTGCATTAACAACAATTTCTAAAAGTCTCGTCAAATTAATATCCATATAGTAAATCTGTTGACAGTTGTCACATCACTTGAGTGTTAACACCTCACCACCGTCTACATTACACCAAACATGTCACAAACGTTGGCGCCCAACACCAACAACGAGGAAATTGTTTTTTTGTTCTTGTCAAACTGTGACGAGTAGCGCCTGTAGATACAACACTTCTTCACCAACTTAAAATCTGCACGCTGTTAAGTCTCTGCATCCTTGTCACAAAGGTCAATTTTGAATGGCAGGGTGTAGCAATAAAGTGGTGGTAGTGATGTATCAAGTGTCAGAAGAGCCGCAGTGTTTAGTCACATTAAGTGGCGACAAGTTGTAATAACAAGCAGTATATTAAGTGTGCGGCGGCCACTTGCCACTTTCTTCTCGTAACGAAGCGTGTCGGGTTTCTGCGGTGTGTCCACAATTTTTGGATACAACGTTCTGAAGTAGCAACTTGTTTGGAAATAACTCAGTTGTCGGTATCTTTTTGTTACTATTTTTTCTTAGCGGATGAGTAAGAGGAATTCTTAAATAACTTGATGCAGTGGTACGCTGCAGCTTTAAGTCTTAAAAAAGCTCAAGTCCGGTCCAGCGTGGAGTATTGCTATCACCTTTTGGATCATCATAGTCAGCCTATAATGTTCCCACTGCTGCGACATAAGCCTCCTCTTTATGAGATGGAATGGGATGTAATCCACCACGCGGGCCCAGTGCGGGTTGGTATAGATGTCACATGTCTTTGAATTTTTAATTCTAGGATATGCCGGTTCCCGCACGACATTTTCCTTCATCGTTTCTTCACCGAGCAGCGGTGATGAAATAAATTACAAAAATTAATGTGCCTGCCTGGGTTTGAACCCCCGGTTTACCTACTGCTCGTAAGTCAGTGTTGCCACCACTAAGCCACCGCTGCTCACCACTTTTTGGATGGCTCAGCCAAATACCAACTAGCCACACTCGACTCTGTTGAGCGCAGAGAGCAGGGTCATTTGTGCGACCAAGTTTCAAAGCCTGGCCCACCGCCGCAAAGTTGCATGCTTGTCGATATTTTACAGGTTGTGCTTCGGTGCGGAGGCCCAAGTGCTCCACAAGCTTATTCCACCATCTTCTTCATCCATCGGGAGAAGAAGGATTATATATTTTATCATGCGCACAACATTCTAGGAGCGGATTTCCCAGTCTGCATCGGTCTTTCCGAGTTCATATAACCCGAATCTATTCAGTAAGTGCGAGTTAATTGTCTTCTTTTAAGTTAGCTCGTTCCATCGTCGACATCATCAGTACTCAAGACAAGATTGCGGTCAAGGATAAGCCCATTTAATACATTATGAAAAAAATACGTTCCGAACATTCGTTTGATATCAGGCTGGCTGAGTAAAAGTAAACCTGCATGGAGGGTGCATGCAGGTTAGGATCCAAATAGATTTGAGTCGAAATTCTTACACTTAGTACCTTACCTATTATACTTACACCAAATTTTAACTTAAATTTTTTTACTTTCTGTCACTTATCAGTCAAATAGTAAAACTTAATTTCAATGTGCAATAGTACTTCATAGTCACTACTCAACATTAAACTGATTTGGACACTGTTTCTAGCTGGATATGATATTACTTCTATTTCCCGACCACCGTGAACGCACTCAACATGGATTACACTAATGAATCAATCCTGCAACAAATGTCGGCCGTGTCCGTAGCCGTAGACCGAGTAGAGCGAGTAGAGCGACACCGACACGAGTGTAGCACAAACACGCGAGAGTGGCGCTAATTGTGCGGTGTCTGGTGTCGCGGCCGACTGTCCGCCGTCCGTGGGACACCACATGTGGGATGCTGCAACAGAGTTTGTGTGCTTTCTCGCACACCTTCTATACCTACATAAACATAACTTTACTATAAGCTAGTGGATGGCTACTTACTACGGATCATGTAGGCGTACCAAACAGCACCCATCAACTCGTATCACTCCCAGCACCCATTTAAACTCTGTAGACTTATTTGTGGCAGTGGACAAGTTTAAACTTCAAATTAACAGCAGTGAACATGTCTCCACTAATCTGACAATTCAACAATCTGCTCGTTACAATCAGTTCGTTAAACCTCTGTTCAGACGACAAACACGAACAAAACATATTTACCTATTTACTTGAAAACATTGCCTCACTAACATCTTAATTGCTCGCATTGTCTTTATCAAGCACTTTATTACGCACGTATATGAATATATTAATAATTAAACAATATACACAATTATGCAGGTTTGAACAAATATAGCGTCTTAGCGAGTGACGAAACAAAATGACCGAAATTCAATGATGTTGTATTGTTTTATCAATAATTGTGTGTGTTCATTTGTGTGTTTGGAAGAGATTTACCTACGTGTGTCGTGCACCTGTTCGTGACGTCACAAGATTAGGAAATAAGTAGGTATTTGTTCCACGACACGACCTCATGTAATCGTTATTGGCGGTTAGTTTTCTTTTAAAGCCTTATGTAATGGTGGAGTAATACTTATGCATGTCACACGAAAGTGTATGAAACCAATTTATTCATACATTTTGAGGTCATACTGTACTCTATTCTGCTCTACTCTACTCTACTTCGTCATAACGTCTTCGGTGCCATAAGTAGAGTCTATCGACAATTCACAGATTAGGAAGACCTACTGCGTTCGACCCGGACTTCAATCTAATGCAGAACTTTTTAATACTTTTGGTATTTTTCAATCATTTCTTTGCCGTAAAATTGCGTTTTAATGGAGATAAGCATTTTTTCCAAGAAAAACATTATTTCATTTGCAATTGAATTTGCTTTTACGCCGCCAAAAATAATGACCCAATCTAAAAAGTAAAAATAAACAGCAAAGTCGCCTCCTATCCTAAAATGATCACATAAATACATTAGGCGTTAATACAAATAATTTGTAGCTTAACAAGTTAAATGTAACGCGTTGTGAGCGGAAGGCGGATGGCGGGAGGGAGGATTTGGGCAGCATCCATCCCCCGAGGCTCGTTATGCGGCACTTTCCGCAATTTTTTGAAAACAATATTGTTGAGCCACCCCTGGTAATAATGTAAGGATATCGTGGTGCAGTCGGTACACGTCGCAGCCCAATTTGTTAAGTTAATAGTTTTGTGTTGAGGTTAGGGAACGCTGTTTATTTCTCATTACTTTGATTTTAAAAGGACAGACAAAATTACCAAAAAAGCTTGTTAATGAACATATCGGTAAACTTTCCAAAAAAGATACAGGATCTTATTCCTTTGGAATAACAAATAGCTTTGAAAACCTTGTATACTATAGTAAGTACTACCTACGAATGTTTCGCCTACCTACCACAGACTAGTATAACAGTTCCCAATCGCATGTATGAACTATTACAGTTCATACAGATGCGAGTCGGATATAGTAACTTACAATTTCATAATTAATGTTCATCCAAGTCTTATTATTTATAGACAAACTCAATTGAATAAGCAATCTTAGTTTTTCGTGGGTGTATGTAAGTATATAAGCAGTAGGAACAGGGGTGCGGGGGTGGGGGTGGGGGTGCCAACAAGCCGATACAATTACATAGCGAGCACCCGAGAGGAATAATTTAAAAAGCCGCGACTGCCCGATTCATCGCACACACCCGCTCAATTACACCATTTTAATGCCCACTCTCTTCTCGTTCTCGTAAGAACGTTCTCGTTAAGTGTTACATGTTTATTGTGCGGAGGGTGAGCACGGCGAAGGTTGTTCTTGTGGCAATTTTTGCGACAACCCAGTAGGTAGGTATACCTACCCATTATTACAAAATGTGTACGCTCATTAGAGCTTAGCTGGCTCTCTGTTGGGTCTAGGTTAATTCATATCGATAAAGGCGAATACTTGTAATAACTGACATGGATCTCTCTACTGTGACGAAGTTGAGTCATATCGATACTTATGATTTATGTTGTATGGAATTTAGCCAAAGAATTAAGCAAGTTCCCCAGATGACTGCTAACTCAATGCAAAGATTTGTCCCAAGTAGAACTAAGTTCTCTATGAACCCAGCTTTTGCCAATTAAATTGTAGTCGGCTTAGTCGCTCTAAAATTAAAATGACCAAGTTTATTAATTTATTGGTATGTAATGGATTAGTGGTTATAAATTTGATAGAGCGACTATCCGACCTCCCAACCATGAAACCCGTTCATACAAATCAAACTGAATCAAAACTAAACAACCTAAAGTTACAAACTAAAAGCTAATACGATCGAGTTGTTACATCTTCCCCCCTGCTCCCTCCCCCGTGTTGTGGGGGGTATGGGCGTGGCCTGGCCGGACACTGTGACTGCCACTTGGTTATTGGCCTCTTTTCATAGCACTTCGGCCGCTTAGCTGTTCGGCCGGCTTGCTTGCTATGCGTGCGTCTGTGGTCGCCGATGTGGCTGATATCATCCATTTCATACGAGTTATTGGTACAGTTGAGCTACTGTATGCAGCCAGTTGAGTAGGTCACCTTGTTAAGGTTTCCAATCGTCTGTCAACTTCTTTATTTGATGTAAAGGAGCTTTCTAGCAACGTACTTAATCTAAAATGATACTTAATCTAATATATAAATGATAAATCATAAATGCGTAGTAACTTAAGAATACCGAAATAGAAAAGCGATTTCTCTTGCCAAATATCGAAACTATAACAACTTTCATTGACACCGTCTCACACCAACCCGACTTATTGCAAAACTGAGTCAAAACGCCGCCCACACTAAAAAACGTTAATACATTTAAGCTAACGCGACAACTTGTACACAACAACACGCTCGCTCCGAATCCATTTCCTATAAAAGCAACAATAATATTTTACGATTAGACCCTGCCTCCACCCCCCCTCTAAAGGCCACTGATCGCATAATGACTTACTTTGCAAAACACACGCGTGCCACGGGAAAATCGACCTTAAAGCCTTGTGATATGGGAGTTTAAGGTTAGCAATACGCTTTGTGGACTTCCTCCGAAATATCAAAGTGAAGAGAGGCCCATTAGCAATTATAATGGCTACTGTCCTGGGCTGAGTGCCTGCTCATTACCGTCGCTTGCCGGCCGGTCGCCGCCAGTAGCCTGGGTTCGGCTGCAGGTCCAACCTTGCCAACTTTGTTGGTTAATCACTCGGCACTTCTACGAGCTAAGTACTTCAATGTTATCTCAATTTTTCGTTTAAGTTGGGAAGTCTTTCCGCTGTATGAACGAATATTGGTAAAGTTGAGGTCTTTCTGTTGTTGCTAACAACACATTCTGAGTAGCAGCTCATAATCTATAAAGCTTCTGTGACGATTAGATCAAGAAACTAGATTTCATTTGAAAATTCCGAGTTTTTCCTTAGATAAATTAAGCCACGTAGGTACTTGTCAGTTTGGCCCACTGTGTTGTTTTTTCCCAAATCTGTTAAGGAGCAGTTTTCTGATGCAACCTTTTTCCAATAATCCGATACTCAACTTTAACTTTCTGACATACATGCACTTTGGCACCAAATACCTTTGCTATGTGGTCTCCGGGCGGATTTAAAACAATTCATAACGCTACCGCTTGCAGACTACTTGCTGCTCTGGAAATCGAAAAATACACTCACTTTACGCCACCAACTTTACATCACACGTCCTTTAAAACGACCCATAAATCTTTAAAACCAGCAAACAGAACTGGTTGACCAAAACGGTCGAAATAAGAAAAAAAGCAGCGCTTCAAGATCATAATATCTGTATTGTGTAGTTCCTGGCTCCCCGCGTATTGTGCGAACCTGGCTTTGTGGACTTGCTCTATTTTTGTTAACACCTGCGCTGGAACAAGGACGGTGTAATGCGATAGCTGTGCACGCACTTATTGAACATTCGCGAGGTTTGGTGCTCGCGCATTGTGAGCCACTGTTAGATAAGTAGTGGGCCGTAACGGAATATCCTGATCGCAAGGAGATTCTGATGAGATCTGTTTACGATCCAAAGTTAAGCTTTCAATCTCAAGCTTGAAGGATGACGTTATAAACTAGGTACTTACCTACGCATGAGTCTCTTTCATAAATGATTATTTCTTAGATATTTGCTCATGTCTGGGATGCTTTCTGTGTTAGCCTATCTTTCTATGTTTATTATTTCCCCTATTCTTATGTTTTAATTATTATTTTTTATTTGTTTCATGTAATTCGTAGCGGTCCGACAGTTTTATTCAGGTAATTAATGAATTATTTGCTTTTATCTTCATAATCCTATTGCTGAAACTGACGATCTACCAAAATAAAAGGTTAAGTGTGTGTACTTGGGTTTTTTCTCACGTTAGATGCAGCTGGAGAATCCTATAATGTCTTCTAAATAAACCGCGTAAAATTGTGTACATCCCAAATTATTTAAACATACTTGTTGTGTCAAATATAGTAATCACCTAGGAACATACTCGCAACACATGTGGCGGTATGTCGCATGTTGGCGCGCGACACGCGACACTCGTCGAATCAAATAAGCGGCGGAACGCGCGTCAATTGGCTTGTCGCGACAAATTGGCAATTCGTACGCGCCCTAATTGCATCACGTCTTATCGCGTTAAGCTAAGCGTTTTACCTGCAAGCATTCTTGTTAAGCTTTTTATTTGAATGAGATAGCGACTCGAGGATCCGTATCTGGCTTAAATTAGATCCTCAGGGATTTTATTTTATGCTTGGTTCTTCCTTTTTCTTGTTGAGAACGGCGGGTAAATATTTTATTTTATTTATTCGTGTATAAATAAAGACATCGTTTTGTGGAAAGTTAGGTGTGCATTACAAGTCTCTTTAAGCCCTAGTTTTGCGCTAGGTTTTATGTTAACACTTTTGTGGTCTAACGCTTCTAAGGTGCGGTAGCGAACTAAGGTAATTTACATCTTCTTCCTATGAGTTAGAGCTTAGTAAAACATTTACTAAGCGTTGTAGTGTTGTGATTGAGTATGGAGAAAAAAAAAAACAACTAGAATAGGCTTTGAAGTTTTTAGAAAGCAGCAAACTAGGCATTATGTCGTACGCAAAAGTGACTGCAGCTTAAAAGAACATGCCAACATTAAAATATATGAAAAAAAAATTGCTCCTATAGCAGAAGAATATTCAGATATGAGAGACCCAAAATAACAAAACGAGGGGCATGCCTAACATCGCGCTCCTTTACAAAACAACGTAGGCAAATACAGGCAATAAACGATTTCGTTTGCAAATCTCCACGTTTGCTGACGTCACGTCACGTCGCGTCACGTCGCACGTACATGCGGCACGCTCACGCACGTACACACACATAACTACTACTACAGAAGGCTTACTCACTAAGACCCTCCGTGCCTCTATGAATGTGACAGAACTTACTTCGTACAAAATGATCAAAGAACAACCGCCATGTTGAGTTCCGGAGACAAGAACAAAATTCACAATACTTACTCTGTAATAACCACAGCTGATTGGTGCAGTATGATTGGGAGGTGAATCTAGATAACTCATTCATATTTTTTTAAGCACTTTGGCCATTGATGAGCTGGCTTATTATGTCGAAATGCAACTGTCGACAGAAGTTGCTTAATCTTCGGCATGGGTAACAAAAACATTTGCAATTGTGATGTAATCAGCATCATCATCATTTCAGCCGAAAGATGTGTGATGACTGCTGGACATAGGCCTCCCGCAAGTGTACATAAGGGGGCTTTTGCCATAATCGCCACGCTTGGCAAGCGGGTTGGCGATCGCAGTACGGTTGTTACAAAAGCACAGAGAACGCTGCTGCCCATTCTCCGGCAAATCCCCTAGTCGCCTCTTACGACACCCACGGGAAGAAATGGGATGGTGCTATTCTTTACGTCCGACACCATACAGAACGGATGATGTTGATGTTGTTTTATATCCTACCTTTGTCAATCCCATTGCCCTACAGATAATTCTTCCGTTTTCCCACATAATATCTTAATCCATTGGTAGAATACAATAGGTTTTAGGAATGTATGATGCTACTTTGCTAATGTTTCATTTCACAACAGAACTATTTAAATCGAAAATGATTTTCTCCATGAAATGTACCTTCTTTTGGTATCTCTATTGTGATAACCTGCGAATCAGAACGCCGAATAAATCTAATCGTCAGCTGATCTCGATAAATTGGCCACGCGACGATTGGCAATTTGTGCGCGACTCGCGACTGTGCGATCGTCGCAATTGGCCCAATATGACGAATAAGTGTTCGTACTGTTGACGCGAACCGATTTATTACATTTGAAATATATATATAGCAATACTTTGTGCTATGAATTCAGAATTTTCAATATGGTAAGGCGTCCATAGTTTACTCTGTTTGTGTTGACCCTCCTGCCTAAACATTTATTTTACTTGAAACAGTAAAAACATCATCGAGCTAGAAGTGCTAAGCAAAATTAATTAACCGTATCAAGATGAAAGATGTTCACTTGAGATTGTTCACTTATAAAAGCAAGATCATGTAACACAAATGTTTACATGCTGGAGTATCCGAGTTTTTGTTTGATAAGTTTATTTCAATGATGACGAGGTTTTCATAAACTTTAAGTAACTCATTTGAACAATAATTAATTGTATGAAGACCGTCCTGTTCATTATTTACTCGAAGTGTTTCAATCTGCACTATTTTCCTACGTTCATTTTAATTACGTGATAGTACACAGTATATTAAATTCATTTTAATAACACCGTGGCATATTTCCTTGTAAAAGTAATCTCGTTAAATACATGTGCATTCAGAATGCTTTAAACATTTAACAAGCGTCGTTCATTGGAAACAAAGAATTTTAAATATTGAACTTCGCAGAAACCACTTTAGTATGTAATTAAATTGGATGCACCATAACAGATTCGCGTACTCATTATTATTAGTGTTCAGGATTAAGTTACATACAAAACAATCGACAAGTTTATTAAAAAAAAAGTATAGGAAAGCCTGCAGTTTTTTCCTAGCCTGTAGGTACATAAAACTTTTTCAACTACCAATTTTCATTACATGGTATAGTCTTGTCTCTATGAAGAGAATGATGTTAGAATTTTAAACCGACCGACCTGTCCGTCATCACCGATTATGCTACGCCGTAGGCGTAGACGTAGAGGGTCTACGAAAACCGTAGCAGTCCTGTATCAACATTCAAACTGAACGCTTCCTTTTATTAGAATCCATAAATATCTTACCCGATGGAAAACCTAAACAAAAACAAATACCCAACCTACTATTAAGTCACGCCGCTACCATAAAACACAAACATAGCTAAGTATTTACATACACCATAATTTTTTCCAAAACACATTTTCATTTGGAGCACAATGCCGCCGGCAAAAGTGGCAGTGTTCTTCACAACAAGTAGCTTTCCTTCAGGAACACTCGTACTTCCCCTCGCCCCTGCCCGAGGGGAGGGTTCCACGCTATAAATTATATTCCTTCACGAGTCAAAATGAACTTTATTCTTCAAAATCTAGGTTTATAATGAGTTGTGGGTAGGATTCGTGTTAATGCATACATTATTGGTTCGTTGGCGTCGTGTCGTAATGATCG
Organism: Cerastis rubricosa; assembly: GCA_949152445.1. NCBI lineage: Eukaryota > Metazoa > Arthropoda > Insecta > Lepidoptera > Noctuidae > Cerastis > Cerastis rubricosa. The sequence continues at coordinate 21,819,614 of OX424539.1, read as the reverse complement.
TATTTTATAATGATACAGTTTTGTTCTGGCGTGGTGGGAGCTGGTGCACACGTGCTTCGGTGGTCGCTCCTAATTAGTGGTGGTGCTGGATGGTGGGTCGGTGCGAGGTGGCCG